>CM056578.1:25060910-25458410 GCA_029721435.1 Gymnothorax reevesii | reverse complement strand
ATTATTTTTTAATGGACATAAATTTTTGGCCAGTAAAAAAATATTTTAGCCAATAAATTTTTTCAGTTAATTGGCCAGTGGCCAATAGACCATAAAGTTAATTTTGGACCCTGCGTCATTCAATAAGAATCTGTTTTTCAGTTGGCATTTAGCACATGCAATAGTGTAAAGTGACTTATTATAAGGTGAGGTAAAAAAAAAAAAAAAAGAACCATTATGATATCAAAAGTTCAGCATCACAAACAGTCACAGGATCTAAACTGCAGGCATCTGCTGCGTTTCCACCAAACACAGAACAAAATTCCTCTTCGCTTTATTCAAGGGACTGCACATGGTGTGTGTGTGTGAGAGCTTGTGTATGGTGTGAGTGTGTGCGCGTGTACATGCATGGTATGTGTGAGTGCGCGTGCATGGTGTGTGTGTGTGTGTGTGTGTGCGTGCCTGTACATGAATGGTGTGTGTGAATGTGCGTACATGGTGTGTGCGTGTGTGTGTGTGTGTGTGTGTGTGTGTACGCGCGTGTGCTTGTACATGAATGGTATGTGTGAATGTGTGTGTGTGTGTGTGTGTGTGTGTGTGCGTATACATGCATGGTGTGCGTGAGTGTGCGTGCACACACCTCTCTCTGCAGGGGGTCAGTGATGGTCTCCAGGCAGACGGACCCCTCGTAGGACAGGTGGTGAAAGAGATTGAGGGCCCTCACTGCCTCGGGGCCCCTCTGCTTGTAGCCGAAAATCAGATCGATCCATTGGTGCAGCTGACAGGACACAAACTCGCTCTCCAGGGCCTGGGACACACAGGGGCCGAGGGCCGTTAGACGGAGCCCATCAAACCTGACTCACAGTAGCACCCACACACCCCAGACAACACAGGGTGGGGTGGAAAAACACCCCCACACAAAATACAAAAAACTTCCAAACCTATCCACACCTAAATCACACTTAGCTGTCATATCCACATCCCAATATCCAGGCCCGTTGGAACATCTGCTCCACAGAGCACAATCTACATGGTAAGAGTGTGCATGTGGGCAGCCTGACAAGCGAGACTCTGTCTTCACTGCTACCATATAAAAACACCTTCACAATGAACACTATAACCGCCAGAAAATAAAATGACAAAAGCACTGATCTGATTTCTAGAGAAAACAAACACAGGCTGATGAACACAGCCACTCACAAACATATGACACCTTCTTGCACATGCGCGTGCACACACGCACACACACACACACACACACTTACCATCCTGTTAATCCGAACAAAGTCCTCAGGCTTTTTGGCCCAGGGGGGCAGCTCCACATCACACACTGGGGTGTTGTCCTCTCTCACACCCAAACCGTAGCCATTACTGTTCACAAACATCTCAGGGAGGTAATAAAACTCCGGGATTAACTCCTATTGGAGACGGGATAGAACAGGCATCAATCTCAACGTCAATCGATGCCATTTTGGCTCCAAAATACCTCTCAAATTCAGAACTTTTTCAAGCTGTTCAAATTTTGAAGGGGCACAACTCATTCTGCTTACACATTTACTACAATGAAGGAGTGCAAGAATAAATTATTTTAAATAAGGTAGAAAAAGAGAGAGCAATCCAAGGCACTCTGTCAATATAGAAAGACTTTATTCACAGAACTAAGTTCATAATGGAAAAAAAAGGAATTTTCTTGTTCCATTATGAACTTAGTTGTGTGAATAAAGTCTTTTTATACTGACAGTGCCTTGGATTGCCCTCTCCTTTTCTGCCTTATTACGCTTCCTCAGGGAGAGACACTCTTTTTTACTTTTTTTGGAATGCCGTAGCCCTCCTACTTTTGTCTTTTCATAAATCATTTTAAATTTACAAGGTGCTTCAGCAGTGATTTACTTAACATTTATAGAGGAGGATTTTTCAGATGTTTTTTTAAATGCAGTGATTGTGACATCAGGACTAGAGGGTTCAACTGAGAAAAATCTCAGACTCAGATCTCACACCATTAAGGGATCATACAAACCATTTGCAGAATAAGAGCTGGTACGCTGTATAAAAGGACATTGATCTGAACTGGAACTGACAAGGTACAGTGTGTCACCTTTCACAGACTGGATCTACGCATGAAAGCCCATCCTGCGGGACTTTGTGACAGCTCATGGCAATGCCACGTAACGCTGACTGTCCTGGTTTCTGATAGTCCACGTTACACATCTGACACTTCCTGTATGAAGCAGCTTTTGTCATTGGTACTTCAACCTCGGCATGGGGCGCCATCAAGCAAATTCTGACACTTTGAGGTCAGCCCAGCTTGACAAGGAAACGCTCTGCTCTGAGTACCCGCCATCACCAAGGAAACCGAGCCCGAGTCACCGTTCGTTCAGAACTGCAGTTCTGTCCATTCATGTCTCTCAAGGCCTTTTGATAAATCTTCTATTTGTTCATGTTTTTGATGACCCATGTGCTTTTCCTGATACTAAAAAAGGCAAGAATATTCATGGAAGCATTAAGCAACAAGACCACTGGGAATTGGGCAATGAATACCAGATTTGTGAATTCAGTGCCTATTCTATTCCTGTGTGGAGACTGGCTTGGACATGGATTGACTCAATTCTGTAGTGACATTTAGAGATGCAGTTCTCTCATCATTAGCCACTATCCTAGCAAGTGTCCACCTGTCTCTATCAGAGAGCCCTGACTTGTGACCACAGGTCTTTTTGGCTGTTGCTTCTGCAAATTTCAGTTTGACATATGCTAATATTTAAGAAGATTCATGCTTCAGATCACAAATAAATAGAAATGCCTGGGTATAATCGCCCGTATACTTCTGTAATAGTTGCTCAAAGACCTCAAAGTTAAATTCATTTTTCAAGGGTGCTTCCAAAATTTTGTATCCTCACTTAATCTTTGAATATTTTCAATCGCAAGTTTTTCCAAAATGCATAGCATGATTCATATTGACAGTAAATACTGTCATCGAGAACAGTTTGAGTAGTTGCCATTTCAAATTGAGATCATTTATGGTACAGCTGGATACTTTACTGATGTAATTTAGCGTTTTTCCACAGTGATGATGCCACAGCTGGAACAGAACCCAACACTTGAGTAGTGTTATGAGTATTATCCTACATACTGTAAATTAAGTCATAAAACAAGAAAGGCATAGATTAATTTCTATGACTACTAAATTGTACATGTGCAGAAATGACTAAGCTCAACCCTTATGAACAGTTTTTTTGGAATGTTCTCCACTGTTCTGTAACTCCATTGCTTTCTTCTACAAGCAGTGATTAGAATGCATCAGAATGTTGAATTTAACCTTCTAATGAAGCATCTGTGACATCACACCTTAAAGGGCTAAAGACATATGAGCCACCACCATAGATATATATTTTTATTTAGAACACTAGATTGCTGATGATGTCATATTTACATTATCCAAAGTGAAGCACCCGGCCGTCATACTGATACACTCAACTTCTTCATATAAATGAATGGTTTCCTATGAGGCTAATTTCAAATAAGTCGATTTAAGCGTTAAAACATTGAGATGTGCAGCTGTATTTTGCAGCAATATTCATTTGAAGGCTGTATTAAAATGTTTCATGCATAAGTTAACGTGGAAACGCAAATTTGCCACTTTAATAGCAAAAATCGCGTTTGCTGCTAGCTAGCTAATTAGCCGTCCCATTGACTTGAATTGTCCGCTGACTAAAACCAAACGCTAGCTTTTGATCACGGTCACCAGCGAGCTACCTTGGTACCCTAACGTCGCGGGGACTACACTGACTTAGCAGTGAATAAAATTAACAAGGTGGGTAAAAAGCTAGCTAGTGGACAAAGTCACTTTGTCTGTTTATGGGCAACAGAGTTCCAAAAGACAAAGAGGGGAGAAAGCCTTGTCTATTAAAAATCAGGAGAAAGAAACTTTCTATATCCCCTCGATCTGTGCTGTACAGTGATCATTTTTGAGAGCAGTGTTTTAACAGGACAGGGGCAAGGATGAAGCTTAGTAAAGGAGTAGCCAGAGTTAACTAGCGCTTCTTTTTAATAACGCTGGCATAAATCATATGATTCAAGACAAACAATTTGGTTTACGGAAAATGTGCTCAATCGGGGTACAGTGAAGTGAGGAAACCAGAGATTAATACAATAATGTATACGAACGTTTCTTACAATGGCGAATACTGCCAAGCAATTATCTTATCAGATGGTCATTAAAAGCCTTGGTCACGTTAACTTAACTTTTCTGCTTGCAATTTAACGTTGACACAAAGTCACATTTCCATTTTCGCTTTAGAAAGTGTGCTGCTTTCCATTGTCCGAAAAGCACATTTTTAGGGAGACAAAATGTTGCTCTGCACAGCAAGTGTTCTTGAAAATGTAATTTTAATGTAGGCAAAAATGAATGGTAGCCTATCAGCGAATTTTACTTCCGGATGTATAGGCTTTTAGAACAGATGCTTCACTTGAGTGTACCCTATCAGCAATCTAGTGTGTAATATATGGTCACCACTCCACCCAGCTAGCACAAACATTCTCACAACATTAATTCAAATTTGTGGCAGTTAGCAACATCCTAACAGCACAGAGGACGATCTGTGCTGCCCCTCTCTCGCACCTTGACGTCAGAGGTGTTACGTTGGCAGTTTCTCCAGGACCGGGTGATGGCGGAGAACGTGCGGTCAGGGTGATCAAACTTGTTATCATTGGCATTGAGGAAGAAGGTGGTGAAGGGTTCCTGTGGATATGAATGAAAATGAAATGACAGTCTGTCATGAAGTATTAATCTATCTACATCGGCGTAATTTACTCATTTACAGGGGGTTTGAAGGACGCTTCCTTGGAAGATTCGCTGATGGTTGTGACTGAAACCAAGCTTAATCCGATCACCAGCACTCAGAATATCACGAGAACCACACATTCAAACCAAATTTACTCCCATGTTTTTCTATTTATGGCGTATTTATACAGAGCTCTATCCATAAAAGGTGGTCATTTCTACATGCATTGTTATTTATTTTTCATGCACTGTCATACATTGTCATTGTCACACATACATGTCCAGATGCTGCCATTTTGATCTGGTGAAATCAACATGTATACAATAGAAATAACGTTCAATAAATACTTACCCTTCATGCGCAGCATAGGAACATGTGAATTGATTTTACGTAACGTTATCTAAAGTCAAGTAATCTATGGTACAGACACAAATGAAGAAAAAAGTCTTTGTCCCAAATATTATGGAGCAAACTGTAAATTTCACATTTAAAAGTGAAGCAATAAAATAAACAAGCCTGCATTAAAGAAAGGGCAAATGTGATGAGAATGTGTGAGTAAACTTGTAGGCTTCACCACAAAAGCAAGTGCGAGAGGAGAATAAATGTGCAAATAAATGTGTAAATACAGCCTTCCATTAGAGAGGACACTATTTCCACTGTCATGGCAGTCTCTCCTCAGACAACATTCAGAAAGATCCAGACTAATGGAGGTAAATGAGAGGAAAACTGAGACAGGTTTTGGGACCAGTCAGGTGCTTGTGTTTGACACGTCCGCTTCTATAAAACACTGATGGCGGTGAAAGTCTCCGGCTGAATTCATCACAGCTTGCTCAGCTCTCACTGTCTGCCGGGAGCTTTAATTGAGTTTCGATCTTCCGGTGTCAGAGAACGCGGCAGAAGAACAAACTCGCCAAGATGAAATACTAGCGAACGAGCTCAAAATTGCCCATCACTCAACAAGCGCCATCATCATCATCATCATCATCATCACCATCATCACTTTTAAACTACCCAGCTAATTAGCCAGAGCCAGTCAGCAGTATTTAACTGGAGGGTGAGCAATGAGGCGACAAAACAGGGGTAACAATCGTCATTTTTAACAAGCTGCTTTAGGTAACATACCCCACATGTCCACAAGGTTAGAGCAAGAGTATGTATTGAGCTCATCTTTGCCTGGGTCCATTTTTCAACTAAGGCAGGCATTGGGCCTTGGCTCTATCAGATACTTCTTTGCACTGTTGTCATGGCAACTACCATGCTCATTTCCATCATTGCCTTCGGTTAAAGCTGCACATCTGCCCTCACCTTGAGTTGCATCCCCCAGTCTCCATGATCTTTATGATGTGGTGTTACATCTCAGGTAGTTTTTAGCTGCACATGAATGTGTGCCTGCATTACCGAGAGTTGTGAAGAGTTTATTTCAGGAGACACATTGTAGACTTGGGGTCAATCTCAGGTCTCAACTCTGCATTTATAAGCGTCAAATTAGGTTCAATCTGGTGTTACCAACAGACCTGACTTTAAGACTGAGCCAGGTTTTAGGTTTCATCTGGTGTGAGCTACAGAGCTGGTTTCAGGGGTCAGTGTGGGGTTGTGTTGGGTCAGGTGTTAATGATAAATTTGGCTATATCTTTGTGTGATGTCGGTCTGGCATTAGTCACAGTTCTTTCTTAAGGAACAGTTTTAAGTAGTAATGCTCCAGTGGCCTTCCGTACTCACTATTCTAACAAGCCAGGAAAGCGTAGCAGCAGCGGAGGAGTACAGGTTGTTATAGTGATACGGGGGCGTCTGGTCGTCCTCCCACGATTCATAACGCTCAGCGTAGAATACTGCTCGCTTGGGGTTCAAAGCTCCGATTGGCTGGAGGAGACAGGAAACAAGAATAATCCAATGTGTTTTGCTTGATTTCAGGACAAGTGCAGTCAATGCCTGCAGTACCGCTCCATACCTCATGGAGCAGTGTGCTGAGTTTAGTGGGAACTGTGAGTGATTAAAAGAGGGAGATGGGTCAGTACTCACCCTAGCTCAAAAAGTATGCTTTATGCAACACAAATGGTCAATGTTAAATCAGTTCTTTACCAAGCTACTGGTATATTTGATACCCGCTGGACTAGGGCAAACATCATAGTGTTGAATCACAGCAACAGCGTTTGGAAGACAAGTGACTTTGACAGGAACTAAAGTCTTTCTGTCTGCCTTATTGGTAAGGCACAATATTGTTGAAACTGTATAAATCTCTGAGGTAAAGTAACTTGTTACAGACAGTTAAATCATCTCTCAATTCACATCTCAATAGAATCGCAGAAACGATGACTCAATTTAAATTCAGCCATTGAAAGGCCCCTTATTAGCATTAAATAACAGTGTTAATGTAACGAAAGAAAGAGAGAGAAACACGGACAAAAGAAAACTGCATGGATTAGCATAACTCAGCTCCGCAGGGGAGGGGGGTAGGGGTTGTAAACATACCTTCGAGAGGTCCCGGAAGTTTCCAGGGAGGGTGAGGTCCAGCTCCTCAGACTCATAATTGGTCAGGACCCAGGGGAAGATGGGATACTGGTTCAGGTCATTGTAGGTCCTCCCTACAGGAGAGAGGGATGGAGAGGAAGGACAGAAAAACCAAATATGCTCATCTATCTTTTAAAAAGAGCAGGACTGGGTGGGGAAAAAATACACCGTTGACAACACTGAGACCAAGAAAGAAAAACTGTTTTAAACAAATACGAGATCAGTTAGACATGTTACTCAGCTTAATAGTAATTTTTGGCCCAAAATCAAAGGTCTGTAACGCTGCTCATGAAATGGAATCCAGTTCATGGTTTTTTTTTTTTCCATTTGTTTTTTTTTTGGGGGGGGTTGTGACATAAGAGGGAGGTGAGGTGTGTTTCATAAGTTCCATTTCCTGAAGGAAACGTGTCAGGGCATACTGTGAACCAGAGCACCCGACGCTGACACTGACTCATTTGACAGCCACCACCAAATTAACAACCAGTGGTGACAAAGGTCAGTATCCAACTAGAAATGGTTTTTACACGTATTGATTCACGGGATGTTTACCCCTACTTTGTGCGCACGACAGACCATCCAATTATCCAAAAGGTCCATGTGAATTTGGGTTCCTCTATGCACTCACCAGCAATGGTGTTGAGGAACATCAGGTACTCAAAGTTGGAGATCTCGCGCCTCTGCCAGCGCTGAGTCATGTTAGATGACTTGAAGAGCTGTCGCGGTGTCGCCAAGGAGATCCTCCTACAGAGCACAGACACACACACACTCACATCTCAGGATACCAGTCGGAAGTGTCTGCAGCAATCAAAACCAATAAAACTCAAAACGAGAAAAAGAGTCTGCCACTAACATGGCAATATCCCCCGCCGCCTCAATTTTATGTGTCCATAAGGATGTACGGACGGATGGAGCCCAATGCTATATCCCCCAGTTCGCGCTAATCGTGCGGCGGGGGATAACTACACTGTTGGATCACAGATAGGCAGACAGCCTAGTATACAAGTGTATGAATAATCTTGGCTCAACAGTCCAACTCAGCAGCATTTCCTCTCGACAATCTAAAGTATTCTATCAGAAGAAATACTCTATGAGTATATATTCTCAGCACAAGGCATTAGTACTCTCCTAAATGTTTCAACTTAGCCATGTAAGCCTACACATAGAATTTCAGAATGAGAAATACTCTAAACTCCAAAAGCACTATGAGGTTACAGGGGTAAACTGTCGCTCTGTAAAGTTAAGTTACAGTAGGAAAACCTGTATATAACTGGACAGGTCACCATGACCTGTGCTTAACAAAAATTTTTTACCTGGCCTGAGGCAAACCATAACTCGTGCCAACACCCACTCGTGGCAAACTGTACACAACCTTCTTCACCGTGGCCTGGTCAGGGAAGTTGAACATGACTGACGCTGTGGGGAGGAAGTGACATCACAGGTTGAGAGGCAAGAGAAGGAGGAATGCAGCTCAAGCTAAAAACTAATAGATAATTGCATGTACAGTAAGAGCATACAATCCATCCTCACAAACAAGTTTATTTTTAGAGCTTCAGCTACTACCTCCATCAGGGTGGAGAGATGCAGAGCAGAGCAGGCCTCTCAGTACACTGAAAGCACAGTGCAAAATCCCTTCTTTTTCTAGAAGACATAGAACTAACTAAAATACAACATGATATAGAAGATTGTTTTTTAATCTGAAGAACCACAAGTATTTAAGTCAGGGCTGCCCAACCAACCCCAATCCTGGAGTCTTTCATCCTTTAGGTTTTCATTTCCTCCTAATCTGTCATCAGACCCAGCTACTGAGCAGCTCAGAGATGCTGCATGAGGTGAGCTTTGCTGGGGTTGGAATGTAAGCGAACAGGACAGTACAGCTCCTGGAGCAGGGTTGGGCAGCCCAGAGTAAAAGAATTATTGTCTAATGCAGGCTGGTGTCGGGTGGGCAGCAGGGAGGTGAGTGATGATGTGCTGTGCAGCGCAGGCTGGTGTCGGGTGGGCAGTAGGGATATGAGTGATGGTATGCTGTGCAGCGCAGTCGGGTGTTGGGTGGGCAGTAGGGAGGTGAGTGATGGTGCGCTGTGCAGCACAGGCTGGTGATGGGTGGGCAGTAGGGAGGTGAGTGATGGTGCGCTGTGCAGCGCAGGCTGGTGTTGGGTGGGCAGTAGGGAGGTGAGTGATGGTGCACTGTGCAGCACAGGCAGGTGTTGTGTGGGCAGTAGGGAGGTGAGTGATGGTGTGCTGTGCAGCACAGGATGGTGTTGGGTGGGCAGTAGGGAGGCGAGTGATGGTGCGCTGTGCAGCACAGGCTGGTGTTGGGTGGGCAGTAGGGAGGTGAGTGATGGTGCGCTGTGCAGCACAGGATGGTGTTGGGGAGGCAGTAGGGAGGTGAGTGATGGTGTGCTCTGCTGCACAAGCAGATGTTTCGTGGGCAGTAGGGAGGTGAGTGATGGTGCGCTGTGCAGCACAGGATGGTGTTGGGTGGGCAGTAGGGAGGTGAGTGATGGTGCGCTGTGCAGCACAGGCTGGTGTTGGGTGGGCAGTAGGGAGGTGAGTGATGGTGCGCTGTGCAGCACAGGCTGGTGTTGGGTGGGCAGTAGGGAGGTGAGTGATGGTGTGCTGTGCAGCACAGGCTGGTGTTGGAGGGGCAGTAGGGAGGTGAGTGATGGTGTGCTGTGCAGCACAGGCTGGTGTTGGGTGGGCAGTAGGGAGGTGAGTGATGGTGTGCTGTGCAGCGCAGGCTGGTGTTGGAGGGGCAGTAGGGAGGTGAGTGATGGTGTGCTGTGCAGCACAGGATGGTGTTGGGGGGGCAGTAGGGAGGTGAGTGATGGTGTGCTGTGCAGCACAGGGTGGTGTTGGGTGGGCAGTAGGGATGTGAGTGATGGTGTGCTGTGCAGCACAGGATGGTGTTGGGGGAGCAGTAGGGAGGTGAGTGATGGTGTGCTGTGCAGCACAGGCTGGTGTTGGAGGGGCAGTAGGGAGGTGAGTGATGGTGTGCTGTGCAGCACAGGCTGGTGTTGGGTGGGCAGTAGGGAGGAGAGTGATGGTGCACTGTGCAGCACAGGCTGGTGTTGGGTGGGCAGTAGGGAAGTGAGTGATGGTGCGCTGTGCAGCACAAGCTGGTGTTGGGTGGGCAGTAGGGAAGTGAGTGATGGTGTGCTGTGCAGCACAAGCTGGTGTTGGGTGGGCAGTAGGGATGTGAGTGATGGTGTGCTGTGCAGCACAGGCTGGTGTTGGGTGGGCAGTAGGGAGGTGAGTGATGGTGTGCTGTGCAGCACAGGCTGGTGTTGGAGGGGCAGTAGGGAGGTGAGTGATGGTGTGCTGTGCAGCACAGGCTGGTGTTGGGTGGGCAGTAGGGATATGAGTGATGGTGTGCTGTGCAGCGCAGGCTGGTGTTGGAGGGGCAGTAGGGAGGTGAGTGATGGTGTGCTGTGCAGCACAGGATGGTGTTGGGGGAGCAGTAGGGAGGTGAGTGTTGGTGTGCTGTGCAGCACAGGCTGGTGTTGGAGGGGCAGTTGGGAGGTGAGTGATGGTGTGCTGTGCAGCACAGGCTGGTGTTGGGTGAGCAGTAGGGAGGTGAGTGATGGTGCGCTGTGCAGCACAGGCTGGTGTTGGGTGGGCAGTAGGGAAGTGAGTGATGGTGCGCTGTGCAGCACAAGCTGGTGTTGGGTGGGCAGTAGGGAGGTGAGTGATGGTGTGCTGTGCAGCACAGGCTGGTGTTGGGTGGGCAGTAGGGAGGTGATTGATGGTGTGCTGTGCAGCACAGGCTGGTGTTGGGTGGGCAGTAGGGAAGTGAGTGATGGTGCGCTGTGCAGCACAAGCTGGTGTTGGGTGGGCAGTAGGGAGGTGAGTGATGGTGTGCTGTGCAGCACAGGCTGGTGTTGGGTGGGCAGTAGGGAGGTGAGTGATGGTGCACTGTGGAGCACAGGCTGGTGGTGGGTGGGCAGTAGGGAAGTGAGTGATGGTGCGCTGTGCAGCACAGGCTGGTGTTGGGTGGGCAGTAGGGAGGTGAGTGATGGTGTGCTGTGCAGCACAGGCTGGTGTTGGGTGGGCAGTAGGGAGGTGAGTGATGGTGTGCTGTGCAGCACAGGCTGGTGTTAGGGGGGCAGTAGGGAAGTGAGTGATGGTGCGCTGTGCAGCACAAGCTGGTGTTGGGTGGGCAGTAGGGAAGTGAGTGATGGTGTGCTGTGCAGCACAGGCTGGGGTTGTGTGGGCAGTAGGAAGGTGAGTGATGGTGTGCTGTGCAGCGCAGGCTGGTGTTGGGTGGGCAGTAGGGAGGTGAGTGATGGTGTGCTGTGCAGCACAGGCTGGTGTTGGGTGGGCAGTAGGGAGGTGAGTGATAGTGTGCTGTGCAGCACAGGCTGGTGTTGGGTGGGCAGTAGGGAGGTGAGGGATGGTGTGCTGTGCAGCACAGGCTGGTGTTGGGTGGGCAGTAGGGAAGTGAGTGATGGTGTGCTGTGCAGCACAGGCTGGTGTTGGGTGGGCAGTAGGGAGGTGAGTGATGGTGTGCTGTGCAGCACAGGCTGGTGTTGGGTGGGCAGTAGGGAGGTGAGTGATGGTGCACTGTGCAGCACAGGCTGGAGAGGGAGGGCAGACAGGCTGGGCTCACTTCTGTTAGCCATGAAGACCTCCAGCCCGGTGTTCTGCAGGAGGAACCGGCGTGAGAACACCGCTCGGATCTCACTGAACATCCATTTGCCGTGCAGCCCCTCTGAGTACACCAGGACCTGAGAGAAAGAAAGGGGGAGAGATAGAGAGAGGGGTGAACAGAGGAATGAAACAGAGAGAGGAGAGAAGGAGGGGGGAGAAGAGGGTATGGAGAGGAGTAAAGATTTTTTTTTTAAGAAAGCAGATGTTTTGGGAAAAAACATCTAGAAAACTTCATAAAAACTAACACTCAAACAAAATGAATCAGTTTTATGAATAATCACATGTAAATTCATACATTTTTACAAGAGAAGATCCAGGGTGAGTCGTAGAAAAATACTGGAGTAGCACTGAGAGCGCAGAGCTCCGCCGAGGCCCATGAATCTTTTATGACACACCAATCTGCAGGAGCAGCCGTTGTATTCCTACAGTTGTGAATGTTCTGTCACAGCTGAACTTTACTAACATCTCCTGGATTTTAAGATGCAAGACATTTATTCCACCCTGGCAGCCAAATAATCTGTGTATCCGCCCTGTGATTCAGACCCGATTCAGTATGTGTAATCAGTTCTTCCGCGGCCTATACTACATCTTTCCACCAGGTTTTATGAAGATTGAGGTGGTCACTTTTCTTTAACCTTACAAAATAACCAGCAAACTAACAAATGAAACCAATTACACAAACTTCTAGGAGGAGGTAAAAATATGAGGCTTGAAAAAGTTTAATTTTGCAAAAAAAATTCAGTTTTGACAGTGAATACCTGCAAAATTTTTTTTTGATTAAAAGAGACATGCAGTCTCTGCCAGCAACTCATCTCACAGTGGATTCAAGCCGCATTTTTTGTGTTGCCTTGGATTCAGGGACACAGGGTGAAAAGACAGTTCACACATGATGTGAATGTAAATTCCCAAATATTAAAGCTGATCATTTCCACTCCTTGTATACATTATCTCCAAATCCAATGGTCTGGCGTACAGAACAAAAAAGCGAAATTGCATCACTGCCCAAATGCTTATGAAGTATACTGTATGAACTATATGTGGTTGAAGACTCAAAGTAACTTGCGTGTCCATGTGGATTTTTTTCATGCCAGTCTTCACAAATAAACCGCAATTTCTCTGTGTAGCAAATCGGAACACATGAGAGCAGCAGTGGTTTCCCGACGGTTTGCTACCCAACTCAATCAAAGCCACATTCAGCAGGACCTCCACTGCAATGACAGAGGACTCGCAGCAGAGGTGGAAAGTCCAGGAGCCAGAGAAGTAAAACTCTCGTCAGGCAATACTTATCAGCTCAGCCAGTGGATTCAGGCAATTAGAAGCAAATCCAGGAGGAGAGAACTAAATCCCATAGACAGCTCACTTTCTGAACCTGGACTTTCCACCTCTGACTTACGTTAGACCCAGTTGTCTGCAGAAGACAGAGTTTCACGATAAAACCGGAGACCGAAACCCCGTTGTACTGCAGTCAAGTCGCATTAACGCTGACGGCCACCGGGGGGCCTTTCTTCTGCAGCACTTTTCAAAACCTATTAGGCCGAGCTTTGCAGTGCTGTCATAACCCTGTCTTTCCCTGCTCCTCTCCACAAAATATTATTCCAAAAACACTCATTCTGCCGGAAGAGCTCAGCAGGAACAATGCCAGTCACACATTTTAACATAATAATAAATAATTCAGGAGGTGGCCACTGTGTTATTTACCTGCCTGATATGCATGGATGCATTTTAAGATGTTATTTTTCACATTCACATCTTAAGCAGACAGTCAGCCATATTTAGTTGCATCTATTGTACATTGTTCAGACGGAGGCAAAGCAGCAATGGTAACACAGAGAGGGGGTCTTTATACAGTAATAATCAGTGGGCTGATTTTAGTAGCTGCCCCTTTCCAGCGAATACTGCATCATCAACAGTTGCACAGGGGAACTTTCTCCACCGCTTAACCTGGCCTGAGTCGTCACCTCTGCAGTAAAACCCCATCACCAAAACTTATACACACACACATACATACATATGTGCGCACAATGAACACACACACACACACACACACACGCAGATGCATTTTGCACCGGACCTTCACCTGTCCTCATCCTCCACATGAGTTATATGGGACAGGACAGAAAGACAAATGGTGCAGCGGACATGTGCCCTACACCAGAGCCACTGGGGACTAGGCAGCTGCCACTAAGGCAAAAGCCAGCTCTCATGAGGGTGAGCTACCAGCAACCAACAAACAACATAAGGGAGACTACAGTGGCAAAAGGGGTGGCAGGGTTCTGTACTTATTTTCAACATCTGACCCTCATAGCATTGAGGGGGTGTCAGGTGGGAGAAAGACAGAAACTGCTTACATCTCGCACGCTCACGGACCTATGAGCCAGAGAGAGACAGTAAAACCACTATTTAAATCATTTCTGATATAGACCCCTCCCCTTCTATCACGATGGAAACAAGCCTTCCACAGTCAGGTTTCCCGATAGTTAACTACAACCCCAATTCCGAAATAGTTGGGACAAAGTGTAAATTGTGAATAAAATCAAAATGCAATGACTTTCAGATCACATGAGCCAATATGTTATTTACAATAGAATGTAGATAGCATTTCAAATGTTGAAACAGACATTTTACATTTTTATCCACAAAATGTGATCATTTCAAATTTTCTGGCTGCAACAGGTCTCAAAAAAGTTGGGACACAGGGAAAAAAGGGCTGAAAATGCAATTTATATATAAGAGAATCAGCTGAAAGAACATTTAGCAAGTAATTAAGTTAACTGGCATCAGGTGTGTAACATGACTGGCTATAAAAGGGATGTCTTAGAAAGGCTGAGTCTCTCAGAAGTGAAGATGGCCCGAGGATCTCCAACCTGTGAAGGCTTGCGAAAAAAATTAATTGTGGAATACTTTAAAAACAATGTTCCTCAATGTCAAATTGCAAAGGCTTTGAAGGTCTCATCATCGACAGTGCATAACATCATCAAAGAATTCAGAGAAACTGGAAAAATCTCTGTGCGCAAGGGACAAGGATGAAGACCTTTACTGGATGCCCATGATCTTCGGGCCCTCAGACGCCACTGCATCACTCATCGGCATTATTCTGTCATTCACATTACTAAATGGGCCCAGTAATACATCAAGAAACCACTGTCTGTAAACACAGTCTGCGGTGCCATCCACAGATGCCACCTAAAACTCTATCATTCAGAAAGGAAGCCATTGTTGAGCATGATTCAGAGGCGCCACAGTGTTCTGTGGGCCAAGGCTCATTTAAAATGGACTGCAGCAAAGCATCCTGTGGTCAGACGAGTCCAAATTTGACATTCTTGTTGGAAATCATGGGTGTTGTGTCCTCCGAGCTAAAGAGGAGAAAGACCACCCCTCCTATTATGAGCGTTCAGTTCAAAAGCCAGCATCTCTGACGGTATGGGGATGCATTAGTGCATATGGTGTGGGACAATAGCATGTTTTAAAAAGCACCATGAATTCTGAATGGTATATAGAGGATTTAGAGCAGCATATGCTCCCCTCCAGACAACATCTATTCCAGGGAAGGCCTTGTGTATTTCAGCAGGACAATGCAAAGACACATACTGCAGCTGTTACAACAGCATGGCTTCGTAGTAGAAGAGTCCGTGTGCTGAATTGGCCTGCCTGCAATCCTGATCTTTCACCGATTAAGAACATTTGGCACATAATTAAACAAAAAGTCTGTCAAAGGAGACCCAAAACTCTCCAGCAGCTGGAAGCCTATATTAAACAAGAGTGGGATCAAATTCCAATGGCTAAACTAAAAAAACTTGTCTCCTCAATGCCCAGACGGCACTCTGTGTTAAAAAGAAGAGGGGATTGTACACCAAGGTAAACAAGACCCTGTCCCAATTTTTTTGAGACCTGCAGCAGCCATCAAATTTGAAATTATATCATTTTGTGAATAAATTTGTAAAATTTCTCAGTTTCATCATTTGCTATGTCATCTCTGTTCTATTGTGAATAAAATACTGGCTGGTGTGATTTGAAAGTCATTGTGTTTTGATTTTATTCACAATTTACACTTTGCCCCAACTACTTCGGAATTGGGGTTTTATTTCACAGAACACAGTGCACTGATTCTAAAGTTACTGAGGAAACAAGTCCAGAAAATGTGTGAGCATTCACATCGAATTAAATCAGAGCAGGTCTAACCTCACATGTCACTTCAGTGTACACGTTGCCATAAATGCACCTACTCTAATTTTATGAGGCCTTGGGAACTTTTGATTTGTTAATGCAGTTTATCACTTTTTTACAGGCCCATAACCCTTCAAAAATTTCACAAGCGTTTTCTGAAAAGGGGCTAAAAATGATCTATATATCAGAAATAATGACAAAAATGCAACAACATGATCCATGCACCGAATTTAATTTTCTGATGCTGTCATTCACTGAAATTGCCTCTAATGAGAAGTTAAATCATTGTTGATTCCCACTGCTCCAACCTTCGCTGTCCAGGGTGCTGAAGAAGCGTCCTCGTTCTAAGGATCGCTGCTATCCGTGGTCCTGAAGCGGCACCCCCGGGCAGGCACGCCGGGAGAAGGCTGCAATTAACCGCCTGAAGCACTGGCCGCAGATTTATTAGAATCAGCTGGAATGTATGATTATTCAATCCCCATTCTCCTGTTTTTTTTTTTATAACCTCATATTTGTTCACTTCGCAGTTTGCATCAAAAGTCCGCACTTGATTTTCCCACATTTAGAGTATATTCACTTATGTTTGCCGTCAACTGTTTATTCGGCATATTAGTGGTACGTAAAAATATCTTTTTTCGTCTACTGTGGACCATCACTGTAGTTTCAGGTTCAATTTAGGTAGTTTTTGAGTGAAATTTGTTAAACTTAAGCATAGGTTTGCTACTCCTCTGCATGCTACATGTCTCCTGTTTGCTTCTCTCCAGATCCTTGACCTTCCTAATAAACCCATTAGAGTGCAAATGGACTCTTGTCTATTCACTGCATTTGGGTCCAATTCTCAACTACCTGTCACCTGTGAGCTTCTTGTTAACATCTGTGACACAAGTTTACGACGTACATTGTTTTCGCAATAAAAAATATTCCAAGTGTAGATTGTTTGTATTTTTAGGAGATTGAATGGATAATAAGTTGAATTTAGAAGGCATATAATCAAAACATTTTTTCCAAGGAAATCAAATGCGGAAATCTGAGTTCATCCCCCCACCTAGTTACCACTGTACAACTCCCTCTGCAGTATTCACATTCAGGGTCATGCCCTCAATTTGCAAATGCTCCAGCATGGCAGGGAGAGGCAGTCAATACTGGCGCTGCTTGTTAGATTGCAAATTTTTTGTTTAAGAAAGCTGAAAGTAACCTAGGGCTGTCGCAATAATTAATCGCGATTAATTTAAGCGTAATAAAAGTAACTGCCACTATGAGGCAGACAGACGTGATTGCTTATTACCTTTTCTATGACACTTACCTAATGTGGTCATTTGAAATGCTTCTGGTAAGAAAACTGTGATTTGAAGTCCGCTAACTACCAGCCAGGTTGGACAGTCTCCATCGCCTTGGCATAATTAGCTCACCTTAAATCAATTCCCGTGTACTTTGTCTGACTTGCAATCAAGCCATTTATTCAGCCAACTGACTAATCAAAATCAAAATGTGGCGTATAATGATTAGGAGTGATAATGAGATGCAGACGGACCTAACCAGGTTGCAACTGTATCCTGCCTCAAATTTGGAGTCTCACAATATATTCACTGCTTCAGGCATTTCATTGAAAGTAAGGAAAAGGGTGATGACACCTGAAGTCACTCTACGGATGAGGCAGCCCGCCCAGATATATAAGCCAAGCATTTATGAATTTTCTGCCATAATATAAATATAGGAACACTCCTGTATGGCTGTGTGTGAATGTTTGGTGGTGGTCGGAGGGGCCGTAGGCGGATACTGACAGCCACACTTCCGTCAGTCAGCTGTGGCTACAAAAAAAAAAACAAAAAACGTAGTTTACCACCGTGTGTGAGTGAATGAATAATGTATCCATTGTGAAGCGTCTTTGAGTGCCCAGAAAAGCGTTATATAAAATTGATGCATTATTATTATTATTATTATAGTAATTGATAATGCAATTGGTTACTGCTTCAATACAGGCTTTGCATGTATTTTGAGTTTGAAGGTCTTCCTGCTGTGATGGTATGGAGTATACTCAATGTGACATACACCATGCATTTGAGAATTTTCATTTAAAATAATAATGAGTACTGCAATTGGTTATTATTTATACAGGTCTCACATTCATTTGGAAATTGAAGTTTTTCCCGTTATGACAGTATACAATATATTCAATGTTTGTGTAAAGCAAAAAGTACACGTAGCTTTTAATCTGGTCTGATGATGCACTATGTGCTCATAACGTATTTTATCATTAATTACTGCACAATTAATGAGATTTGCCACATTCACTATTTTTTTTCCTAATTTAAACCTTATTTGGGGAGAACCAAGTCCAGCACTGGAGAACACTGCAAAACACACTTTGCAATCGGCATAAAAAAAATCAACCCAAAGACCTTGAAGAAACTATGAGGCACAATTACACCCTTACACCCATATTTCTCCTTCAACAGCAACACCAACCCTGAGTAGTTTTGGGAGGCAGCCCTGTACTTTGAAAACTTTAACTGTATAGATAAGTTCTGCAATTGCTTTTAGCCTTAATCGACCCCACTAAGAGTGGAGGTACTGCGCTGTTAAATGAGTTAAGCCAGGCAGTGACTGCTTTAATTACAATACTTTATCACAACGTGAGCTTTTATATTATGTGTCCAGACAGAATATATGACCTTTGTGTCAAACCCAGAATGAGATTTCAAATGCATTTAATATTTCCTAGGCCCTTAACACTCCATCTCATTCATTAGCTTCTTCTGTAAAAATATAGCAGAAAGCTGGTTTCTGCACTTTTATACAGCACACAAATTCATGGGTATTTGCAAAAACTGATTTATACGGACTTCAAAATTGCGCCACTTTAATTGGATAGGAGAGTTCTGTCAGCCCGTCTGTTCTCTCTGAACTACAGTGATGTTTATCCCTATAAAGTGTCTGTGATGACCTAGTTCATACTTGACAGTGATTTGAAATGTTGCAGGTCCACATAGCCTACTTTTCAAATATTTATTCGATTTCCTAAGTTTGCTTGGTAAAACAGGCCAACATAACATGTTCCCGAAAACTGCATTTGAAATGCGCAAGCCTAACAATTTATCATACCAACACTGGTTTACTGAGGCCTGAATTAATATTTCAGATTATTATTAAATCAGATTATTTTTATTCTGCAATTTAATGTGGTAATAATACAGAGCTGAATATTCTGAGATGATACAAATCATTTGAATATCCTACGAATAAAAACAAAAACAAACAAAAAAAGAATTTTGAAAGATAATAAGTCATCGGTCCGTGAAAGCCATATCAGGCGGATGTCTTTTAATCCTAAAAAAGTTAAAAGGTAGTCATGTTGTATTCTTCTGGAAGCGTGATCAAAATAATAAACAAGAAGGCTGTTCTTCCGCTTTGCTCCCAACTGAGGTCAAAGATGATCCCACTCTGACGTTAATGTGTCAATTAAAATGCATTGTATTGTTTAAAACAGAAATAGGCTATGAAATGAAACTGAAATGAGAAGTATACTTTGTTTTATAGGGAGATATGTTCATTCAAAATAAAACTTACTTTGGCGTCAAGTTTTTTGAAAGTGGGGTCATCTTCATCCACCTCAAAATAGATCTCGGTAGTGGTGATGGAGAGGGTTCCACGCGCCACAACAACAGGGGCCACGAGCTGAGCAGGGGTGCTCAAAACCACCGGACCTGAAAAGTGACAAACAACGCAAGAGAATAAACTTCCAGAATTTCCTTTTAAAACTACTCAGACGCGAGCTTATGATTGGTCAATTGATTCCTTGAAATGGTTACAGGAATTATCAAAAATAATTAGGCAACTGTATGACTATATCTTTCATACAATAGAAGAAGAAAAAAAATCATGTACAAGGAAATACATGACCACTCAAATTTTATTTCACAAAATTGTTCTAGGCCTCCTTTGAATTTGTGTAAAATAGTCATATTTACCGTGTAAGGTTTTTTTTTCTGCAAATGAACACATCTGAGTAAAAGTTGAAAAGCAGAAGAAACATTATAACACATCTTTCAGTCTTCTGTGCCATATCTACACAGCATCCAGGAAAATGACTCCCCAATCAACAAAGAATTTAGAACAGTCACCTGATGGCGGACTAATGCCATCAACAAACAAATGCAATAAACCAAATAAGCACCTTAATTCATTCATAAAACTCCCCAAATCACACTCTGATCATTCAAAAAATAAATAAATAAATAAAAACTTGTCTTGGTTGAGCAATCAAACAGTTGGACTGCAACCTACCTGAATAAATGACGCTGTGGCACTGATGCTTTAAAAGCCATTTCTTTGGCTGCTGTGTGTTATCGGCACATACACTTGGCTAACCAAATATGCTCTGCAAAATTGCATCCAGGACCAAGACAAATGATGATGACATTCAGTTATTAATTTATTATTCCCTAATGAATAATGCTTACTAGGGTAAATTGTTATTTGAAGTCCCTCCGCCCTATTTAAGTTGAATAACAGTGGCAGTGTACTCACACCTAGGTGAACATTATTCAAAATTGGTGATGTCCTGGGTGAGGAAAATACTCCAACACAGGCAAAAATCCACAAAAAGCTTCACAGGTCATGAAAAAAATGACAGGTCTGGTCAAATGTATCCTTCTGCTTGCAATTTCTCCAACTATTTTACTCTCTCAATTTTCCTCTTTATATACTCTTTTGCAGACCCCACCCACCCTTTGGACTTTTTTTTTTTTGATTGTCTGGGACTTTTCATCTCAGACATGCCCAGGACATGTCCATACCTAGCTCCATTCTGGGCTTAACAAAAGAAAAGGTCAATACTGTCATCTAGTGGCTGCTATTCACATTACACATGTTACAACCATCCCTGCACACAGGCACAGAAGTAACAGTAGACTGACTATTTAAATTAATATTACAGCCGGTAGAAATTTCTAAGAACCACTTACAAACATTGTTTCAGTAGCTGACACACTCAAGTTTCTAATATAGCAAACTGGCGATTCCAGTTTTTGATATGTTGACAAATTCGCAAAATGTGTTACACAACTGTCCTGTTCTCCCTAAATGCTGAAAGACACACAAACACAGAGCTTACACAGCAGAACTCCAAATTCCAGCAATTTCCTTGCAAGAGTCACTGTCTAAACATAGTCGGCCTGCAATTGACTCCTTTATATAAACAGAGGCACACTCTTCCCATAAACTGCCAATTTTCATTTATCCATCTTTATACTGTGATCTCTTCGGATTCAAATTAGCTTTATTAATATGACCAAACATCTGCATATTGTACTGCCAAAGTAAGTGTTTCATAAAATAACAACAGTAGCGACAATAAATATGACCAATACTTATAGCCCATCAGTAATGAAAGGAGTGTCATGTCCATAAATAAAATATATTGATAAAAAAAAAAAAATTCAGTCAGGCTCTGTTATCATATATTCAGCAACAAAAGTTTCTGTGACACCATTTATGTGTATGTTATAAATGACACGCAAAGATCTCAATGCAATCAATATGTTTATTTAACAGGAGAAACACTGACTTTTCAGTGCCAACGTCACTCAAAACGAAAAATGTCATTTTCATGCGTCATGAAGCACTTGTCTGACGTCTAACCAATTGTGACCTTCACACTTCAATACCGGGTGTGACTTCCTCGTGCCATGATGCAAGCAACGCATCTCCGGCGCATGGACCGAATCAGATTGGTGTGGGATGTCATTCCAAATCTGACGTAGACGTTGTCGCAATTCCTGGAGTGTAGCTGGCGGGTTATCCAACCGCCGCAAACGTCGATCCATCTCGTCCCAAAGATGCTCGACTGGGGACATGTCTGGGGATCTGGCTGGCCATGGCAGGACATTGACATGTTGTTGCATCAGATACTGCTGTACAATCCTTGCAACGTGTGGTCTTACGTTATCATGTTGCAGCGTTATTCCGGGACCATGTTGCATCAAAAACGGTACCACCAATGGCCGTAGCACTTCATCGCGATATCTTTGACCTGTCAGATTTCCATCAATAACAAGCAAATCTGTTCTGTTTCTAGCCGTGATCCCTCCCCAAATCATGACACTACCACCTCCAAAACGATCAAATTCCTGAACACAGTTGTTGGCATAACGTTCTCCACGTCGACGGTATACACGTAAACGACCATCACATCGGTTAAGCATGAATCTTGATTCATCAGTGAAGAGTACAAGATCCCACTGACGTTGGATCCACCGTCGATGTTGTTGTGCCTACTGTAGACGCAGTCGTCGGTGTTGTACTGTGAGTATTGGACGTCTTGCTGGCCGACGTGGGACAATGCCAAAATGACGGAGACGGCGACGGATTGTCTGTGCAGACAGTCGCCTCAAACCAGGTATCGTTCTTGCAGTTATGGTTGCAGGTTGGAATCGATTTCGGAGATGGGTTGTTCGAATCCAGTTGTCCTGTCTGGGAGTGGTTACTCGTGGACGGCCGCTGCGAGGACGGTCTCTGACATGTCTTGTCTGCTGATGACGCTGCCATAAGTTCCAAATGGTGTTTCGGTGGACATTCAGGCGATGAGCAACTTCCCTCTGCGAGGTTCCGGATTCAA
The DNA here is from genome assembly GCA_029721435.1 of Gymnothorax reevesii. Lineage (NCBI taxonomy): Eukaryota > Metazoa > Chordata > Actinopteri > Anguilliformes > Muraenidae > Gymnothorax > Gymnothorax reevesii. The sequence continues at coordinate 25,435,718 of CM056578.1, read as the reverse complement.
TCATCCCAATGGCCCTCCACCGATCATTTTCAGACAGTCTTGGCATTTAGAGGGTAGAGTTCCTGATCCGAAATGGCTGTGTTTTCGATAAGTGATGCTTCCGTCGTTCATCAGGCACAATGTGAACATTCCAAAAATTCTCCTCTTTTATTGCCATCCACAAGCATGATTTACGCACATTTTCACGTGCAAAGTCATTTTCTCGCATTTTCATGATTTCCATTTCAATGTTGTGTTTACGTGTACTGCTTCAGTCTGATATCACCATGTATGAAAATTTCATAATTGCGTTATGAAAAATAATTAACAATATTGGTGTCACAGAAACTTTTGTTGCTGAGTATATATTGGCCAACCATTCATTTTCCCCATCTGCTAATATTAAATGGGGAGGAGCACTGAACCCCTAGTGGCCATGGTGTGAAAATGCAGCACTGACAAACAACATCTCAATGACAATTAGTTTTTTATGTCCATCATTTTCAATGCCATCTCAATTCTCTCAAAATCAAAATATTAAGAGTCTCTTTGAACTTAGTCACTCATCTTGCTTCATGGGGGAAAATTATGAAAATGCAATTACATTATTCTCCACCAAACGCAGTAATGCCAATGTAGCAATGGTTGGTAGTTCCAGAACACAACATTAGAATTTGTGATACATAAATAAATAAAGAAATAAATAACCTACAAGTATTAACAGTCATAGCATGTGATGAGAAACCAGCAGTGATCAGAGGGTTATTCTAGGGCAGTGGTTTCAACTGCACTGTTTTTAGTTAATCACACTGAGAGGCAAATCTTCACCTACGAGATTAATGCCTTCATCAAATATAGGCTTTATTACTTTCATGAGTTTGAACAGATTAATAAAAACAGTATCATCCTTAATCTTCACCAAAATCATTACTTGATCAAAGGCTGAGATGGCGAGTCTGGAACACTATAGCACCTGAAATCAGGTAGTGTATGAAATTAGTCTCCAAAACATCTGTAATATGCTGTTCATTGACAGTGATTGAATGCATGTTAGTTTCAGCCAAATTTTAATCTCGTCTGGCCAAAAGATTGGGCGTCATCCAGTGTTAGTTATTACGGAAGTGACAATAAAACACAGAACTTGCCTCTGGAGATAAATACCCGAGGAAGGAAACGCACTGCAAATAGAAGTGAAGCACCATTACTGATGAACTGTTGAGGAGGGAGATATGGAAGCATATTCATTTAGACATGAGCGACTGCCACAGAAACGTACACTAAGTACAGGCTTCTCCGTGCGTCAGACTGACTCAGTCGGAGTGAGTTCAGAGCCATGATGACAAATCTGTTCTGTACCCAAACAGATCAGGGACACAGTGTCTACTGAAGATGGAAAGAGCCAAAAAATAAAAACCACAAAAATTTAAACTTTTGAGCTCATTTTCTTCCCCTATATTATGGGCAAAAAATTGATGAAACATAACTTTATCACTGCACTGTGATCACATTGATGTAATACCTTTACTTCTTCATTTGTTCCATTTTTTACAATGTCCACTATTGGAGACCTAGCTACACTTTGGCCCCAGATTCTAATATTCTATTGAGGTCCTTTATTGCCAACATGTTGTTAAAGCAAATCGCAAAACTCGCAATGTTAGACTGAACTAGGGTGTATGTGAGTTCAACCATGACAACATATACACTATTCAAATTGAAATAATAAACACCCATGACGGAAGTAAATGGATTGGTCCACAGGAAGTTACAGTAATTACATACTAATGCCACAGCCTTTTGAGTTCTGTTGGGCCAACAGAGGCCTGAAATGACTCAGAGGTTGAATGTGACCATAGTGCTGTGGGAATGAGGGCACAGTCACCCCAACTGATCCAACGAAGTTTGGGATAAATACTGTGGTCACACAATGAAACTGATTATCAATGTGTACTCAGAGGCAATGAAAACAACACCAGTTTGGATTCAAATTATTTTGTGACTCAAATTTATTTTCTTATTTTAACAATTCAAATATGTTGGGTGGGTTGACTTTGATTCATTAAATGTGTTAATGGGCCAATTTGGACGATAATAAACAGATGCATTAAACATAACGAGCACAAGTTGAAAATGAAAAATCAGAACAAGACCGAACGGAACACACATTTAAAAATGAACTCAAAAGAACAGTCAGTATCGTTTGTGACCCCCACAAACATCCACACAGGCAGTACAACGTCTCCTCACGGACCTGACTAAGCGTCTTAGGTTGTCTTGGGGAAGTTGTCACCACTCTGCCTGTAGTGCATTCTGGAGTTGCTGCCTGGTTTGAGGTCTGGGTACTCTTGATGAAAGAGCTTGTCCCAGTTGGACGTACTATACCCAAAACGGTGAGCCATTTGCCAGGCAGTTACTCCTGCCTCTAGCATACCCAGGGTCCTGTTCCATTGTTCAGTCGACAGACGTGGGATAATGACACTTAAAAATGTTTTTTGTGTGGCTTTTATCATGCCTTTATATAGGGAAGACAACCCCTCCTTCATTTCAACCACTGTACTTGCACAACTCCTAATCCCATATGTTGTACTCAATATGGATTGATGAGAGTCCAACTCACACTGTTGAGTTACATGATGATCATTCATGTGTAACGAGGTACACATTGTGACCCCAATGGTCACTTAAGAACTCAAATTTGACTACTCAGGTCCTGAGCAAAAATAAACCAAAATTTAGAGTGTTGCATTTTCATTGCCTTTGAGTATATATCAGTGAACTCGTGAGGCATATGTGTGTCAGTAGGGGTGGTCAAGGAGGCATAGGTATGTCCGTGGGTGCGGTCTGAGAGGCATATGTGTGTCAGTGAGTGTGGTCAATGAGGCCTTGGTGTGTCAGTGGGTGTGGTCTGTGAGGCAAATGTATGTCAGTGGGTGTGGTCAGGTAGGCATAGGTGTGTCTGTGCATGAGGCCTGAGGGGCATAGGTGTGTCTGTGCATGTGGCCTGGGAGGCATAGGTATGTCTGGGCGTGTGGCCTGGGAGGCATAGGTGTGTCTGTGGGTATGGCCTGAGAGGCATAGGTGTATCTGTGGGTGTGGCCTGGGAGGCATAGGTGTGTCTGTGGATGTGGTCTGGGAGGATTGGACGTGCGAACAGGTGCAGACTGGGAGCAGCAGATGTGTCTGTGGGCGGGGTCAGGGTTCAGGTATGCATTCATTAGCTCATCCTCTCACCAGCCAGGTTGTCGATCTCCTTCTCCTGCAGCAGGCTGACCGCATCATCGTCTCCCTCCAACATCAGCTCTGTCTCTGGGCTCTGATTGGCCACCGCCTGGCTACGGAACAACTTCTTTGGCTTCACACCCTCATCTTCCTCAGAGCCTAAACAGAGCAGAGGGGAGAAGTCATATGTTTAATTGTAGAACATTAATAGTACAATAGTAAATAGTACATTAAAAAGCAAAAAACAAAAACGTAATATGTGAGTCACTGTAACCTGTTGGACTCATGTGCTCAGCTTGTGTAGAATAAACACCAGACAACTGAATCTGTACGTATTATTGGAAAGGACCTTTGGAGACAAAATTTCCCATATTCTCTATAATATAGAAAAATGGTTCTTATTAATGACACTGCCTCATGGAATGACTTCACTATCAGTCAATTTATCCAAACTCTGTTACAGATGGACGTCTGAGAATCACCAGTAATTATCTATGAAAGCTAGAAGCCATGATGACCCACTTGGGTCTGAGTGCTCTCTTCGAGCAGAAGGCCCAAAGACTTCATACAGCATGCATAATGCCTTCATAAATGGGACATAATGTCTTCACAAATCATATCATTGCACATTCCGTTCTATGAAAAGGGTGAAATAACACATCCTTATTTAGCACGTGATGCCAGATGTGATATAACTGTCAATGTCACTTAGCTAGTGGCTACATGCTATAAGGGGTGACATTGTCAGCTAAGTGACCTTGTCATTGTCACATCTGGCATCACATGCTGAATAAGGATGTGTTATTTAACCCTTTATAAAGCATGTATTTGCTCATGTATGATTTATGAGGACATTATGTCTCATTTATGAAGGCATTATACATGCTGTATTGAACCTTTATGAGCAACATTTCATCTGAAGTGCGACCCAAGTGGATTATCTCAACTTTCTGGGGCAACCACTTCCTCTGACATTTGACCCGTCCTAGTCACTCAGAAACAGTGGGCAGAGGCAGAGTTGTACCTACAGGGAGTGCATAGGCGAACAAATGAATGAATGCTTTAGGTTGATATCAAAATCTGGTTATAACACAGGAGAATTAGAGTCGGTGATAACAGCGCAATAACAGCTGAAGTCAACCACTGTACCAATCAACAGACTAGTCTCTCCACAGAACATTACAGCCATCAACAGATTGGAATTCACAAACTTTTAATTAAAATGAGCTCATTTTCTCATTGGTAATGGAAGCACTTCCTGTCTTGAATCTATTCCAATCAAAAAGACTAATGGCACATTCCAAATGTTTCATTTTTTTTTCTTTTATTTCAAAACTTATTTAATGCTTTGGGCTCTTATTAATTGCGCCAGACCTTGATCAATTTCCTGCTCTGGTACAAGGAAGTAAGAAAGAAAAGGTTTGAAAAATAAGTGATCCCAGCTCCACCTGAGGGGCGGGGTTACTGACCATATTCCTCCAGTGTCTTGAGTCCGATGTCCAGGTGAGTGGAGCCAAAGGCATTGCGCACAAATCTCCGCCTCCTTCGCAAGTCGTCCTCCCAGTAATCCAGGCGCCAGAAGTCATGCAGCTGGCTGTAGAGAGGTCAGAGGTCACAAAGGACCAATCAGAATTTGTTAACGTCATGTGGCCTGTCTACTGTTCAGGGTGTTCAGTCAGCTGTCTAAGTGACCGTAACTTGTCCAATAGTTTATAGGGCAATATAAACACATGTAAGGCCAGGGTAGCAGGCACACACGTGATAAAGTACAGAATTTATTTCCATTCCGGTCCTCAGTTTGGATGTTGGGGGATGTCAGACCCATAAAGTAACATGGAGGGAATACAAGCATAGAGGCATAGAGGTGAAATAGAAAAGATAAGCTGATAAAGAATAAGGCAGCAGAAGGCTTTTGTAACATGTTTACCAAGCGTAACCAGGGGACCCCATTGTATAGGCTACCTTATTGTGAAAATGTGGATTGGAAACAACATCAGCCACTATTAGAATTCTTGACTTTCAAATGGTGTGTGCTTGTGTGTGAGTGTGTGTGTGTGTTCGTTCATTTGAGCGCATCTATGTACATGAGGGCAAGGGTAATTGCAGCGTCTTTCCACTAAGGCATTTTTCCTGCGCAAAAAAATAACCATTAGAAAACATAATAAATACAGCGTAGCAGGAGTACATTCAGTATCTGCAATGTACACATTTATATATTCAGTAGATATAATTCATGTATGAAGCAATCAAATCGATAGTTAAGATATATGATTACATACACCTTGACCAATACAAGGTTCATTCCCCACGGCCCCAGGGAAATTAGGGAGATAAAGCAAATGACAGTGTGAAAATGAGCATTGAGTTCTCAATGACATGAGGATGGGCTGCATATTCCACATAGTATAGGCACTCCGTCTGTTACAGACAGGGGGGGGGGGGTTTAGAGAGACAACCTGTCCATCACAGAGAGGGAGGGTCAAAGCAAGCAGCTGCATAGCATTCTGGGGCTGACTTTACTCCCATACTCTGCCCCAAATTTACCAGGCAGGGGCAGGAGGATAATGAACACAAGTGAAGGCCTGCCTCCACGTTATTACATTACATTTACTGAATAAATTTATGAATGAAGATTGAACTCACCACACATTAGCTGAAATGGACAAGGAGAGGACAAATTGCATGGCCCATTCGATCAGGGGATTATTAGGTCGTAAGTTGAAAGAGCTTAAATGGGAATTTAGCCAGGACACCAGGGAACCCCCTACTTTTGCCGAAGAGAGTCATGAGATGTTCAATAACCACAGTAAGTCAGTTTATCATCTCATTCAAAAGACAGAATCTCCTACCGCATAGTGTCCCCATCACTGCACCTGTGGGGCCTTTTTGACCAGAGGGAAGGTCTCCACCTTCTGGCCCACCTACACTACCTACAGCAACAACTCAATATTCCCAGATGGTCTCCATCCAAGTACTAACCAAGCCCACACCTGCTTAGCTTCAGCCATTAGGCCAGAGCAGGTCTAATGGTGGTATGACTGCTGACATAATACCAGCTGACATATTATTTACCTGATGCTTTCATCAAATACAGCAAATGCGGAGCAATTAAGATAATTAGTTCCCTCATTGAACACCATTACCCATTACTCTCGCTCTCTGGCCCAAGTGCCCTTTCCCCCAGCATTCACTGCAGTTCATATTTAGTTGGGCAATGACACAGAAAAATCAGCAGGGATTCTTACATGGATCATGAGATATAGAGGCAAGTAGCAGCAAAATTAAGGCTGACAGTCACTAAATTTGCCTCATGGACTGAGGCAAATCCAACAAGCAGGACTATGCAAAAAGGCAAAAACTATCAGAATTCAAATACTTACGAAGTTCATTACATTGTAAGTAGCACCGAAGAGACTTGTAGAGCATGTGCTCTGTTAGGTCTAATTTAACACTACATTTTCCTGCACACACTTCCTCCTACTATTACATAGCAACTGTGTGACAGGAAGTTAAATAATCTGATAAATTATGTAGAAGGAGGATAAAACCCATTTACATCACAACCTTCAACCTCCCCACCTCACTCGCAGCGTTTCCAGGCAACAATCACACATTGAGAGGCTGCAGGCACAGAAAAGGCTTGGCCTCACACGTCACCCGCGTTAACGATTCAGCTCAAGCCAGAGCTTTGGGCCGCTTCAGTGAGTAATTAACCCCTGGGCACGGCCACGGAGAAGACAACAGCGAGGAGTCACATCCAGACTCATCGACTCAGAATATATCAATGCCAGGGTCATCAAGGCCTCCGCACAAGCTTTAGCTAATGTGGGGATGTCATGCTAATGGAGAGAGAAAAATATGAACTTTGACCTCTCAGTCCTTACAGGCCTAACTTAAAATGAATAAATATTCACAGACACAACTGAAGCTCAGTCCTGGACAAAACCCAGGAATCTGAATTGAAAATACACCAGGCTCAGTGTACCTCTCTGAAACTGGCTTGAGGCGTTTCTTTCATATCGTCCACAGTCGAAGTGACAAAAAAGTTTCAAGTTTTATGTTACATGGCAAAAAAAGACCCATTAATAAAACTGTCAAGCAAAGCACAAAAACAAACAAAAAGAGCACAAGCACACATTAGATAGTAAGGAGGGCGTAACTGAAATTTCTTAACTTTGAAGGTCTTTCCTAGCCTTTATTTAGCACAGAAATAATTTTGGCTTCATTGATTAACCCTCCTATTCTGTTTAAATTAATAAACCATTTTTGGTTGAGGTCAGTTTGATCCCCGCAATGACAAACTACATTAGATGTTTTGTTTGTGACTGAACGTGTTACCGAATCTCCTCTCAGCTCATTAACGCCTTTCTACTGACTATTTTAACCAAGTACTTAAGACACGACTCCTCCATCCTCCCCTTATACATCAAGCATCGATTTTACATGACTTAGCAAAATGAATGAGACCAAATGTGAAATGAATGAGAAATGAATTTGAACATGCTGCCAGTCTTAGGAAGAACTACAAAAATGAGATCAAAATTGATGGCCTTATGTAATAATTGATCCTGGGCTCAAAATGACCCAAACAACACCAATCCTTCCAAAATGTGTACAGGACATAAAATAATTTTTTAGTTAAATTCATGTTTTACTTGAAAAATTTGGGAAAAAAATGTAGCAAAAAAATATGTTAACCACTTTTTGAGAGACTTTGAGAATTGAGTCAGGTCAAATTGACCCAGAGCATAATATGAGGGTAAATATGTTTTCGGAATTATAGAGCATGTGTGACCGCAAAATAAAAAGAAAACGGAGGAAGCCGGTCGCGTTTCTGTGCGGGTCAGTGCGTGCAGGGCATCAGGAGAGAGACCATCAGAGGAAGTACAGATCTGAGATGTCGACCAATGAGGGAAAGGGTGACAAATTCTAACTCGAAGGACAGTGGAAATCTAATCATAAAGCCAGGGCAGGTTTCACATCACAACTACTGGGGAAACGCAAATCGAATCAGAACCAATCAGGAAATGAGCAGCAAATCACAAATAGTGAGAAAACAGATCTCAGCTCAAAATCCAGTGAGAGACGCGTCTCATCACAACCGACAAAAACACCCAACTTCAGCCCCAGTCCAAACAGAAAACAGCCATCAGGTCCTGACTCCCCCTCTGGTCTGCTATTCACCACACGCACATTTAAGAGGCATCCTGTATGCCAAAGACACACTCCCAAAGCCAGGCCACACAAGAGAAGAGGATAGAGTCATATGAAAAGAGAAAAAGACCCCATTATTGCCCAGTCAATGGCACAATTAGAAGGATTATTATGACAAATGGAGGTAATTTGCAGGCAAGCACTTATGTGGGCACAGCATTGTCAGCGAGACGTCTGATGTCTACTTGGCTGAAGGGCTTTCCACCATTATATCACCATAACAACGCACTACGGCTCAAATGAAATGTAAGAGTTACTCAAATGAAAAGGTACAGCAATTAGATGTACATCATTCACAGAATAATCATATACTTACGGGTTACTGAATCCTGTTCATTTTGGAGATATTATGAACTGCATGAAATTTCACCCAAAATGGACAGGTCTTGCTTTGGAATCAAACTCTTGTAAAGCAGGTCTGGACTACATTCTGCAGCCATTATCTAGCCTTGATCCCCAAAGGCCGAGTGTCGATGAAGGGATTCAAAATTCAAACTCACTGCTGACTCCTCCTGATTTCTCTCCATTTTCACCCCTCCAGGCAGTTCACAGAATTTCCTGACTGAACCAACTTCGGCACTATGCTCAAAACATTCATAATAAGGACCCAAACTCTTCATAAGGCCTTATGATGTGTGTCATTATGCCAGTCAAAGAAGTTTGTAAAAGGCCTGAGCCCCTGAATTTACAATATTAATCTGATGTCAAAATTATTTCAGGTTTCATGATTAATGCCTGAAAAAGTCATCGTAATGATTGAATTAGTAAAAGGCCATAATAAAAGAAACAGGAAAAGTTCAAGATTTTTCAAGATCTTGGACAAGATTTTTCATCACAATCTCCCAGTTTCCCATGTCATCTTCAGCCATTACATGACAGCCGATCGCACCTGCTTCCAGTGGCTGTTGGTCAGATATTCAAAATTCAATATGGTCAGATATTCAATCGCATGGAAATTATCAGTCATACAACAAACTAATATGATTTCAGTACTGGTCTTCCAGCAGGGCTTGCATAATGAGTGTCACCCTGGACCACAGCCTGTGACTGAGCACACAGGTGAGGCCATTCTATAAGTATCAGTGATTTTCAGCAAAAATGGTCAAGAAATATGAGGTGCACTCTATCAATACAATTTTGAATTTTGTAAGGATGCTGAAAGTGGAGTCAACCCAAGGCCACAGGAGCTACACTTGTGAAAATGTACTAGATTCAGACAGAGCCCGAGTTGCAGCTTTTTAAATGAACTGCTTGAATGGGTCCTTCAGAGCAGATAATTGGCACAGGCAGTGTTGAGGTCAACTATTACCCTGACTCCATTCCCAAGGGCAGCCGTAAAGAGGGTCAAATGAAGAACAAATGAAGAACGAATTACAGGGAATAAGAGAATCTGAATATGGATACTCACCTTCAGCACTACATCTGTTTTACAATTTAATTCATCCAATACGAGTTCAGACACACCAAAGAGCCATTGATAAGGCAAGTGTGGTGCTACACAGGGCTCACATAGACAGCAGAATCTTTAAAGAGCTCAGGACATGCACTGAGCAAGTTTATGAGTATAAAAGGGTAAAATTAAAAGAATTTCCATCGTCTGCCTAAAGAAAAATGTAGAAAATACTTTTTAATAAAAATCGCTTTTTTTTGTTGCTTTCCCTGCCCCCCTCATTAACAAACATTCTGAGCAACACAGAAAAGCGATTCTGTCGCTCCCCTGTGTGGTCACGTCATAAGTTGTACACGGTGGACGATTGTGCGTCCAACAACGACGGTATCCGAGTCAGATTCCGATAGTTCCTCAGAATTTTCAATTGAATCTGTCCATTTTGATGAAGAAGAGTACTTTTTTTATGGAAGATGAGGAAACTCAACATAAAGCTGCTTTCACACCGGACGCGAAACTAATTTTTTCGCACGATAGATTACATTCAAAGTCAATGCAAAGACGCTAATACGTTTCCCCTCTATTCGCATCTTTGCATTGACTTTGAACGTAATCTGTCGTGCGAAAAAAATCTTTTTGCGTCCGGTGAGAAAGCAGCTTAACACGGGATTCAGAACCATACAGATTCCAGCCTGAGTACTCAAGCAATGAAGACGGCTAACTGACAGTGTCTCTGCCTGTACCAAACTGCTCAACGCTTACCAGCCAAGTAGCGGGGTGATTATTATTCCGGTTCTACAATTGTTTCTGTGCCAGCCTACTCACTTTTCAACCTTAAGTGAGTTCAATAGACCTGATGTTTGTTTACCTTACCTAACAAGACCGTAATATATTAGGCGAAGTGGTCGCGTAATCTAGCCAGTCGTGAAATGATAATGTTCGCGGCTCTACTCGTTTCTGTGCCCTGTTTCATGAGCTCTCGAAACAATGCGCGTGAGCCATACGTACTCCGCAACTTGCTGTTATTAGCTAGTTAGCGAGCGAACACGCAGTGAGCAGAAATATAGTCGTGAATAATATCACAACATGTGTAAACCATATCTTGAAGCTTGCTATTATTAGGTAGTAAGCTAGCAAGCACACAATGCACATAAATAAATAGAGTGCCGTGAATTGTATCATTTCACTACTTCGCTGGCTTGATCACACTGAACAGCAAGTTGGCTGACTATTGAACAGGCTGTGCAGAGAAATAATAACGATAAAAATAATGATATGTAAAACCATGAATACTCGAAATGTTGGCTGCATATCTTAGGTTTCAGTGACCCGTGCTTGCCTGGGCCAGCAAAGTGGGCACCAGTACATTGGACTTGTTTTGTCCATAATCTCGACATCTCTGCATCTTTCGGCCACAGACACATTCCATGGCCATATGCATGCGCTGCACTGCATCCCCACACTACACATCGCTTTCCGATCACACAGTGATTTTTGTTGGTCCATTTTTACACGCCGGTCGTAAGACAGGGAAGTATTATGGAATCATGATGTCTGTCTGTACGTCTGTCTGTCTGTCCGTTGCTTGTGTTCACAATAACTCCGCCAATTCTCACTCGATTTCATCCAAATTCACACAGCATGACCATATCAGGTGGAACTTTGATGAGTTCGGAAATCAGCCTGATTGGATCACCCTTTTTGTCAAAATTAACTCTTTTATGCAAACTGTTGCGTGACGGGCGTATATTTCTGTCTCTGACTGCTCTTGTTTAAGATATTCTCCGTCCAGACCAGAGTCGTGAACTACGGCTAACCACCTACTCAAAATCCGCGTACAACTTATGACGTCACGTGGCTGAGCTGGCCCAACCCAAATGCTCTCAATTGCGACAAAGGGGGCGTTTCCCCAAAGTGGATAATTTAGCAGATAAAATGCGGTTTTTTTAAACATTGCGTAATATACAGGATATTAAAACCATCACAGATTGTTCAAGATAGGTACTTTGTAGCATTTTATCACATAAAAAAACAGAGCTGAATTTCATGTCTTAAGCTCTTTAAATCTACCCTGTAGTTACAATTGAATACAAGCTGAACTCATAATTCTCTTATTCTTCAATTTTGTCAATTGCGAATATTTATATAAAAATTTAAAAATAATATGGTAATACTGTACATTAAATGCATTTCCACACAGAAGATTCTTTCCTACCACTTCCTGGAAAATGATTTTACTCCATTTTACTCCATTATGACATCATTGAGTACCAGTTGGTGTGGTATTGAAAAAATAAGCCTGCCAATTACTTTTCGCTCCCCAATCAGATTTACACACCTCTACACACCTCTCCCCACTGCTCACCTCTGAGAAAGTGCACCCCACGCTCCGTGCTTATTGGTCAGGATGTTGAGGATCTTCTGCTTCAGCTGGTTGGCAGTCACATGGTCTCTGTGTTTGGCGGCACTGATCAGGTGATCACACATCTTCTCCTCTTCCTTCCGGTCAGCTGCGTACTGCGCGCAGTTCGACTGGACAGAAAGACAGATGGTGAGACAGACGGAGCACAAAGGCACTTATGGCGCATACATCGCAAAGCAGGAACACAGAGTTAGCTACAGTAGATACACCATGTAAAACACAGAACAGCTCACTTCATTTCAGCACATGATTGACATGGGAAAAAGGTTCCGCATTTGTGAACATCAGAAGCATAGTTTATGTACTTAAAAAAGTCTCTACTCAAATGAAATGCTCTGTCGTCAAGCAAACACTCTTTTGGAACTTGTGAGGTGAGAGGAAGAAGCAAATTTAGAACAGAAAAAGCTTAATAAAAGACTTATCACAAGTAACTAACAAATGTTTCAAGCAGCAGGTAATTCTTTAAGTGTTTAAAATACCTGAAACCCATCGAATCATTACTGAGCCACCAACTGAGTCACCACTGAGCCTCTGAATTATCAGCTGTCCAAGACACCACATCACATACTAACTAGATGATGCGCACTCCATAGACATGCTAACCCACGCCTCTTGTTGACGTTGATGACCTCAAAATGCAAATTTGGACAGGGTACCCTAGGATCATCTACCCCACAAAGTTTGGTCACCCTAGGGCCGGCGCTAGCCATTTTTGTGCCCTAAGCATAAATGCTTTGTGGTGCCCCCCCACATACCCACCCACCCAACTCCACCCCTGACAGAAATGAACAATATCTGAGTATTTGTCAGTTTTGCTTTATTTTACAAAATAAGTTGTCAATATTAATGGTTCAAAAACTGAGATAGAGATAAATAATAATAATAATAATATAATAATAATGATTATTATTTTTTTTATTATTATTTTTAAGAGATAAATAACAATAAGTCTTTATAAAACACCAACAATGGCATCAAATACTCAAATAAAAATAAATAATCTAAATTTTAAAAAATGCCACGACTATTAACAAATAAACGTGTTTTTAACTGTTATCACAGTTCTGAGTAAGGAACTTTAAAAACATATTTTAAAATGCAAGCACCAGTTGTTAGAGGCCCTACAGAGGCACATGTCTGCATTTTCCGGCTGCGAAATCAGCTATCAGGTCATCATATGACAGTTTCTGAGGAAATTCCCCATTGATGCTGATGACAGCCAGACCACTTAAACGCTTCTGGCCCATTGATGAGCGCAGGTATGTTTTAATGAGTTTAAGTTTGAAGAAGCTTCGCTCAGCAGAGGAAACTGACAGGGATACATCAGCGAATGTGTACAAATAGAAAAACGGATGTAGCTAACTAGAGACGCTTTATGGACTCCAAACTGATTCGCTATCAGCCTATTCTCTCCGCAGCTAGCGAGCTTACATAACGCAATCGCCACTCGCATTTCTAGAGGTGCTGCGGTCATCTCTTCTGGGCTCATGATATCCTTCATTTCATCACAAAGTTTCACGAATGCTCCCCTAGACATCCTGAAATTCTTTCTCCATTTTGCATCTAAAAAATTCATTGAGCACCACTCTCTCCCACCAGTCCTTACTCCTAACGCACATCCAGCAAGCACGGGTTTTTGGTAGGAGTGGAGGAAGGCCTATGCTGGACCAAGAGTTTTACGTCATGTACTTGGAAAGAAATCGAACTATTGACTGAACCATGTAAACCAGGTTCTTCAGATTATCACATGACTGAAGTACATGAAAACGCGTCAAATCCGATTACTGCCATTACCCGATTATTCCCAGTTATCGGATTATTGTGGTCATGTAAACGTAGCTGTTACAAAATAAATCATTGTTAATTAAAACATTGTCTTACCTGCAAGTGACGCGCGAGCATCATCTCGCAGTTTTTTTCTTTTCCTCTTTTCCGCCCCCGACTCTTGATGCCTTTTCGATTTCGATGACATGTTCAGATCTCTGGAATAAACTTCTGCCAAATTTGCGATTGACGCATAATGGAGCAAACTACTAGGGAATGGGGGAGGGGGGGAGGGGGCACCAAAGGTAGACTGATGAGAGGGCCGCGCAGGAGATTAATCTTTTTTAGCGTAAATAAGCCTACGTTATTTTTGTATTACTTATATTTATTAACATGCTTTACAAACTTTTATTTTAAATATTAAATACTGTTATTATTATTATTTTTTTATGGGCTTGATTTTTTTGGTGCCCCCCCAGGCAGTTGGTGCCCTACGCGCAGTGCGTGATAAGCGTATGCCGAGCGCCGTGCCTGACCCTAGCTTCAGTGGTGGCCGAGCCGTCGCGTGGACACACACACACACACACACACACACACACACACAGAGCTAAACTGTATACCCACGCCCGATGAGGCGGGCGTGGGTAATAATAGCACTTGGGTGTCAACAAAGGTTAGAGGAGGTGAGTGCACCATTGATAGACAATGACTGCAAATGAAAGGCTATGGAGGCACTACAGGCACATTATAGCAAATGAAACGAGGTGAAATTGGAATCGTGGCACAGCATGTTATTACAGAGCACTGCTTAAGCTTATATTTAGCTGAAGCATAATTCTCAAGAGCCTCATTCAGGTCAGCTCAAAGCAAGGCAAACCTGTGCAAAGTACCAGACATCCTGCATTCAGCCAAATGACATTTCCTCAGCCTTCAGCTAAAAAGGGATTTGCTAAATATGTGAAGTGTTAAAATTCAAAATCTATCACTAGCTGGGTGCTAATGTCATGTAGAAATTTGCACTAAAATTCTGATGTGACTGAAACAAACACATTAAAACATGGATTAAATTAAATTATCCATCAAAAATTTGACAAACACAGCCTGATACTTAAAACTGAAATGGAAAAAAAAATTTTGGCCCAGCACCAAAACGACAAGAAATGTCTGATACCTGCACTTGAATGCTCTGGTCCATTACATTAAACTAATATGGGAATGAGTGACACTGTGCTAGAGAATACATCAGGAGGGAGTCAACAGTTTTAACTAGCACGTACACACATAAATATGTATATATATATATATATATATATATATATATATATATACATAATTTTTCGTTTATTTTTTTAAACAAAATGGCTTGAAAGCTGAAGCTGTAATATAACTGGAGGGCAGTGTGCATTATATCGAGGGCTGACTCAGTCAGCCCTCAATATGTACTTGTATAATTAAGTAGATGGGGCCAATAGTGCCTTGAATCCACAAAATAGAAGACGGAAGCAGTGATAGGCGATGTCTCTGCTGAGGACTGCAGCATATTCTCTCAGATGAAAGCAGCCATACCTCAAACTCAGCATGTTTGTGCACATCCTCTGCCCTCTGCCTGTTGAGAATGAACTCAGCCTCGTTGGCGACTCGCACAATGTGGTCCTTCATGGCGTGACACAGCAGCCTACAGACAGCAGAGACACATGATCAGGCAACCAATCAGAGTCTGAGAAAACAAGAGCTACCAGTGCAGTGAGTGAAACCATGGTCATACAACCTTTCAGAGCCTGGAGGACAAAGGCTTCAGTCGGGCCAAGTATGGAGTTTTAACTGTTATGAGTAAGACTGAAGCATTATGGCTACTAATTACCGTTGCAAATAATGTTGGGCAGAGGTTATGCATTCACATGTATGTTTGTTTGTCCACAGAATATCTCTAAAATTTTCCCGTCAATTTCAATGAAATTTTTTAAAAGTGAAGTCCATGGCTGAAGGAGCCATTGATTACACTTTGATTGCGATCGGTATCACCATCTGAATCCAAAATTTTTAAGACGGATTCTTCTCTATTCCGTTATAAAAATATTGGAATAAATGCAATACATCTTTATATCCTCTAGATGGTAGTAAAGTTCCAAATGCGTTGACAGAGGTATGTGCTCTCTGAATGCCTTTTGGTTATAGAGAGTTATAATTAGAAACTGCACCTATTACCTTCCCTCATTGATGAGCTCAATAAAGGCCAAACCAGCATTCTTCTGGATAGAGTTCTGCCACTCCTGAAAAAAAAGAAAACTTAGAGACTTACGGTATACAGTAAAACTTCAGCAGATACTGGGGGATATACAAAACAATACAGCAATGTAAAATCAGCAGCACAAATTCAGCTCAAAAAGAGTCCAAAAGGAACGATGTAGAGTGCAAGTGGTGACTCAACTCCAAACATGTCTCTGTTAGAACGGTGAACCTAAGTCATATATGCTATAAGATGTTTCACACAAGGTGACAACAAATTTACTCCATTTTGTCAGTGCAAATAAGGTCATCAAATTTCCTGAGGTGAATTTCACAAAGAGTACAGCAGGTGCGTCCAAGTATGAACAGTATCAATATCAATACTCATCTTGTGCATTCAACAAAAACAACTCCTCCAGTTTTTTTTTAGACAACAACAAAAATCACTGTTTTAGTCAAACGGACCTTTCTGGCGACAGTTTATGAATATTAATTTTCATCACACTGTTTGCATGGGTAAGGAAAATCACAGATATATAAAAACCAGTCCTCTGGCAGGACAGGTACAATTATATAGCAAATTAGTGACCAATGCAAATCAAAGCTTGAACCATTTGCAGCATGACTGGGTAGAATTTGCAGACCAGGGGCAAGCTCTTAGATTAAGCCCATTGAAAATTAGCAGAAATGCACAGACTTGCATTACTGGTAAGAATCAAACATGAGCCCTGCATCATCTGAGCCCCGAATCACTGCGTTTGTATGAACTTAATGGATACCTGATAGGCCAATTGAATAGGCAATCGTCGATGGTTGGGCTCCATGGCGATTGCCAGTTTACCTGCCGATGCCCCGCCCCTCCATTCACTGTCGCTTTTCCCACGCTTCTAAAATAGCAGCGCTATGTTCCAGAGCCACGGCAAGTCTTGTTCATATTTTGGCCCACAAATTGAGCTTGTAAGTGAGATGGTCACCACGCCCCTTATCTTACCATCTATTATATTAGCGTATATTAGCGTCTGGAGGAAAATGAATGAGAAAATGAAAATAGTAAGCAATATCTTGTTTTGCGTAAGGACGGAAGCCAGTGAGCTGTTGGCATGTTGCACTCGGTTTTATTGGGTTTATTTGGGCTTATTTGTTTTAAAAATCTCAGAACACTTTTTCACATTCACAATAATTAATTACATTAAAGAGATGTGTTTAAAAAAGAAAACCTCTGGCATAAATATGTTCTAAATATGTTGCATCTTTTTGAATAATAGTTAAAAAGAGCAATCTAGCAAGTGACTATGATGTTGAGTCTACCAGATGGCAGCAGAAGACAGCAGGAACAGCCAAGCAGCACATCTGCAATGGGCAGTTTTACATAGAAGCGTTTCTTATTGATATGGTATCGAACCGAAGGGTCGCAGTCGCATGTAGGGTAATAAATTAACGTGACTGTACAGGCTGAATATTTGGTGATTGTCTGACCTCAAGGTTCATACTCATGTTAAATACAGTATTTCGGTGGTAAAAAAGACCTGAGGCTGAAGGAAAAAGAAAGATCCGTGGCGATAGCCCAATAGCCTGACCATATACAGGTCCCTACTACCAGGACTGTTGGACCTCAGACACGATCTTCGGATAGATGCCTCCAACAACTTTTATTCATACTCTGTACCTTAGATGTATGTTTTGAATGCTAAGAGGCTGACGGGACTGTTTTAGTGCAGGCGAAAGTGCTCTTACACAGGCTCTCAAAGCAAAATATTAAATAGGCTAACTTAACGAGCCAGCAAGTCACGGTAGCAACTAGCTACCTAGCTTTTTATGACTACAATACATAGTGGCAAAGAAGATAAATATTTTAGCTGAGCTACCCTGCAGAAAATTCCAGCTTTGACCATCCTAGCCTGGTTTAAGCTGTGTTTTGGACAGTTTTAGCTGGTCGACCAGCCCTTCACCAGCTGACTCCAGCTGAAAATACCAGCTTAACCAGCTTTGACCACCTTCATCAAGCTATAGAGACCAGCTATGACCAGCTAGTAACACAACTGAGACCATCTTAAACCGGCTTAGAATTCCAGCAGCTGCACAAACGATGATGCCTAATACCTGAAAGGCATCTTATTTCTAATTTGGATCCCCGTACTAAAAAAATTAATTCTAACCTGGGTCCTGGTACTAACACGGGTAAACATCAGTGGTCCAGAACCACAGCAGGTCTACTGGTAGCATTAGTGGACAAGACAGCTTAACTAATGACAGGCCCCTCTCGTGAAGGATCTAGAAGGACACTCAGTCAGGCAGCTCTAGTTACACTCCCTTCCCATCCCGATCAATATTCCGGGCTAAGTGTCATCCCAGGAGCCTCTAATGGCCGGGAACCGCAGAGCAGGAGAAATGTGATCCTCAGGAAGAGAGGGAGAGGCCGTTAAACAAGAGTGGGAGAGGAGAGAGAGAGAGAGAGAGAGAGAGAGAGGGACAGAAAAAGGAAGACTGGTGCAGGAGAGATGCACCATAAACTCCAGAAGTCAGGGAAAGAGAGAAGTGTAACTCTCTTCAGAAAAGAAGAGAGAAGAAGAGATGAACAAACAGACTCTACAGGGAGGGAAACGGTGCAAAATGTCTCAGTTATGGAAGAGTTCTGGAATATTCTTTCACCACGCAGTCCCATGGCAACTGCAAATACCAGGGCGGGTCCTTGGATCTCTACGCTTACCTCTCTTCTTTCAGACTGGGACCAACATGGAGAGACGGCTGGTCCAATGGTTTATAGGCGGGCGGGAGACAGAAGAATGACAGAGCGCAGTGACAGGAGGTATGAGTGCTGATAAATATGTTATAATATTCAATAGGCGGGACACTGAGGCTAAGAGGTCACTGATACTGGGCATTCTGAAGAGAGTGGGCACTGCAGCACCATGGCAACCTCTGACTGATGAGGGAAAACTTGCCTTAAACTAATTGTAACGGATCCAGAAACATAAGGTTGCTTGCGTTGTGTTTAAAAATTACCTGCTCAGAAACTTTAGTGTTTGGCAGCTAATTCCATTGTTTAAATGTGGATATTAACTATTATCTAATCGATGTTATGTAGGACTAGAACCCGGAGAGTGGGTCGGTCAATTTTTCCCTACTCTAGAGCTCCACTGTTTTCACGGACCAGTAATGATTTTGGAATCAGCCTTAAAATGTTCACTTAAGAACATAATAATCACATGATTATAATGATTTGTGATCTTTAGCATATAACCAATTGGAATTTGCTTTAAATCATGATTTTCAACTAAATGCATATTAGTGCTGTCTTCAGGATCTACAAAGTATTCTTCAAGCATTTGGACAGGGCGTAGTTTTCAGGGTGTGTTCAAAACTGACGCAGTGGCTCAAAATGTGGTTTTAGCTGACAGCACATGTAACTTATTCAAGACAAAGAGAACGCGGTTTTACCCATCATGCAGTGCACTAATGGATCTGCCTGTAACCTGAGTCCCTCAATATAGATCTGCTCTTTTCGGCCTGAACTAAGTGGCCCCAGACTGCCAGACAACCAGTGTTAGAGAATTAAAGAATCACAGCAGCTGTGAATAGCAGAGTCAGAGAATCAGACTCAAATTATCAGAGATTTAAAGAATCAGAGACAAGGCTGAATCAAGAGTGGAGGGAGGACGGGAGGACACTGAGGGATGATGGCATGGCATGGCATGGCATGGCACGCACGCACGCACGCATGATGAGGTGTGTAAGAGATGAGGTGTGTAAGAGGTGTGCTGTATAAGAGATGAGGTGTGTAAGAGATGAGGTGTATAAGAGATGAGGTGTATAAGAGATGAGGTGTGCTGTATAAGAGATGAGGTGTGTAAGAAGTGAGGTTTTACCTGAGAGCACAGAAGCATCACCAGCTCCACCACTGAAGTGCTGGACTTCATACACACCAGACCTGCACAGGGCACAGGGCACAGAGCACAAACACAGTGCGCCACAGTCAAGTCACCGTTCTTATTTTGATTCTACTTAACCCCTTTGTGCAGATTATTAATATCGCCAATTTTCTTCTTGTCAGTATTTGTTTCACAGAGACTGCGGAAAATTATTCCAGTGAAGTAAGACATTTAGATATTTATTTATAGAATTATTTAGCAATCAAATTTCGGAATTGAGGGATGTCGGCGACAAAATCTGAGCAGAGGGGTTAATATTATTATTACCATCTTTGCAGTACGCAATTCATTCCTCCATTCATTTTCAAGACATCAACACATCAAACACTGACACGCAACATAATATGAGGTCCAATATCAGCAAGAGAACTTGTCAGTATTTTTTCTTTACTAATTCTCCAATAATTTCCAAAATACAGTATTTAAGAATTTCAGGGAAAAACGTTTACTGATTACTTCAGCACACTAATGGAAGTACTGGCCTGTAAAACTGAAATCTTGGTGGAGGCGGCATTGGGCCAGTCAGGAGAAAACTACCTCAGGGAAGGAGCGATACTGCTAATGTTCCAGGACAATGAGAGGGATACTGTGCTGGAGGTAGTACAGGAAAGTCAATGGAGAATTGTTTGAGGTGAAAGGTGTCACTTTGATAATATTCACATTTGAATTGGAATCAAAAAGGGGACATTCTGTATAGTTGGGGTCACATGACATTTAGATTTCCCTTATGCAGAAGAGCATAAGGATCTGTGCTTCTCAAGAGGAAGACAGCAGAATTCAGAAGCGCGCGTGTGTGTGTGTGCGCGTGTGTGTGTGTGTGCATACGCAAGAGACATCGAGATCTGCTGTGTGTTTTTGAGTGAGTGTGAGACAGAGCAAAAGAGAGAAAACGTGAGAGCAGAAATACTGACAGCACATTACTGCCAGTCAGTCAGTCAGGATGAGGTCTGGCATTTCAGAATCAAAAAGTGACTTCCCTGGAGGCACTTGAATGCATAAAAAGAAATTAAGAACAGGTCTATAAAATAGAGTAGAAAATAAACCAAATAAAATAACTATTTTCCCAAAAAGAACAGCATAACAAATACAAATTTACAGGTTTAATGAATTTTAATTTTCATTAGACCTACATCTGGAGGTTGTCTCAGCAGTGAACAATAGAGGAGGCAGAACAATCAACACTAAGGGTGTTTTCACATTAGGGACTCATTAGGCATAGATCTGAGTACACTTGACCCTAAAGTCCAGTTCATCTGGTAA
This sequence comes from Gymnothorax reevesii, assembly GCA_029721435.1. Lineage (NCBI taxonomy): Eukaryota > Metazoa > Chordata > Actinopteri > Anguilliformes > Muraenidae > Gymnothorax > Gymnothorax reevesii. The sequence continues at coordinate 25,414,318 of CM056578.1, read as the reverse complement.
GTGTGAACACAAGCATACTGTGCTCAGGCAGAATATGCGAGTCCACTTGGAAGAGGCGGTCTCGGGCACGGTTCATCCGTACTGTACCGAATGCGAAAACAACCGCACTTGAGCACGGAAGTTGACTGTTTCCTGACATCTGAACAATTCGGCTCTTTTGTTTTAGCAAATGCGGCGGCGAAAGGATTTCTCTATTTAAATGAAGAAATTAAATTCTTGCTCGAAATTTGGGCAGACAAAAACATACAGTCAGAACTGGATACTGCACACAGCAACTCAGAGATTTATGGAATAATTTGTGAGTAGTTACATTCGCACGGTTATCACAGAACATGGAACAGTGCCGTGACAAACTAAAGAAAATGCAGCTGCAAAATCTCAAATTGCGGGACGAGGTGCGAAAGACTGGCAGCTCAAATGATGAGAAAGATACATTTTTGTGGTATCAGACAGTGGACAGTAATATCAGCCAAAAACGCAAAGGTTTGCCTCTTCTTCTTCCTGAATATTTCCCAAATTGAGACCACCTTGGTGCATACTGCAGTGCGCTGTATTGGAGGTTGGACACATGCAAGTGTACTCAGGTACAGAACAACATTACTAGTGTGAAAGCTAGTAAGCGGGGAGGGGGGACAATCGTACTGTGGCACGGTACGGAACAATCGTACCTCCTGTGAAAGCGCCCAAAGAGTAGAGAGCTGAGTATCTGCTGAGCCTGTGGAGCCTGTGGCTGCAGTGTGTGGGGTTCGAGAGGGAGGGCGGGGTTAGGGTTAAGGCCTGTACCTTCTATCAGAAGCTCCTGCCCATGGCTGCCCAGCAGGGTCCGCGACAGGAAGGGAGCAAAATCCACAAAGATCTCCCTCAGCAACGGGGCCACCTTCTCCAGGGCCCGCTCCAGCTTAGTGGTGATACTGAGAGAGAGAGAGAGAGAGAGAGGGGGATTAGTGTGAGAGAGAGGGAGAGAGAGATGAGAGAGGAGAAGGATGGGAGAGAGAAGGATGAGAGAAGATGAGAGAGGATGAGAGAGGATGAAATGGGGAGAGGGATGAGGAAGAGAAGAAGAGAAGGAGAGAGGGAATGAGGAACAAAAGTATAAGAGGGGGAGATGGCTGAGAAAAAATGGGGAAAGATGGAAAAGAGAGGGGGGATGGGGGGGAAAAGAGAGAAGGTGAAAAAGTGTGAAAAGGAGGGACAGAGAGAAAATGGGGAGATGGGTAGAATGAGAGGGGGGAGGGAAGAGATGAAGGAGAGAGCGACAGAAAAGAGGACATAAAAGCACAAAAAGAGGAGAGGAAGAAACATTGGAAAGAGAGAGATAGGGAGAGAGAGGAGGGAAATGTGAGGGGTGAGAGAGGGAAAAGAGATGTGGAGGTGAAGGAGAGATGGTGCAGAAAGGGCATGAGGGAGAAAGAATGGTAAGTTCAGCAGGAATAAAAGAGGACGGAGAGAAGAGAAGAGAAAGAGAGCGGACAGATGAAGAAAAGGAGGGAGAGAGCGAGGGAGAGGGCGGTACTGAAATGAGCGGAGCTGAAACGACAGGAGAGAGATCAGGTCAGAGGAGGACAGCCCCAGTCAGACAGTGGGACCAGTCAGCAGGAGTGAGAGAGTCTCTCAGGATCTCAGTCTCACACACTCAGGGCTAAATTAATGAAATCACTAATTACTGCACAATTAACAGCCCGCCTGTAGGCTAATACGCAGGGTAACTGATCACTGATAAATGTACAAAAGTATTTAAGAGCAGCCCGGCGGCTTGAGGCAGTGAGAACGTTGACCTCCGCTAATATATCAGCTAGTGGAGAGACTACAGCGGGGCGAGAGGAAACAATGAAACAGCCGTCATCATCGTCGCCGTCGTCCTCTCTGATCCGAGCCGGTGAGACGCAGCTGGTGTCACTGCAACAGTCTGTAAGATGTGGGCAAGTGAATATTTTAACTCTGCAAAGGCCTGGCTGTCCCTGTGTGGGCTCAGGACGAGGGCTTACAGTGCTTAACAAAATTAATACCTGTCATAAAAAAATGAGAAATCACAAATATTTAAGACATTTGACAAAAACTTTTTTAAAGCTAAAAATAATTTTGATATTTCTTTGGCAAATAACAAACTGAAACCACTAAATAGTCCTTATTCACACATGAAAACAAAAAAATGCTATATTTTGTATGGCCTCCCTTGACCTTGATAACAGCTTGCGTTATTGCATTAAACCAGTAAAACTCGGTTAAGGCACTGCGCTGCAATGCAGAGGTGTCTATCACGTCGCGGGTTCGAGCCCCGGCGTGGTCGGCAGCTTTTTCAGAGTAGCGCACAATTGGCGATCGCCAGGGCGAGACTGCTGCGAGTGAGATCCAACACGGCGGCGCACTGAACTTCCAAACAAACTCAACTGATACCTCTTTGGATTCATCGTTAAACTTATCTCTTTCATTGGATAATTCACTTCCCTCAACACTGGATGACCTCTTCACGTTCATCGACAAATATTTTTACAACTGTGACACCATGACAACAAACGACAGTAAGAGAAAAAAGAGGGAATCGTCCAACGAAACTGAGGACGGGCTCTACATTACAACTGAGGTCAGTGTACTCGAATCCATTAACTCAAAACTGTCTGTATTGGAATTACTTCGCGACGATATCCGGGAGCTTAAAGCCAGTCTTGAATTCTCGCAATCTCAAATCGAATCGCTAGTAATTGAAAACAAGGAACTTAAAGGACCTGTCAAAACTCTATCCACGCAAGTAACGCACCTCTCCGACGAAAACAAATCAATGAAAGCCACTATCCTTGATCTTCAGAGCCGCAGCATGCGCGATAACTTGATATTTTCCGGCATACCCATACAAAACCCCGATGACCCTGAGGGAGCTCTGAAAGAGTTTATGGAAACATCTTTAAAACTCTCCAAAGAGACCGTAGATCAGATCACTTTCCACCGAGTTCATCGTCTCTCTTCCTCTAAAACCAACGCACCAAACAACCCGGCTCCAATAATAGCCAAGTTTGAACATTACAAACAGAAAGAGATGATTAAAAGCAGAGGCAAACTCCTAAAAGGTTCGAAATTTGGGATGAATGATCAATTTCCTAAGGAAATACAACAACGACGAAAAATACTCATACCCATTATGAAAGAGATGCGAGAAAAAGGAAAGCGCGCCACACTGTCAGTGGATAAACTTTATGTTGATGGAACTTTATTTTGTGACCGTGACATCACAACATGGCTATAGGCTTCTCTAGCTTTTTGCCTGCCAGCATCATGCATGGGATTTAAATATCGCTCTACTGCTGTCTCTTAAAACATGTTTACATGTTGCAACAGTTTTTAGTGCCAGAATTAGTACCGACTGTACTATTCCTCTCTCTCTATTTTTTACTCCCCTCTCTACCTACCCCTACTCTCTCTAGATCTCTCTATGTGTTAAATGTTTGTATGTCACTATATGTTCAATGTCCTTATGTCTTGTTTACTCGTCTTTATGTAAAACGTTCATGCAGATACAGACCCACATCCTTAAGCCAAACTTGGGCAATACATACCAGCTGGAAATCTTATAGCTTTTTAAAAAGAATACCCCTACTGTATTTTTTTTCCTTCTCTCTCTCTCTTTTTTGTTTTACACACGCACTCACACACACACACACACACACACATGCAAGCACGCGCGCAGACACGCACACACGCGCACGCGCACGCCCACACAAACACACACACACTCCATATATATTTTTGCCCCAATCCCAGGCTATCACAGACTATCCCATCCCTCTCCCTCTTCAATGCCCATACATAACCAAGAGGAGAAAAGGGGGAAGAGGAAAGAAGAAAAAAAAAAGAAAAAAAAGGAAAACACTTCACATACACTCATGCACTCACTTAAATTTATTACATGGAACATACGTGGCTTCCACACTCAGTCCAAAAGAATTAAAGTAATCAACCACCTCACAAAGTTGAAGGCTGATGTATGCTTCTTACAAGAAACGCATTTAACTCAAACCAAACTCCCGCTTCTCAAACTCAAACAATTTCATAAAATATTCTCATCTACCTTCAATAGCAAACAAAGGGGAGTCTCAATTCTGATTAACAAAAACATCCCTTTCACTCTCAATTCATCAGTTAGCGACCCAAATGGAAGATTTATCATTATTAATGTTACAATTAATCACACAACTCTCACTTTTGCTAACATTTATGGCCCAAATAATGATGACCCATCCTTTTTCAATAATTTTTTCTCTCTTCTCCTCAACTCCTCAAATCTCATAGTAGCCGGAGACTTTAACACTGTCCTTAACCCATCAGTGGACCGCTCTGGTAACCATAGGAACTCACGGAACTGGCACTCATCTGAAACAATTAAACAATACATGATCGACTATGGTCTTAGCGATACTTGGAGAACAAGGAACCCATCTTTAAGAGAATACTCATACATGCCTTCAATTCACCAATCCTCTTCAAGAATAGATTTCTTTCTGGTTAGCAACACCCTCATCCACCAAATCTCTGAGAACACGATTAATTCTATTGTCATAAGTGACCATTCCCCTGTCTCTTTATCCTTATCTTTCCAATCAGATTTCAAACCTTCACCTAGGTGGCGCCTAAACACATCGCTCCGAGAGGACAAAGATTTCACCAACTTAATTAGAAAAGAGTGGGCATCCTTTCTGGAAACGAATGACTCTCCAGAGATATCCCCTTCTACACTTTGGGAAACAGGCAAAACCGTAATCAGAGGTATAATCATATCATATTCAACATACAAGAAAAAGCAGCAACAGAAATTAGAAAATACGTTAGAAGAAAAAATTAAAAACTTAACAATTCAACTGTCACTCAACCCCTCAGACGATACACAAACCGAATTAAAACATTTGCAAAGACAACTGGACACCATCATTCACAAAAAAACTCAGTTCTGCATCCAGCAACTCAATTATGACAAATTTCGCTTTGGCAATAAATCAGGAAAATTCTTGGCAAACATGTTACAACACAAGAAAGAGAAATCTGTTATTCCATCTATCCTGGACCACTTAGGCAAACCAACCCAAGATCCGCTTGAAATAAATAACAGCTTTAAAAACTTCTATAAAGATTTGTACTCCACCAGTAACCAACCCACTCAATTTGAAATAGACCACTTTCTCAATTCTGTCCACCTCCCTTCACTATCCACGCAACAATCAAATCTATTAGATCAACCTATCACCATTGACGAACTTTTCAAAGCCCTCCAAACCATGCCCAATAACAAATCACCTGGACCTGACGGACTTCCGGCAGAATTCTATAAGCATTTCTGGGATATTTTGTCACCACTATTTATTCGAATAGTTGCTGATATTAAAAAAAATTCATCAATACCAACACATATGAATACGGCTGTTATTACCCTTCTACTCAAACCAAACAAAGATCCAAAGCATCCATCTAGTTACCGCCCTCTCTCTCTGATTAACACAGACCTCAAAATTATCACAAAAACATTGGCAACAAGAATAGAAACGGTTATGACCACAATAATTCATCCAGACCAAACTGGATTCATAAAGAACAGGTATGCCTCCGACAATCTCCGTAGCCTTTTCAATTTAATTGACATAACACAAAAACAACAGAATAATACCATCATTGTGTCACTGGATGCAGAAAAAGCGTTTGATAAAGTTAATTGGTCTTTCCTCTTCACCACCCTCCACAGACTTGGCTTTGGAGAGTCGTTCATCCATTGGATAAGGACACTATACACATCACCTAGAGCCACTGTTGTCACCAATGGGATCACTTCACAAAGCTTCACACTGCACCAAGGAACCAGACAAGGATGCCCACTTTCTCCATCTCTATTTGCCATATTTATTGAACCACTAGCAGCAGCAATACGTCAGAACAGTAAAATTCAAGGCATCCAAAACTCCAATTCAGAACACAAAGTCAGTCTCTATGCCGATGATCTGTTATTATATCAACAATCTCCTCGCGCCTCACTCCAAGAAACTTTCAATGTCATTAATCATTTCTCAAAAGTCTCTAACTACACCGTTAACTGGAAAAAATCAACCATATTACCATTAACCGAAAAGAGCTGGGATTCTGCAGTCCAAGATCCGTCACTACCTCTTAGCACTGGCAACATCAAATACTTAGGTATTGTGATTTCCCCCAGGCTGTCAGAGCTCTTCAACCTTAATCATATTCCATTATTACGAAAGGTTGAAGACGATTACAAGCGCTGGACCAAACTCCCACTCACTCTAATTGGCAGAATAGCAGCAGTTAAAATGAAAACCCTCCCACAAATTAACTACCTTTTTTCAATGATACCAACCATACCTACTGACCATTGGTTCAAAACTCTAAACTCTCTTTCAACTAATTTCTACTGGAAAAATTAACCCCCAAGAATTGCACTTACCACTCTTCAGAATTCCAAACAACAAGGCGGACTTGAGGCCCCAAACTTCCATCACTACTTTCTTGCAAATCAGTTACAATATCTCCTCAAATGGTTACAGAATCAAAACTCTCATCCATGGATAACATTAGAACAAAACATATCATATCCTATCTCAGTAGCAGATTTACCATTCCTCTCACAAACAGCTAAAAAATTAAATCTCTTCAAATATATAACAATAAGCACCACTCTGACAGCCTGGTGGAAAACCAATAGAATCACTAAATCCACATTGACACCTTGTAGACTCACCCCCTTATGGCACAACCCTGACTTTTCATTACACAAGACCCCAATCCACTTTTCTAAATGGGAAGCTAAAGGTATCACCCACCTCCACCACTTATTTGAAAATAACCAATTCCTTTCTTTTCACAATATTGTCCGGAGGTATGGGGTTGGAGAAGATCAGTTCCTTCATTACCATCAACTGAAAGCAACAATTAATAGCAAAATAAAAACAATCAGCACTCTGGAACCCTCAAACACCATTCAACAGCTACTAAAAACTGCAGACCATCCACAAAAAATAATATCTAAACTCTATAAAGTAATTGCTTCCTCATCTACCTCTATAACACTTCCACTAACAAAATGGGAAAGTGACCTGGTATTTTCTCCAACCCCAGACTTCTGGACAAATATCTGCAAAAATACATTCTCCATGACTTCCAACACCAACCTACAGCTAATACAATATAAAACTATTCATAGGACTCACCTCACACAAAGCAAACTATTTAAAATGGGACTAATCAACACTGATATCTGCCCTCACTGCAATTCGGGGAGCACTGACACTTACTTGCATGCCACTTGGAACTGTAAGCCAGTCATTTTACTATGGACCTCTGTCACAAAAACACTCTCTGCAATCTTGGACTGTAGAATCCCACTCTCCCCCTCCCTTTGTCTTCTAGGAGATACCACTTCCATCATCATTCCACAGAAAATGAAACACCCACTACTTGTCTCTCTAACTATCACTAAGAAAATAGTCTTTCAAAACTGGAAATCTAGGAATTCTTGTCACATAAATCACTGGCTCAACCTAATTTCAGAACACATACTTACAGAAGAACTCTTAGCTCAAAAGAAGAACAATACATCAGCCTTCAAAGAAATCTGGAATCCTTTCATAACCCTTCTTCAAATTCAGCAATAATTGGGCCACTTTCACCCCCTACGCTTGACCCTACACTTCAATTCCCCTCCCTCCCCCCCAACCCCCACCCTTTCCCTTTCTCTCTCATACCAACAAACACACACACACAAGCATTAACAAACAGTATCACTCACTAATATGATGTTTATATACGTGTCAGTATGTCTGTCAAAGCATCCACCTGTTTATGTGTCTTCACCTGTTGATCTATTTTATCTGAATATCTTGTCCCTGTCGATTGCCTGTATCTGTCTGTTTGTCCATTGGTCTGTCTGTCTGTCTGTCAGCGTCTGCTTGTCCATTGTCTATATATGTCTGTCCATCACCCTGTCTTTCCGCGCCCATCTGTAAATAGTTCCATTTTGCCCAATTTTCTGTTCACACATATTTGTTATTATTTCTATTTACTTATCCATTTTTTTGTTGATTTTTTTTTTTTTTTGTAAACTAACAACTTCAAAATGCTTAGGCAATCCAAAATATTAGTGATAGGGTGGATGTGGGTCAGGTTGGAGAAAGCACTGTCTGCACATTAATTGAATTAAAAAATAAAGTTGTCCTCCGACGAGGGGGGGTGGTGGTGGGCTAAAAAAAAAAAAAAAAAAAAAAAAACAATTGGCGATCGCGCTACAGGGGTTTCAAATTGGGAAGGGATTTGGGTATACAATAACCGCTTTGTTCGTTGCTCCAGCGCTTCCTGTTGGCCAGACGGGCGCTCGTCAGGAAGACTCTGGGTTTGTTCACCTCCGGGTATCCTCCGCCCTCGTTCGGAACTTACGAGGATTCGACCAATGAGTGTATAAGAATCAGTGGCTGACGGACACGTGCTTCGGAGTAGAGCCGTGAGCTGTCTTCACTATCCTGAGTTGGCAGCAAGGGGTCGCAAACGAGCAAGCTTTGTACATAGTTCACTAATTGGGCATTCCAGATTCGGGTGGGATTGGAGATGCCAAATTTATGAAAAAAAAAAAAAAAAAACCAGTAAAACTAATTTTTATGTACAGGAATGCAAGAAAATAACTGTTATTTGGCATCTTAATCAAAAAATAATAATATGCTTAACTGTTTTTTGTAAAATGGTAAATTTGAAAATTCATAGATAACAATAATAATTATATTTTAGCATTAAATAAATAATTTCAGTTGAAGAGCTTGCGGATACTGGTGGATTAACCATTACAGAAACATAACAATTATTTTGCTAATTACCAACACCAGTTAATTTATAGCAGCTGTGGCATAAACCTTATATTGGGTGGTGGTCTAATAAATTTGTTAAGCACTGCATATGCATACAAACTCACACACGCATGCACGCTAGGGCTGGGTATCGATTCAAATTTCAAGAATTCATTCGATTCAGATTCACAAGATTCAGAATCAATTATCACGATCTGATTCGATCCGATATCGATTTGGTTAATGTTATTAAAACTGTATTTTTATTTTCATTTTGTCATGGCCATTTGGCCCACAAACAGCGGTGAAGGTCAAACACTTGTAAGGTCAAAGTAAACTTTATGCTGCATGTTGTGCAGACTCTCCAGTCAGAATAGGAGCATCAGTGTGAAAACCAGCATGACTGACTAATGACTGACTAACCACCATCACCACTGCTTCCAATCCAATGCAGTCACTTATCAATACAAAAAACTATAACAAAGACACAGCCAGTGTAAATGTAAAAGTGCTGGGGCCTCATTGATAAAGGTACGCAGGCAGGAAAAAACATATGTGTGTCACTTTCTTTGTGGATTTCTGATTTATAAAACAATCTTGACATTTAAAAAAGGGAAATTATTAAGATTATGCACAATGTCAATAGATTCCAAATCCATCCTGATTAAATAAATGAAATTTTCATGCAGTTTATTTTACCCATAGGTGTATGAATTTGGTTATTTTCCACAAAATGCCATTTTTATTTTTTAGTGCGAACGTATTATTTAGGTCTGAAATCCACGCAAATTTTTATAAATAAGGCCCCTGGTTACTAGCTTCAAAGTAAGCAAACTTTCATTATATGTCATTGTTTCCCACAGACCGGGAAGCAATGTGTGGCGGGGGGGGGGGTGATTTCCATTTTGTTGAGCGTGGGGTGCATGGCACTGTTACTGTGTAAGTCCTGCGTCTTCCAGCATTTCCTGTTTTTTCCATTTTTTTTTTTTTAACGTGCTCATACATTATTAACAGCAGGCTAAAATTTACGGGAATCAATCGTGGCGGAAAAAAACATAGGCTATATTAAAAGACAGATTTTTGGACGTACAAATCAATATTTACGAATTAAAATGAGCATCGACCCAGAATCGGAGAATCTATTTTTTCAACACAGGCTTAATGCACGTACACACAAAACTGCACACATTCAGAGCCACACGGGCACAGAGACACAGACACCCAAATGCATACACACTCACACACAAATAGGCTCACAAAATACAAGCATACGTGCAGTTATGCCGCTAATAACAGAAAGGTTTCCAGAGTGTGAGAATTTTAGTGCAATAATGAGTGACAGAGAGTGGGCAGAGCCAGCAGTGATGGAGCAACAGGATTGGGCGAAGTAGAGACGGACAGGAGAGGGGTCCTTTGGCCCAACCCCCACCTCATGTTCTCCACGGTATCCTCTGGCATGGGGGCAACCGTCTGCACCGCTGGCAGGTTTTTACTGGTGGCGCCGTTTACAAAGCTGGAGGAAGAGGATGAGGAAGAGGAGGTGGAGTCTGTGGCACCTGGTAGGACAAAGACAGCTGTCAATCAACTAACAAACCAATCAATCAATCAATCAATATTAACTATTTATTAAAACAGCCTTTTGCAGCAGACCAGGGGATCACAGTACATTTCAGGATGTAAAGACAAATGCACATTTAGAAAAGCACAATCCTAAGATTCAGACTGTAGATTAAGAACAACACAAGCAAAGGAAGTGATGGATGAATGTTGGATAAGAGCAGCAAAAAGTTCTTTTCAGTCTGAAGTCAAGAAGCGTCTGTGAAAAGGCTCACTCGCTGGTCTATCTTGAATGAGATAGTTGATAACCACACATGGACTTACAATACCTGTATGATACGTGTATTTCTATAGTTTTGTTCATTGCGGTCGAGCTGAAAACTTCTGTGTTCACAATGGATGACCTACATAACATACTGTGCAGACTGTCTGATATTTGCTCCATAATTTCAGACTGTACTCAGGTGGACAGCATGTAAATGGCAGCAACTTCAGTGGACAAGGTGCATATTTGTCAGAGCATAGCATTTAGAAGTTTGAACGGCGTTAGCAAGCATACTCTTTATAAAAAGAAAGTAAAGACATAACAGGATGGATATTTCAGGGAAGAGTCTAACCACTTATCAACACAGATACAGAGCAAGTGTTTCATGTAGAATGTGAACTTGTTCTAAAAACTGTTGTATTGTTTACTGCAGTGTGGTGGTGGTGGTGGTGGTGGGGGGCTGAAATATGGCTCTTCAATGAGTCCTCTTCACAGAATCAGTTTAAGGCTGAACACAGGCTCTCCAGCCAGAATGGGCTCAGAGAACCAGCCGTGCACTCATTTCTCCGTATGTGAGGTTGGATTATGTAGAGTCAGAGCTTCAGCTCCTGATATCTGTCTAAACTCATGAATGACCAGTATTTGTTAATGACAATGACAGCTGTTACTAATCTTCCCACAGTGTCTTCAATTCTGCTGAAAAAGTTTGAAATGTCTGCAGCAGGCAAGCAAAAACCAACCAGAATACCAATTGCAGCTTTTGGCCAACCCCCAAAAAGGATAATGGAAAGGATAACTGCGGTGATCCGCAACGTACAACACTGTTCAACAGCAGCTTTTCATTTTCTTAGGACCTAACCCTAATTTTGGTGGACTTATTTAACCCACATTACAGCATATTTGTGTAGTGCGAACAAGCAAAGCTCTGCCAGTCAGGCCGCTATGCCCATGGTCCGCCGCTAGGGGGGATAGTCGGGATCGAGTAAATAAAGACTATTAGGGGAAAGCGTGTATAAACATATTAAATCTTAATCGGATAAAAGGAACAATAATGTCAGATGAATTTAAAATATCATGCATAGTAGAACAGAGGGAGCCACCCTGTGGTCAAGTCTAAACACTGCAGTTAATCCAACAGACTAAACTCCTGAGCACACAGTTAATCCAATCTCCTAAACTTTCATTAATACCCATAAAACAGATTCAGGATTCATGGGAAGGCATTAAAAGGAATTACTATCACAGTGAGTTCAATTTTAGTGTCCTTACTTAAACATACCTATAATTATACGCCCTCAGTACCAAGACTTCAATAAAAAAGATTTTACCTCAAAAAATATATTGCGAAACTCGAAGCTCTCGATCTTTCTGGCACAAAGGAAATGTTCCGAGAACCATTAAATTCAGGGACGTATTTCTTCTAATGATTTCATGCCATTTTACACCGAGCACTGGAGGGCAGACTGTAAAGGATTTCATACTACCCATCTGTTGTTTAAACCCCCATAGTCCTGGGCAATCGTAACAACAACCCGTCACGCCGACAAATTTCATGGTTACTCGTACCCCAACGGGAGGTCGCTAATCGAAAGAACCGGGTTTTGTCAGGCCATGAATTCACGCGACAGGCACTATTTTTCAAGGTAAATGTAATAACACTGCTCGTTTACATATTTTGTAAATTTTATATTTCTGCCAGTATTAACACTCAGATAATTTAGAGTTTACGGTTTTCCAGTACATGGCCAAACATGCATAATTTATTGGGTACAATAAGGAATAAAACTGCGCAGTAGTTGTAACCATCTTCATGTCAGTTAGAATCGTTCAGCTTTGCGATGCGTCGGCAGTGCACAATTTGAATGGTAGGGGAATATTCTTCTCATGGCGTACTTGCAGTGAATTCCAAATTGATGTTGACGGTCACAGGGCATTATGAAAACATGCGAGGATGTTCTGATCGACTCCCGGGCACAGGGGTCTGACTGGGCACGAGGCAGAAACTCTCCCTGGAGGTGTGATTTTTGTTCCTAACTAAGCTGTGGTGCTGAATCTGCTCTGAGCCATACTTCAGATAATCAGGTTGTATTTAACTGGAATTGTATGCCAATTAGATTACATGCAACTGGAATTTTTCCCAAGCTTGGTAAAGAAAAATACTCCAGCACCCTGGAGAGTTTGCCAACCCAACACAGAGCAGCACAAAGAAGCTTATACTTACAAGACTGACCAGCACATAAGTTCATACGCACATTTCAATATGTAAAATACACACAGAAAATATCAACAACAACAACAACAACAACAACAACATAAAATGGTCGAAGTCCCTCAGATCACACATCATTATAACGTCCATGGCAAAGTCTGTGAATAATTTCTGCAGTTGCCCATACATTGTGGTGTGGCATTATTTTAAATGTCGCACCAAAACATTTTCTGTATTCGCCGTTTTTGTTAGGGCTGTGAATTAGTTTTGATCGTACTGGAGAAAATCTCAGCTGTGAAGTGACTTCATTTGACAGCTCACCTGTTGTATTGATCATGCTTTTCGGCGTTGCCGTGGCAGCGGCGAAGATGTTGGGAGTGCTTCCAGAGGCCACCACCCCGCTGGCCGTCGGCGTGCCGACCGTGTTGACTGACAGGCTACCCGGTGGGGGTTTCTTCACTGGAACCACCACACTCCTATTCAACCAATCAGAGAGCATGGTCGGCTCACCATGTAAATAAACCAATAATAAGAAAGGTATTTGGTGTAAATCAACCAGGGGCCATATAAGAGTGCTATAAGAAATTCAGAAAATATACAGAGATATAAAACTTTCCAATTTATTAAAATTAAGGTTAAAATGTTCAGCATTGCATAACTCTACCATCTTTCCACATCTGTCAGAGACAAACAAATCTGAATTTCTCTGGTCACCAAAAGGACACACTGATGGGTGTGGGAGGGTGTCATAGGGTGTGATAAACTCATATTATGACACAAACAACTAATAATCAGGAAGATCAGCATATTCCCCACTGCATGATTATCCTGGGTAGATTTCTTATATACTGTGATTGCATAGATATTTTACAGGCTTTGGACATGTACTATGTAACAGAGAAAGGCAAACAATATTGATTATGTATGAATATCTTTAACTGTTGATTCACTGGGCTCCTCTTTCCATGAATAATGCATTCCTCAGCATATACATTATTAACTGAATTGTCTTAATCGCAGTTCCCTGGAACAATGGCAGGATTAATCTAGCCATGAATATTAATAGGTTCCATAGCGGTCTGTGAATGTGAAAATCTGCCAAATTTAGCTGCAAGTATTAAAAAACAATGGATATTTGTTTCAAGGATGCAATCTTAAAATTTCTTTGATGAATAATAATACATTTTATAGTGCACATTTTTAAGTTAGACAGCAAAACAAATTATGTCATATCATAAGTAGATTGGCCAATACGATACCAACAACAAATTTCTAGGCCATCTTAGTTTACTTTGGAATGAAAAATCGAACTCTGCCTCTATTTTCACAAGATTTTCAGTAAAAAAGAACAATTTGCAGCGTGATTAGAAAAATAAAAAAGCCCCAATAAATCAAAGGAAAATCTGAGAAATTGAGCCTTACGAAGGCCATTGGAGGACAGTGAAAACTTGGAGTCTTCCAAGAAAATTAGGTGGGTTGAGAAGCATGATGTCAAGCATTGATTGTATAAAACATGGACATAGCTTCCATGATGTCACCCATAGGTTTCTGAGTATCCATTCTGAAGCAAAGTTGGTCGCCATCTTGGCACTTTCTTAACTCCGCCTACCTCCAGGCTAATCCAAAAATGGGCAAAAAGGTAGACCATGGCTGGAGCAGAGGCGGGCCCAATGGGCGGGCCGAATGGAGCCCGCTTTCTGAAACACGCCCTCTAAGCTCACAGCTACCAAGCTAGCTTCGGCATCCATACTGAACTAAAAAGCCAACTCAGCTCCATGCTTCCTGGTCCGCTGAGGTCGAGATGCGGGGACATAGGCCAAATAGTCCTTGTAAAGGAATGGATCCTGCCAAAGTAGCTTGCAGTGGCGGGTTGAACGTGTTTATATTCGTGAAGCGGTTGCGGGACGGACATTGTTTGTATCCCTGAGACAGTAGCGCTACGAATGCTGTACGCCGCTAAGTTGCGGCGGTAGGCTCACTGAGTATCAATATCCCCCCCAGTGCGAGCGGGTGCTCGTCTTCGCTCTTGTACGCACCTTAAGGCCCGGTCACACAGCGCTTTATGGCTTAATCACGGCCAAAACCCGTCAAAAAGTGGTCTCCCGTGAAGCCGACGATGTTGACGAGCTACAGTCGATTTATAGACGTGGCAGGACGCGGGGAAAAATCGGAACGGCGTCGGACGCGGTATAAAGTTTTGAACTGCTCAAAATTTCAGCCCGCGGACAACCACGGGCGGCACACGTGGTAAAGACGTGCAACACACGTGAAACACACGTGATAATCCGTGTTCCGGCAGAGATTAAAACTTGGGGAGACGCGGTAAGTTTAGCGGTCTGTCACGGGCGGATCACGGTCATCGGACGAGTGTTACGCGTTGGTATCACGGGCAATAGTGTGTGTTTAGCGGCTTATCACTCACAAATGGATTTTTCCGCATAAATAGCACTACCTAAGCCCGTTCAACGACGTCTCGAACAAGTTCTAAATACGATTGATCACTGCCTAATCACTTCTGTATCACTTCTTATTTGCGGCATATAAATACCGTAATTTTCTGAGACCTCGGCACTTGCAGTCTAGATGCCAAGGGGTGAACATGAACTTTCAATGCCGTGATGTCCTCATCTTCATCCATCAAATGATGTTTAATATATGTACTGATGACATTACATATTGTATTAATGTAATAAATTGAAATGTAAAATGTGTTTGGCAGTTTTGACTTTACTAGATTAAAACTAAATTAAAACTATAGACTATAGAAGTAATTAATTGTGAATTGGAATAAATAAACTTTCCATATATTAAATTAAAAAAAAGATAATAATAAAGATAGCAAACATAAAAATATAAAGTACATATGAAATGAAAGGAAAATATAAATTGGATTAAGACAATTATCTTCTATTAAATGTTAGAAGATAACTGTCTTAATCCAATTTTTATTTTAATTTCATATGAACTTCGTCATTTATTTTTTTGTTTGCTATTGCTTTATTCTTTTTTTCATTATTTTATTTTTTAATAAGTTCAAATTACGTGGAGGTGTGGACTGTAGAAGGTCTGGATCGGCAACTGTGAAGACCAGCCGTGTGCGGCCGCTTTTATGCGCGGCAAGCCGCGCTTCCGCCGACGCCGAGCCGCGGATACCCGTGATTGGGCAGTGCTATGGCAGTGGAGTGCCCGTTTTCCCTCCGTGCTCAACACGTGATCGGCAGTGCTACTGACGCGATCAGGCCGTGGTCAGCCGTGGTAACTTGCGTCTTTTTTCCAGCGTTCGAAGACGCGCGAACCTATTTTTAGCCTTAGACGTGGCTGGACGTGGTTAGCCGTGCTTAGGCAGTGCTTCAGCAGTGGAACAGCCGCCGATGGCCATACCCCGTACAAAGCACGGCCAACCAAAAATGACCACTTACGAGCACGTCCACCAGATTTTCATAACTATTTGCACGTGATTTAGACGTGGAGTGCTGTGTGACCGGGGCTTTAACCAGGTCCCATTAACGGTAGTAAGCCCAACCAAACGATAACATTGCATTACATAAGCTTACCAAGAAACCTGATGGACCTTTCTTTTCCTACCTCACTTTTGCACATTCTGATCATGAGTGCTATCACCTGACATTTTGACTTTGGTGAATGCTGAATTAGTTGGTTACTGTTGCCAGCATACGTGGGCTCATCAATAGCAACCCATCTGGGCATCGGGCTCCTAGGCTCCATGGTTCTTTCATCAGCTGCCCACCTTCATACTAGGTAATGATACCACTGCGACACGTAACTTCTTTTTTTTTGGCGTCGTAAAATTGATGTTACTTTAAAAAAAAAGCCGTTACTCCTAGCGACACCGAATATAGCCGAACATGGC
Source organism: Gymnothorax reevesii (assembly GCA_029721435.1). Classification (NCBI taxonomy): domain Eukaryota; kingdom Metazoa; phylum Chordata; class Actinopteri; order Anguilliformes; family Muraenidae; genus Gymnothorax; species Gymnothorax reevesii. The sequence continues at coordinate 25,397,594 of CM056578.1, read as the reverse complement.
TGGTTAGTAACATTTTCCCGTTGCCGTCTGGCTTTTTAGTAACGTTAATGAGGTTAGCTAGCTTGTGGATGATAGACTTTATGTAGAAACACATTTAGCAACAGCTAGCTAGCTTGCTAGATTACGTGCAATATGTTAAATTAACTAGCCTTTCTATTTACAATGATATTGCATCAGTGAACTTACTGAAAATGGAACGAATCCATCGGTGGCAAATGTAGTTCTATAAGTTATTGCTGTGCGAATCTCGAGTATAACCACGGCAATCTCCGGTCAAGCCATCCAAACCGGGGAATCAGCTGAAGGACCCCGTGATCTGGTACCGTGCTATCGTGGTTCTAATGTTGCAGCTGACTAATCGGTGATGTTGGCAACCTGTTAGGGAAGCCGTGATGGTTTTCCTACCCCTGACTGACATCTTTTGTTCAAAAGTATGTTTACCCTAAATTCAGACACTTTTCTGTTTCGCTATTACTTCACTGCATGCCAGTATAATAACTGTGGCAGGCGTACACTCCCGCTGGCACAGCTGAACATCTTGGGCAAAAACTAACGGACTGGGTTACTGTATTCATTTTCTGGCTACTTGGCTATTGAACTAAGTATCGGTACTTTGTGTTGATACATAATGTTAAATGAAATGATATTAGAAATTCATCACCTTAGAAAATAGACCACAGACTCCTAACCACACATTATCATCCTGATATTTCGATAAAAAAAAATCTCCATTCAGAAACGCGGCCAATGGATCAAGCTCCTTGAACCGAATTAGCCTAGGTAGGACAACCCCTCACATACGACCAGAAAAGGCCAAGTGTTAGCGGCTAGGCTAGCCGAGCTGTAGCAAACCCCTCCCTCAGACAGCCAGGCTAGCCCGTGGTTAGGGGCAGGGCTTGGCGTTCCTACTCTACAGCTCGGGGCCGTGTAGACCTCTGACTAGCCTAGCCACGACATACCCGGATGAGACGACTCCAGCCCAGAGACTGTGTAATTCAAGGTTCTGTCACTCAAAGTGGCCACACCCTTAATTATGCAGAAATGTAAGCCTTTATATAATGTAAATAGTAGAGTGACCAAAAAAATTCACTCCCCTCACAGTTTTCACAAAGAAGAGAATTAGCCATAGAGATCGTAAAGACCGTATTTTGAACCAGGCTGTAAACATGTTTATTTTTGCTGTAAAACTGGGATTTTTAACAAAGGGGTCAATGGGGATTAACTCGTTTCTGCAGTCAGCCTCAAGTGGCCATTCGAGGAACTGCATCTTTTGGCACTTCCGTATTTGCTTCACTTTTCAGCCCCATAGGTTGCCGCTTGATGTCTAGCCAATGTAAGAGCGTCAGTAGGTAACTGTAATGTGTGCTCAGTGTTCTAGCACAAAATGGCTGCCATGAAACACTCAGGTGGTTGCTAAACATTGGTGACGGCTGAGGCAGGTGCCCTCAACATCACTTGAGCCCTTTGAGTTGGTGAAAAAAGTACTCCATTAATGCAACCATTATTCATTCATTCATTCATGCAGGTGCAGGAGGGGCCTACCTGTCAAAGGAGTGGAACTGCATGGGCAGGATAGACTGTGCCTGTGCTTTCAGGGCAGGGTCGGGGTAAGGGAGGGGCTCCGGCCCGACCTCCGCCCCTTCTACGGGCGCAGCCACAAGGCTCTTGAGGATCTCCTTGACGTTGATGCCCTTGTTGCCGTGGGAGATGCTGGAGATGGAGGGGGCGGGCTTGAGGGCGGTGTCGTCGACGATGGCGGTGGCGGTGACGACAGCGGGCGGGTCCAGCAGGCTTTCGCGGGAGCGCTTGACATCTGAGGAGGACGAGAGCGAGCAGAGGAGCCCGGGCTCCAGTCCCGCCCCGTTCAGCAGACTGGAGGTGCTGGGCTCGTCCCCGATGCCCGAATCCGTGTGAGGGAGGGACACCTCTAGAGCCAGGTCTTCCACCGGCGTGGGGGTGTCCTTATCCCTGCTGCTACTGTCTGTCAGCATCGAGGGGTTCTCTGTCTCACACACACACACACACACACATACATACATACATGTGCAGGTTATAACCACTATCTCAGGATCCATCTGGATTCGACTGCCTACTGCATTTGTCCCTACAGAAGATGGTCAAATCATCACTGGGCACAGACATAAATACCAGCTTTATGATGCTCATCACAATTTTTGTTTAGACTGGATCAGATACCATTAGACACCATTTGGCCCCTTTCAAATAGTCTGTATCCTCATCTTGCTTTAGAAACTTACAAAGCAAAGTGCTGCTAATTACACCATTCTTTAGCAGGTACATCCTTTGAATTGCAATTCAAATTAACCGGAATTAGCTCAGCAGATGCCTTTGCAATTGTGGATAAGATGCATCAAACTTAAAATTTTTTTCTGAGGTTACTTCTCATATTTTGTCCACCAGTACCCACACGTGTGTTACATATCTTTACATTTCTGTCAAGTCTAAGTTTCAAAAGCTGTCATCAGTGAAATGGTGACACAGAGATTGCTGCTCAGTTAACCCATGCTTCTTTCAATATGCAATGCATTAGCATCGCAAAGCCAAATCAATTCTGCATAATTACTCTACTTTCACTTGGCTTCAGAAAAAAGGCGGGTCACCCTTTCGTTAGATTTTTTTTTTTTTTAATGAAGGCTCATCACATACCATAGCGCTGATCTAAGAACAGACTGCACTTTTACAAAGTGGCACCGACACACACCATACTTTAGTCATTAGAGCATATAAACAACACTACCAAACCCAAAAGAGGCTCAGCTGAGTCCCAAACCTCAGCTGGTCCATCTAATTCCAGCAGAAAGAGAAAACCTAGCCACCCCCCTCAACCCAAATGTTTCTGAACCAGAGGCCAGCTGGGCAACGTTAGCATTCATCTACGCGCTGCTAACGAGGTCAGGAGGAGGATACATCAGGACTGGGCGGCTATACACTGTCTCTAAACCCCCATTTGGGGGATTTACGAGGGAGATGTTGTCCCGGCCTGCTCTGTGACTCCTCTATTTGGGAGGATTTAGCACCGTCTGTCGCAGACAGGCGCACCTGATAGCCGCACAGCATCAGCTAGGCTTCATAATTTTTCATAATGACCCTGTCTCCCTGTGGCTAATTTCCCGTCTTCTTCTCATTCGCTCCTCCCTTGTTCCATCCATCCCCCTTTCTCCACTTCTCTCTCACTGCTCCATCACTCCATTTTGTCATTTCTCTCTCCCTCATGGCCCATCAGCCTCAATTTTCCCTACCTCCCTCCCTCTGTCTTTACCTTCACCCCCTCCTCTCCTATGCTCTGCTCTCTCTATCGCCCCACAGCTCCCCCAGTCAGAATCACCTCCTGTTCTAAGCAGTACACCAATAAGGACATGAACAGGTGAATTTTTATAACTGGACTGGCACAGGCTGATAGATCAGTAGGCGGATCTCTGGTCTGTATCCGGAGGCAGGAGAATGGAATTTGCTGGATACCATCACTGTGTAACAGCAGGCAAACCACTTCATACTGAAAGGCATATTCAGAGATTTTAAGCCATTTTGGCTTTTGCTTAAAGCAGTTAATTCTGCAATCCTGCTTTGAGAAACATCATTTCTGGTTTAAGCCACTAAAAGCGAACAGTAAAGCCTTATCTTGACGGCCTGTGCCCATTTAGTGATGAAAGATCACAGTGGCATGCATATCATCATGAGTACAGACGCTGATTCAGGAACAGAAACAATGTTTTTAAGGAGAATCCCACTGATTGGTAATCATAGGTCTGTCTATGATTGTGAGGTTGCTGATTGCATGTGATAGGATGAGGGAGGGGCACAGAGAGCGGAGTCACACCCGTGCTGGTGGGAGAGTTGATTTCCTGTCGAATGCTCCTGCCCGATAGGCTGCTGGACCTGCCAATCTCCCGCTGCGGCTCCAGAATGTCCCGGTACTTGGACACCATCAGGACGGAGATGAAGTAAACAACAGCCAGGGCCAGGAACTGAGCCTGCTTACTGTCATCCTGGATACACACACACACACACACACACACAAACAAACACACACACACAAACACACACACACACACTCTTCAGTGGTGGTGCTTTAGACCATACTCCTGCCAAAGAATTAAGTGTTATAAGGGTTCCACTGTTTACCAAAAATACAGAGGGACTGATAATGTAATGGCACCTCACTGCCTATTAACAAAAAATAAACACAAATATAAACATGCACAAACACACTTGCACACCCACACACGCATACAAACACTCAATCATGACAGCACACATTAACATTTATTCAGGAACTAACAAACTCAAACATTCGTACAGACTCATTCTTCTCATCTGTAGTATATAGTGAATTCACATACCTCACAAACACACAGGGAACATGCAGACTCACCACATCACGGAAGACAACAGCCCGGAGTCGATTAATGTCCACATCTTGCAAGAGCCGGTCAGGGTCCTTTCATGGGAGATGAAGAGATAACCAGAACATTCTATACAGCTTTGCATGGAGAACACAACAGCAGTGGCAACAGTGCCACACAAGCACTCAAACGTACTTGCACTTGGTAAAAGAACGCAGAGGTGCAGGGTTAGAGGGGTGGGGTTAAACAACAGTAAGAGGTAAGGGGACAGAGTGGGGTGGGGTTAGAGGGGCGGGATTAAATAACAGTAAGAGGACAGAGTGGGGTGGGGTTAGAGGGGCGGGGTTACACAACAGTAAGAGGACAGAGTGGGGTGGGGTTAGAGGGGCGGGGTTAAATAACAGTAAGAGGACATAGTGGGGTGGGGTTAGAGGGGCGGAGTTAGACAGTGGTAAGAGAATGCAGAGGGGCGGGGTCTGTGTTAGATAGAACAGAGAGAGGTCCAAGGTTAGACAGCGAAATGAGGATGCGGCGGGGGGGGGGGGGGGGGGTCAGGTGGCGGTAGGGCAGAACCTTGCTGGCGGAGGTGATGCTCTGCAGACTCTCTGGGGTCTTCATGCAGCTGCTGCCACTGCTGCTGCTGAAGAGTGAGGATGAGGAGGGTTTAACTCCCCTGTCCCTCTGCCTCTGTCTGCACTCCAGACAGTTCCTCACCGCCACACAACACACTGCACAGGGAGAGAGATGAACCTTAACCATCTCAAACCAACCACAGAAGAAAGGAGGGAGGGAGAAAAAGAGGGAAGCGGACAGTGAGGGAGGGAGGACTGAGACTGAGAGGGAAGGGAAAGAGAGAGGGGGATTTATCCAGAAAATATGGGAGGGGAACAAAATGAATAATTTTGCTTCTACAATACAGAATCCCTTAACTCTCTCTCAGCCCTGCATATACCCCCCACAGACCACTAACACCCCCCACCACACATATATACACTCTCACACACCAACCGATTCTCATACGCTCTCACATTCTCTCTTACACAACCACATACACACACCCAGATTCATGTCTACAAACATTCACACAAATACATATACACCCTCACACGCTCACACACGCTCTCACACATTCTTACTCAGTCTCACACACTCTCATTCATTCTCACACGCTCACACACACTCTCACTCATTCTCACACGCTCACATACGCTCTCACACACCCTCACACACACCCAGTCTCAGGCACTGGCGCATCAGGCCTCCGGAGGACATGTTCTTCTCAGCTTCAATCTCGCTGAAGTTGAGCGAACTGGCAAACACCAGCACGTCCACCATGGCCATTAGACGACTCAGGAATGTCACCGCCGTCTCCGAGGACATGCCCTGGGTCGCCTCGATATTCTCCATCTCCGTCTGCACCGGGAAACATATTCAATTATTACACAAAGCCAACAGCAAAACACTCAGCTACCCTCCACAGCCAGCAAGACTCAGTCAGCCATCTCAAACAACGAGACACTCAGCTAGAGCATTCGGCTAATATCAGACAATCTGCTCTTAAGCACAGTCAGTGAGAAACAAATCATTTCCACAGAACCAATGGAAAACAATCACACACACGCACACACACATGCGTCTATGTGATCCGTGCATCAATGTTACGTGACCCTGTAACACACCTAAGCTCTGAAATTCTGAGGCAATAATGATTAAAAGCAGACCATTTTGCCACAGTCCAGAGACAGGGCACAAGCATGGTGACATCACTCCAGACGAGAGGGCAATCACGTATACTGACCACTCTGAATCACAGCGTAACAGAAGAGTTCTCTTTCTCGCATTTGGAAAAGCCAGTGACATGTGTCCCACTGGCACTTTCCAAAGTCCTGCAAAAGCCTTCTGAGACATAACTGGTGTTTAAAGAGAGAGAGGGGAGGAGCGGGGGTGTGTCACTGTGGTGGGGGCGGAGACAATCTTGCGAGGGGAGTGGACAGTGTGGTAGGGGGCGGAGACGTTGTGGTGGGGGAGGGGACAGCGTGGTAGGGGGTGGAGCCACTGTGGGGAGGGGAGCGGAGAGAGCTGTTGGGGTCGGAGACAATGTTGCGGGGGCGGAGACGTGGCTGTAAGGGAGAGAGCTTGGGTGACACAGGGATGGTGATTAGGGGGGTGGATTAGGGTGGTGAGAAGTGTACCCCAGCTCATGAGAAACCCACCTCAGCCCCTGGGCCAGAGCCCCCACACACTGGGGTCACCTCTCCACTTTTCTGCACCTTTCCAGTGCTACAACTGCCACCCTTCTAACATGGTTACAGAGAGGGAAACAACCGTACACGTCAGGTCACACACACACACACACGCACACACACACACTCTGGAGCAATCAAAGATACCTAAGAGTCGTCACTGAGGCGAGACGACTGAACTCCATGAAGGCCAGAATGCCCAATGTCAAATCAATCCCTTACTGGTATTAACAATTTAAAAACCAGAGTTGTACACAGCAATACTTAACTTTTCAAGTATGGAGTTTGTCATACTGCCATATAAATAGTCCCAACCATTTCAGTGCTCCTAATACCACATTCACACTTGAGAGGATCTGTGAACAGACAGTAACTCTAAACGGGCAGTACTGACCTTAGGGCTCTGCACATGCAACACAGACAAAAAACAGACAAAAACAGACGCAGGCACAGAAGAGAATGCAACAGGACAGAAAAATAATAAGATTAAAACCAAAAACAGCCCCCTTGAGAAGCACACTGGCTCTTATTCACATCTCACATTTTTTTAAAAAATACCGGAGAGAAAGAAATCAAAATATGGGCAAACTACACCATACCAATAGCAAAGCAAGAGAAATCAAACCATAGCAGAGTTATCAGCAAGCAACAAATGTGTAAAACTTTGGAGTCAGAATGTAACACTCTTACAACATCTTGGGCAAAATAGTGCAAACGAGGTGATCAGGGTTGAAGCAAATACTGGGGTAGATTTTTACATTGTGAGCCTGGTTATTTTTCCGAGGCCCAGCATGTGTGCACATACTGGATGAAGGAGGGATACCTGAGCCCAGGAGCTGCTATGCCGGTTACTGACTTCAAATTAGCCACCAGACAAATAACCGGAATGTGGACAGAGCCAATTATGTAATCAACTGCCCTAACTGGTCTAATAAGAGTCACATACCCATGAAATTTACAAGCTTCATGGCACTCCAAGACTTCTGGGACACCCAGTTCAAAAAGAAATTAACAGCACACCCCTCCTCCATTACATGCAAACCATGCAGAAAGTGCACATTCAAAATCCCCCAGCGTAATCATGCAAATATGGATGTTACACTAGTAGACCCAGTCATTGCACATTTTTGTCAAATTCGGGGCCCTATGCATTTGCTTTGAGCATGAGATGGCTGGACAAAACCAAAATCTCTTAAACGAATTTAAAATCCAAAAAGAGAGGAGAGTGGGCAGGGATAAATGTCACACTGATTGAAAGTAGGGAGCAGCAAGGCTACGAATCCCACACATCGTGCTTTCACAAACCTTTTTTCATGCCCAGGGGTGCAATAACGCAACTCTGCCGCCAGAGGACAGCAAGCTCACACTTACAGAGGGAGACGTGGCTGCAGACAGCAGGGGTAGAATTCCTCCACAGGCTATGATGATGTTGTCAACCATCTGGGAGATGAGATGGATGGTGTTGTGCACAAAAATGATGTTCTCGTTGCTGTTCACAAAGTCCATTACCGACTTGGTGGAATGGCTGCAATGGCAAAGGAAAGAAAAATTGCTCTGTGGACACCTCAAATGCCCTCGTGTCAGGGGCACAGTTAGTCACCATCTTACACAAACACCCCACAGCTGTGTTCAGACAGAAGTATATTACACACCATGGATTCATCCGGAAAGACCTTGATATGAGTGGGAGTATGGGTGAACGAGTGCCAATGTGTCCATGCATGTGTATGCGTGAAACGGGCTGGCAACTTCAGGCCCTACAACTGCAAGGGGACCCCTATTTACACCAAAGTGCAGGTGGATACGTGTCTGGCATATGTTTTAACTGACGACTAACAAGCTCCATCTATGAACCACACCCTGGAACAGGCAATAAATTCCACTTTACAACCGTAGAGCACGAGCAGGGATGAATCAACCCATTCTGCTCAAAAAACTCCACACAACTGCACACAGGTGTAAATCATTGAAAACTAAAACCCCACGCCACCGTTCAATAAACCGTGAGTCAGGATCCAAAGCCTGTCATGAGACTGTATGAAGTACAGTACAGGCCAAAAGTTTGGACACACCTTCTCATTAAACGCTTTCCTTTATTTTCATAACTATTTACATTGTAGATTCTGAAGGCATCAAAACTATATTTTAAAAAAATGAACATGTGGAATTATGTACTTAAAAACAAAGTGTGAAATACCTGTAACTGAAAACATGTCTTATATTCTAGTTTCTTCAGAGTAGCCACCCTTTGCTCTGCTTACTGCTTTGCACACTCTTGGCATTCTCTTGATGAGCTTCAAGAGGTCGTCACCTGAAATGGTTTTCACTTCACAGGTGTGCCTTGTCAGGGTTAATTAGTGGAATTTCTTGCCTTATCAATGGGGAAGGGACCATCAGTTGTGTTGTGCAGAAGTCAGGTTGATACACAGCCAACAGCCCTATTGGACAACTGTTAGATTCATACGTACAAATTCCACACGTGTTCATTCATAGTTTGATGCCTTCAGTGAGAATCTACAATGTAAATAGCCATGAAAATAAAGGAAACGTATTGAATGAGAAGGTGTGTCCAAACTTTTGGGCTGTACTGCAGGTCTCCACAAGCGTCTCAAGTTTATGCTACTTTACGTACTTCACAGGTCCCTGAAAGATACAAAAATTTTACATTTGGGTCCCAATATTAAAACAAACTTCCAACCACCAATATACACTGTCCAAAAACGCGGCTTGCCACAGGAAATAACATCCTGGGCTATTAGATCACGACCGCCAACCTCCTCCAGACGTGTACGTCGGTCTCCAGGGCGAAGAGCAGGTCGGTCAGCAGCCGCTGGTGCATGGCAGACCACTTGAATTCTGGGATACGGAACATGGTAGTGCGCGGGCCGGGGCTGAACTGGCGTCGCTGCTCCTCCGTCATGGGCATGCCCCGAAAGCCCAGGTCCACCCGCAGGTCTCGCTCCAGCTGGCTGGCTGTGCGCCCGTGCAAAGCCTGCAGGGGGCAGCACCGAGCACAGCCATTTCAGATAAATGAATAAAGCCTACTGTGTTCAGTGCATTTTAAGAGAGGACTGACACAGAAAAATGGAAGTTCAGCTGGGCAGCAGGTAACCCTGAATCCCAAACCAAGAAAAAAAAAAACGATTCCCTGATGAAGGCAAAGCTGTTGGCGAAACGCGTCAGGTTTTTAGCCATGTAACATTAAAGGCTTTTTAACTTTAAATGGAGACTTGAGTGCCTTGTAATCCATTCTTTTTAGTAAGAAAAAAAATTCCCAGTGGTAAAGAAATGCTAAAATGGTGTCAATCAGAACAATAAAAGAACAAAAGGAGAGGAACAGAGTAATGCCCAAATGGGACGGACTATGGAGAGGACCCCACCCTATACTAACCGGCCTGGTGTTCAGCTAATATGTGTCAGAGGCATATGTACTGAAAGGTCATCATCCATGACATAACCCACTTCCTACTGGTCAGGGTCATGGGGAGCGGGAAACCTTCCCAGCATCCAGTGGGTAAAAGGCAGGAACTCACCCAGGACAGTTTGCTAGTTCCTCTAAGGACACACTCTCATACATATTAGCAATTTAGAGTTTCAAATAAGTGTAACAAGCAGTTTTTGGACTGAGAGTGGATACCAGGTTATGTGGAGGAAAGCCCCAATGTTGCCAGACATCAGCTCATCAGCGGCACTGCCAGAGTACTCCGATGAGGGATCTACCAGTCAGTAATCTGATGGGTTAGGCAGGCTACAGCTGAGGTACTAAACTGGGCGGTAGAGTGTTAGTTTGAGTGCAGGGATGTATGATATGCAGGGTGGGCTGATATATCTGGGGGTTTTAAAATACTGCACCCTAGTGCCACTGCTATAGAGTCAACAGACGAGTTTGAGGTGAGGGGCTCGCAGGAGCCGTCGGGGTTTAATGTGGGCCTTTCAGACCCCCTCGCCACAAGTCACAGAGAAGAGCGATGCTGTACCTGAGTGGTGGCCGTGGTCTGAATCTTCTTCATCTCCTTGTCCTTCCCGTCGTCCGAGCGCTCCGTGTCAGAGGCGGTGCTGGCCGCGTCTCCGACCGCCGCCCTGCCAGCCTCCGCTTCTCCGACGGCAGTGATGTCAGCCAGCGCGCCGCGCAGCCCGAATCCACCACCACCGTCCTCCTCCTCCAGCGCTGAGGGCGGCGGCGGAGGGGAGAGGGTTGGCGGCGGAGCCAGATCGTCGGCCCCGCCAACCGTGGTCATGTGACCCAGGAGGCTGAGGTCATCGCAGGCGCTGGTGTGGACTAGCGGCTCACCGGACGCCACCTGGCTGAACAGGAAGCCGTTGTCGCCGGGGACGCTGTCCTTCTCGTCGGCCAGCGTGATGAGCGGGCCCATGTCCCCGACCTCCGGCGGGCCCTTGGGGGCCAGCCCGCCATCGCCGTTCACGACCCCAAGGCCGACGTCGGCGGTGAGCTTCTCCACGGCGGCGCAGTAGACGTTATCCAGGAGAGAGTCCATACCCACGAGGGGTCCGTTCTCCCGAACCCCAACCCCGACCACCAGGGTCTCTGGCGACAGGTCTAGATCATCCAGCTTCACCTCTGTCGCCTCCACCTTCTCAGCTTTGATGTCCACCAGAAGATCATGCACCTCCACCCTTACCCCGGGCCCCACAGCTGGCCCCGCCCCTCCCCCGCCCACACTACCTCCCCCATCCTCCCCTCCCTTGGCTGGCTCCACCAGCAAGTTTTGGGGGTCCCCGCTTTCAGGGTAATCCGCCTCGCTCTCAGGCGTTTGCGTTTGTGACCCGTCGTCCGTCTCGCGAATCTCCATGGAGCCGTTGACGGCGGGCGGTGGAGCTTGGGCGGACAGGCCGGAGATGGTGCTCACCGAACCCTTCTTGCCTTTCTTGATGTTCTCCTCCTCCTGACGCTGGTACTCCTCGTACATCTTGGCCAGGTACTCCTTATGGGCCTCGTACGTCACCTGTTAGAGGGAGGGAGGACGCTTTAGTGGTGAGTGCAGGCCCGCCCGTCCCTGTCCCTGGAGCTCGACCATCCAACAGGCTCCTACCCCAACTCAACTTCGCACTCAGACCAATAAAACATACTCAGAAGTAACAAACACTTTGTTCCAGTCACCTGTATTTGCAAATTAAAACAAATGTTCACAAAGGAGGGAAAAATACCAAATGAAACCATCTAGCTGGGATTACAGGTTGATGAAACAAGGGACTTTCACATTCAGACACCATAATTTGCCACTTCAGTTAATTTGCCACATCTCGATGAATTTATCTGACTCATGAGCAGCTCAGAGAGCAGATGAATAAGGTGTGTTTTGTTTAAGTTTGAAGTTAAAAACTAAAGAATAGCGAAGTGCCACGGGCAGGGCTGGGCAGCACCGAAGTCAAATGTCAGCCACAGAATTCAATTTTGACGGCTGGAATTCGCAACACAGTGGTGATTCTAAAATAGTCAAAATAAGTCTAACTATGTCAGTTAACCTCTAACTTGAGTTTACTGAATCATTGTGCGGAGTCAAATTTTATCAGAGGAATTTTATTAGGCTGCAATGCTTACAGTCCAAACAGACATAAAATGAACACTGTCTCTTATGAGCATATCACATAATTCTAGGTTCATAAAAACGATGTGGCAGTCATTCAATGCACTAACATTTCTGTTTCCTCATTGTGCTGCGAGTTCTGCACTGTAATTCCAAAGCCTGTGGCATCTTTAAAAGTGCGCTTGCTGCGTTTCGACAACAGTGGGATGTTCTCACCCTCCTGTGGAGCTAATTATATGTGTACTTTGTAATAAAATCAATCAAACGGGGTATATTAAGAAATACCAGCACTATACTCAAGTGGCTCACAGGAGAGCAGTCGAGTATTAGAAACTGAAGAAAATGAATGAATTAAATGAAACAGTTTATTATAAGGCACAGGAAAAGAGAGAAATGGCTAAATGACTCCCACGGGCCTGAAATAACTCACCTACAAACCTATTCTACCAAAGGAGCTCAGGCTCAAATTATTAATTCCCAAAAATGCACAACACTTAAAACACAAAGCTGTCCAAAACATCAGCAAGCACTCGATGGGTTCTGTGTGCTTTATTAGTCAGTGGGGAAGCCAACGCTACAACACCTCCTCAGCACAGCTATCACCCAAATACTGGGCAGGGGAGCCCAACCACACACTAGAACATTCCAGAAACCAAACAGACGAGGGTTTCCAAGAAAGACCCAGGAGCACAGACAAAAGAAAAAAAATATATATATGATAGTCCAGCAACACTGTGTTTTACTCTGGATAGGACGACTGTCCAACTGCTGCTCACCACTTCCATCCCACAGTGGGTAATTGCTTTGTTTTCTTTTAAGTCCTTACATCATCAGGCTCATTTGCCGTCTTTGCTACTGAGCTGAAAGCAACTGGATTCAAACTTATCCTTTTCCCAGGGAGACCAGAGTGAAAACATTCTGGCCAAACAGTAGCACCAACTGTTTAGGATAATTACTTGTGAGGAAAGCGAACCAGGGCTGGATTAACAGGACTAGATTTGATAATTCCAGGCCTTGCTCGTGCCTTTATATCCCAGAATAAGATCCAACACTGGAGAAGGGAACCGTGCTTCAAAAGAGCCGCAGCCCAGCCTGTTTCAGAAAACCGCCTCCCGTAACAAACCTGATTCAGATGACAGCCTCATTATCAACCGTCTCATTATGTAGCTCTTGAAAAGCTACAGTCATTTGCATCAGGAGTGTTGGAGCAGAGAGACGCATCTAAAACATGCAATGCTATGGCTTTTCTGAACTGTGGTTCCCAACCCCCGCCCAAAGTGCTGACTGTGAGTCTTGCCTGACCACAAGGGGCCGCCGTCTCACCTTGGAGTGCGCAATGGAGAGCGTGTCCACCCACACGCGCCAGCCGCCCCACTCATACTTGATGGCGTGGTAGAGCAGGATGCGGAAGATGTTGTAGACCATCTCTGAGATCTTCTGCTCCTCCGGGTTCTTGGGGTTAATGTAACCGAGGGAGAACATCCAGTCCTGCCACACAGAGCACTGCAGGAGGCACCTGTACCAGAGAAGAACTTTCAGCTGAAAACACTTTCACACCTTACATATGAACATCCATCTGTTCCCCCATCCATCACCCTACTGCTCAGAGTCAGGAGAAGGTAGCCCACACAAATTATACTGAAGGAAACATGTAATTACAGTTCAAGAACAGTTTGACAGGTAATATGGTTTTACATCTGGAGACCATCACACTTCAGCCCTCCTGTACGTCACATGGTTCCAAAAAGAAATAAAACTGACTCCACCATGGAGAAAAGCCATAGATGTGTGTGTTTTTTTTGACAACATATCCCAGCATGCATTGGGTGAAAGTCAGGAAGGTCTCCAGAACAGAGCTTAGGACATCATTCACATACACACGCTCATTTGGACTGTGGGTGGTAACAATAGCAGCGGGAAAAGACACACATGGACACGGGGAGAATCTTCAAACTCTACACAGGAAGGGCCAGGTCGGGATTCGAACCTAATGCCATGTGGACGTGAGGCAGCCCTACACGACCATTAAGCCGTGATGAATGACACTACAGCATCAATTTATGGCAGTAAAAACAACTACCATATCTGTCAAACAGAATAAATACATGGATGACAAAGGAAATCCAAAACTCACTCTGTCACCAAACTAATACGTTATTAACTCAAAATGCATGCCCAGTCGATACTGAAGTAACACCACTGATGGTCAATGCGACCCAGTATTTTGTTGGGACCTCATTCAATGAACCGTTAAAAAATTACTATCAATGCGTAAAAATGAAATGGCCTATGAAAGGATATCACACACTCAAACACACTTACGGCATCAGTAAAATACTATGTGCTGAGTGAGTTTGTGCTTCTGAATTCACTGAGAACAGCATGATGGCTGTAGTCAAACTGCTTCCCATTCAGCAGAAATCTGTTCACCGGTGCAGATCGATATCGAATTGTGGCCAAAAGAGAGCGAAACTCCATTCTCCAGTGCGCACTCAGACACCCTGAGAGGCGTAATTTCACACTGATGGGCTGAACACATGATCTCAGGAGGTCGAGCTACAGAACCGGCTCTACGGAGGCAAAATCACACTTATCTGTGAAAGACTGGAGCTCTGGTGAGGCAGCAGTGGAAAAGGTCACGCGGTCATGAAAATCAGGAATGAGGCAACGTTAGAATGCTCCGTTACCGGAGGACTAGGCTGTCAATCACCAGTTATTGGTGAAATACTCAGGAATGAGGCGGAGTAACGTTAGAATGCTCTGTTACAGGAGGACTAGGCTGTCAATCACCAGTTACTGGTGAAATACACAGGAATGAGGCGGAGCAACGTTAGAATGCTCCGTTACAGGAGGACTAGGCTGTCAATCACCAGTTATTGGTGAAATACTCAGGAATGAGGCGGAGTAACGTTAGAATGCTCTGTTACAGGAGGACTAGGCTGTCAATCAACAGTTACTGGTGAAATACACAGAAATGAGGCGGAGCAATGTTAGAATGCTATGTTACAGGAGGAATAGGCCGTCAATCAGCAGTTATGTTGTGTCAGTTATTGGTGAAAGACAAACTGTATGGTAGTGTACACTTACGAGCCTATTTTGAAGGAGAAAAAACACATACATGTTTATCCCCCTGTACACATTTGTACAAGAATATGCACTTGCTTCAAAACATCACTCTTGATTGGAATGTTTAAATGCATGTGTGTGTTCATTTGTGCTTCAGAGTGTGTGTGTGTGTGTGTGTGTGTGTGTGTGCACGCGCATGCGTGCACTTATCTGAGTGTGTGTGCGTGCATGTGTATGCGTGAGTATGAGTGTGTCTGTGTGTGTATGTGTGTGTGTGTGTGTGTGTGTAAGATACCTCCTCACCTCCTGTTCTCCCTGCTGTTGCTGAACAGTTTGATCATGTCCGACAGGAAGAGCCTGCGAACCTCCATCAGCTCTGCACTGGGAGAGGAGTTTTTCAGCAGCGTGGCCACAACCTTCAGAATCACTGAGAGAGAGAGAGAGAGAGAGAAAGAGAGAGACAGAGGGATGAGAGAGAGAGAGAGAGAGAGAGATGGAGACAGAGGGATGAGAGAGAGAGAGAGAGAGAGAGAGAGAGAGAGAGAGAGAGAGGGAGACAGAGGGATGAGAGAGAGAGAGAGAGAGATCAAGAGACAGAGAGAGAGCCACAGTCACTGAGCAGTACTCAACACTACCCCTCCCAGTAGCTCACACCCACGCATGAGACACGAGTCAGTGAATCACACCCACTCTCCTTGTACACACACCCACTCAATCGCTAACAGCCTACAGACAGGCAAATTAACTCTCTCATAGTAACAGACTGTTAGAAGTGAAATGATTAGCCCAACACCCACAGAGTGACTCACAAGTTTGCTTCAAGCTGGCCACCCTCCAGTAACTTTGAACATCGAGCTGCTCCTAGAATCTCTCCCCAAACCGTCATCAGCAAAGAGAGAGATTGTACAGAATAGGAAGCAGGAATAGATGCCAGAGCAGCAGACAGGAAGTGAGTGCAGAACAGACATGAAATGAGTTCAGAGCAGACAACAGTTGGAAATAAAGCACACGGGAAAAGAGGGCAGAGAGGAGGAAGGGTGCATCCCATTTGTCCTCCCTACTGCTTGTTTCCTTTCCTCCCTCACTTCCACTTTCCTCCTTCCAGGAAGTAAAGTGTTTGAAGTGAGGGAACAGAGGTGAACGGAATCAGAACATTTTTCTTCTCATACCGTCATCCTTACAGATGAAGTGGGCCCGTCACAAACGTCAGTCCAATGGTCTGAGAGTGGTATTCATAACAATACTTCCTGATAAAACGCCTCAGGTTGCTTGCACAGCGGCTCCAAGAAATAGAATCTGAAGCAACTTAATTTGTTTCCTAGAGCACTGGGACAGGCAGCAAAATGGCGTTGCTGGGTCACAAAGGCAGAGGTAGTGAGGGAAAGTAGTAGGCATTTTAAGGGTAACAGGATACACCCAAGATCAGATGGGAGAAGGATACAGAACAGACAGGAAGTAGGCATATACCAAACAGGAAGAGGTTACAGAGCAGACAGGAAGAGGGCGGGGAGCAGACAGGAAGAGGTTACAGAGTAGTCAGGAAGTGGGCGCAAAGCAGATAGAAAGAGGTTACAGAGCAGACAGGAAGAGGTTACAGAGCAGACAGGAAGTGGGCACAGAGCAGACTGTGGATGCAGAGCAGTTGGAAAGCAGGCACAGAGGAAGCTCGACTTGAGACATACTGGGATTCTGGATCTTCACGGTGGAGTCAGGCTCTGGGTGGGGTTTGTGAACCACCTGCGTGCACACCTGTTCCGTCAGAATCTACGCAGAGTGACGAGATAGACAGGTGTAAGCGAAAATCCGCAGTCAACCGTCACTACCTCTTTAAACATCCACTTAACGCGCAACTCACAGACAGACACACACTGGCGTACCTCATAGAGCGTGTTGTAGGTGGTGATGGTCACAGTGCTGGTGTGCATCATCAGCCGCTCTCCGAGCAGTGTGAAAAGGCTGTGCGTGTGCATGATCTCCACTTTCCTCCTGCACAGAGACGGATAGTGCAAAGAAAATAGAGTAACTGGAGAAATTCCATGCAAAAACGAGGAGAAAATCCTTACGCCGATGGCTCATTCCATACTAAAATGTACAAATGTGTTACAATGGTGATGAAAATTCAAAAACACCTTTTCCAATAGGAGCGATCTGATATAGCGCAAAACTGCGGTCAATCAGGAGATGAGATGAAGGAAGGGGATTTTTTTGTCGACGTCCGCACTTCCGTTAATAAGACCAGCTTCACCAAGTCAATGCATGCATGACGAAATGCAATGAGCATTGCGCAGCTTTGCAGTCGAATACCATCATGGATACACAGATATGAATATGAAAATACCGCTAAATTCAAATAAATGCTACATTCGAGTCAAGGCTGGAGTGCACATCCTGGAACTTAACGCTGTAAATCGCCATTATATTAGCAAGTGTTCGACCGCGTGCGGATATGAGCAGTTCACTCGTCAACATTATGACCTTTATTATCGGCAGGCATATCCGCCTTGCGATGTGCTGTATTGTATATCAGATTGCTTCTATTCTGCAACCATCGACATTGCCATCTGCTGGCCATTAAATGGAATTCAATTTCCGCATTGGCCTCACTTTTCACACCCGGGCGCTGCGTCCATCTTTTTATACAGTCTATGGTGATAGCACACAGATTATGTTTATGTTTTTATGGTCTTAACACAATATAAGGACACAGAAAAATCTTCATTATTTTTAAAAGCAAGGTATATATGATTGTCTGATGACTTAAGAAATTTTGATGCAGGAAGTAAGTACCTTATTTTGCCGAGACCATCTTCACGCAATTTGCATACATTATGCAAATTAACAGGGATGGACGTAACACGTGAGGACGCGACTGGTTACGCCCACGACGGTCATTTCAAATTGCATTTCTGATCAGATGAGTCCCCATAATTTTGTGCAGACAATTGAAACTGTTATTATGGGTATTTCTCTGGAATATTTCATTTCACTTTCTGCCGAAGTACCAACAGACATGTCATGAGCATTTCATGAATTTGGCTGCCAAATCTTGTAACAAAATATGGCTTCCACAATGCCTTGGCTGACATCAGGACACCACTTTTTCTGCTGTGTTGTTGGATCGATGACTGTTTCTTATATATATATCTTCAATGAGGTAGTGAATAAATATGGACAATGCAAATCATTTAATTCTCCTAGAAAAAAAAATTATTGACCATTCTTGTATAACACAGTGAATTATACAGTTTAGTATGGAGTGACTCCAATCAGAAAGGCCCCATGCCAGATTTGAACAAACAATCTCCTTGTTGAGAAGAGACTGCAGTCAAAAGCAGGAATGCGTCACCAACCCACAAAAAATAAATGGGAAAGCAAATTTCTGTGTGACCGTGGATAAAATTCTAAGACCTCTTGGAAAACTTCTGATACGTGCGCATTTCACAAATCATCCTGGTCAGGGCTCACAAACCCCCATCTTCCAGTTTTGTGATCTCAATACCCAGCAATCTATTATATAACTCTTTAAAACTCCCAATGCATCCTGGTCTGCTGGAGTTAGCATGAGCGCGGCTGAATTCGGACCATTTAAACGCATCAGGGAATTCAATGCAACATCTTCGGTGAAACGTCTCCATTCAATAACTGAGTTTTCACTACCTGGAGGCTGGCTGACCACTATCTACTACAGGTAATACACTGACCAGGGATATGTACCTCATACCACCCCACTTCAAAAAACCTGAGGAATCCCTCTCAGTTTCAGGCTAGTTCTTGTACCACTGTACCACAGGTGCTGGAAGAGAGAAACGTGATATTCCACCTAAACCACAACCAGGACACATTTTGCGACAAAAACGGTCCAAGCGGCCACTGATCATGAGCAGCAGTCGCATTCCACCCACCCCGGAAACAAAATGGCCTCCACAATCTCACAGAGAGCGGCGACTGGTAGTCGCCTGGGGCCGACGAGATGTCACAAGAAGCCACGGAAGCCACAGGCACAGAGACGAGCTAAACGGACCCGTCTGGAATCGGCAGCTCTGGGAACAAACCGCCGCGAGCAGCAGGGGGGGACGTGCGGCATGCCAAGCGTGTGCCATGACAGAGCTCACCCAGAGGGCAGCAAGAGTGGTGAGCTCGTGTCAGAGCAGAGGGAAGGCATTACCTCCAGTGCCGAGCCGTCAAACCCAATCTCCAGCTACTTCTACAAGAGCTCCCCTCGGTTAACCTGCTTTTAATTGAGTGCCATTCAGTTTCCGCTGCATTTAATTTTACTGAGGCTTTACTGCTGCGCGTTTACGTTTTATTTCCTCTCGTTGTTTGGCATTTTATTTCTCATACGGGTTCTACTCTGCTTTTACGATTCCTATTTTGGTTTGCGTTTTTTTTCTATTTAAAGCGCTTTGAATGGGAAAGTATGAGGGGTGTTAAACAGCAGCAAATGACATTCGCAATGGAGTTTAAATTATAATACTACACCAAATATGATTACAGTGTTAAGAAATGAAGAATAAAGCCAAGACAAGAAATTGCCCTCTGTTGTGAGGTACCAGCTCCAAATGTAGAAGGAAACTGCTAAGATAAAGGGCAGAGCACGGCTTTGGTAAAGCTAACAGAGCACACTGGTATGTCCAATTAATTAGTTTGAGTCACATGAACTAAATGAAATCGTCCCTAATTTGCCACAATGGCAGACACTCACTTGTGGCCCAGGTGTTTCAGGAAGTAGCCCAGGACCTTCAGCGCTTGTACACGGATGCTCTCGCTCTTAGAAGCCAGCAGCTTGTAGATAACCCTGAATAGCAGACAGGATAACAATAAAATAATAATATTGGGATGACATTAGGATAACCTAACAACAAAACAGCAACAGCTGCAAACAGCATAATTCCACTAGAGAAAGCATGGACATGTTTATGATCTAAAATGACCAGAATAGTGAGCACATTAGTCAATGTGACTGGGACATTTCTGGAGAGGAGTGTCCCTCTCTGAACCAACACTCACTGCTGCAAGAGCTCCAGCAGAAATCACCTCCAATAATCACATACTCCAAAAAGACTTATTTGTTCCGGGAGAACTGGTGCATTTGCTGAATTTAATTCAAACCAATTACGCCGGCTCAATTTGCTAATTTTCTGTGTATGTAATTGTCTGTCTAATCTGATATGGTAACATATCAGATCTCGACATGACTAAGGACTAATTGAACAAAAAAGAGCAAGAGATCCTATAACATCTCGACACAGACTACGTCAGTGTTTCCCAAATCTCTCCTGGTGTATCCCTGTTCCTGCATGTTTTAGATCTCTCCCTGCTCCAGCACAGGTGATTCAAATGGTTTGGTTATTATCAAGCAGCTTCTGTGGTTAATAACAACCTGATCACTTGAATCACCAGGGCTGGAGCAGAGAGAGATCTAAAGCATTAAGGACAAGGGGTACGCCAGGAGAGGCTTAGGAAACTCTGGACTAGGCTTTAAATGACCCTGGTCTTGTATTAGTGACGGTGTAATGCAATAGCGCCAAGCCAGGCTTGGCTCCAACAAGGTGAAATACTTTAATGCTTAGAAACCAGTAGAATGCAAATCATTACCAATTAGAAATGAATCAACACAAATAGATTTTCATTTCATTGATATCCAAGAGGAAGAATCTTATTTCACATGACTGCACATTTGATGTAAGTAATATCATACAAATGACATTAAGCCCTGTCATAATCATGGTGTATTATGACAGTGTATTACTTTTTTATGGACACTGTCTTAACACTGTTGAAATATCTGGCACAACTCATTGAACTCATTACTTCCAATCCTCTTCGCAATTTTTGAATGCCTTACTAACTTTATTACTCTGCTTTGTTGGATACTCCATTCTCGTAGGTCAATTATGGCATTTTATGGTCTTTTAATTATGATTACCAAACCGCTCCTATGAATAACAGACTGGTGCTATGGGTGCAGTTCCGATCATGATGCAGTTCCAACTGTAAAATCTATCTTCCTTTTTTTAGTGGAAGCAACAAAACCATTTTTAAATCGAGATGTCCCGTCAAAATATTGATTTCTCCATGTAATAAGCTGGATAATGTACAGCGAGTCAATCATTACTGCCAAGTAAACCCCTTCAGGGCAATTCAAGAACCTGCGTCACACTGCCACGGCTTACATTATATTACATTTTATTATCCAAAGTGACTTACAGTAAGTGCATACAGTAAGGTCACTGACACTGTAGCCCAACAGACTGGACAAGGTACAATTCACATCGAGCATTAGTCACCTGAAGTCATGAACATGTAGAGCAAAGTAGAGCAAAGACTATACAGGAGGCAGTAGCACACAGGAAAAAGAAACAAAGCGAATTTTAAAGTATATAAGAGCAGGGGAGGGGAGTGATCAGGTCAGAAACTGTCCAAACAAGTGAGTCTTAAGGTTACAGCGGCAGAGCAGCAAGGATGGAGCAGTTCGTAGGGAGGTGGGAAGGTCATTCCAGCACTGGCAGGCAAGATGGGAGAAGCTGAGCAATCTGGTGGAACGACCAGGCTTATTTCGCAATAATGACCAGCTCACTGTACATTATCACAAACAAAACACAAATGACAAACCCTGACATTCTGTAATAATGCCAATAATGTAATGATGGCACGCTTCTATAACTTTATATCACATAGGCTCTTAAATATGCTTTATCAGAAGATCAAGAGCGCTTCAAACAAGTATTCGGGTGGTTGTGATTTCTGTCCCATGCGGCTTACCGTATTCCACTCCTCTGGTCGAAGGCGGGGATCATGGAGGAAGGATGCTCTGACATTAGAGCCACCAGCAGCTGCAGCACATCGTGGATGTTATCGTCCTGCGGACACAGCAGACATGAGCGTCAGCGGGCTTATTTAAAACAATGAAGACAGAAAATGCACACATAACCAAAAATTCAGCAGCGGCTACAATGAAAAATGGACTAACTAAAGAGGAAGTGAGGGCACAGGATGTATGCTCCCGTAAACGTAAATTTTACAGCACAAAGAAGCCCTGTGAGAATTCAACGGCTCTTCAACATACTTCATATTACGTACTGGCATTGCTACATTCATGTTATTTGAGAGCATAAATTGTGAATAGGCTCTTGCATTTTGGGCAAGTTAAAATCTTTGTGATGACTCCAAATGCATTTCAGTCGCCCATTAATCTCATACAGAACTCATACACTTCTAAAGAACTCACACAAAGCAACATTTAAGGGACCCCAGATAGCAAAAAGTGATTGAATCAACATTGTGATATTGTAAGGCTGAAGATTGCAATCAACATTGATGTCAGATATTGAAAAACATTAAAAGCGCTTGCTATGATCAACATGGAAATAATGTTGAATTTCCAATCAGTTCTGACAATGAATCAACCTTGATTCAACTATGACATGATCAACATTGAAAGAATGTAGAATTGCATCAACATTGATTCAACTGTATATATGCATTGCATTGAAACAATGTTAATATTAAAGGGCCCTTTCAACACTTTTCAACCTTCCTCTGTATGTTTTTAATATGCCTCATTAAAAAATAATCACTTTATTACTCTATTTATGGTATAGTTCAACAAGGAGCATGCCAAAGTAGTCTACTAGTCAGTGATATCACTGCCATATGCCCGAATGGCATGTCACCAATAGATAAGTCATGATGTCACCAATAGATAAGTTTGGAGCAACTCCCGCAGAATTTTAAAACACCAAAAACATACTGACGAAGGTTAAAATGCTGAAATGGTCCAGTAATTATGCTGTACTGCAGTGGTTCTCAAACTTTTTATACAAAGACCCCACTTTACAGGGACATGTTTTGGGGGACCCCATACTTTATTATAATTTTTTAAGGTTAATATTCAAAAATGTGTTGTGAGATTGTAGATTGGCTATTTCCATTTTTTTAAGAAACCACGGTTGAGATTAGCTGCTTAACATTAGCATGCTCTATTAACAAAAAAAAAACAATAAGACTGACCATTATTCATTTACTTATTTAATAAAGATTCAAAAGAAATTACACTTTTGTACTTCTTTTGTACATTTTAGCACACACCTTTTGATCTTTTAAGGTTTCCTGCTTGGCTAGTCAATTCAATGTCAATTCATTGTACAGCATTTCAACATTGAAAAATCATCATTGATTCAACAACAGTTTTTCAAACACTGAAATGGTAACTGTAATTAAACATTAAGTCAACATAGATTTTTCAATCTCAACCAAAAATAACCAATCTGACCAAAATCCAACTTTGAATTAATGTCTTTTGCTATCTGGGACTTATTCATGAATATGTGAATGAAGGTTGAGTAAAATTCTGAGTCCTTCAAGGCTCATTCGCCACACCTCATCGTAAGCCATACCTCCGACTCCTCCGCGGGATCCAATCACTAACTTGTCCACTTTTCTATAAACCCCAATCAGCTGTTCCAATTATGTCACCGGTCAGATGTAGATATACTCGTTTCTAATGAGCAGCTACATTTGTCAAACAAATGCTGAAAAATGCTGAGACGTATTATATTTCCATTATAAACAGATTTGCTAAACAATTATTTCTGAGAGATAGCTCCGCTCCAGGTGTATATGAGGAGGCTGCAAACCTCGATATGCGGCTAACTAAGAGTTTCTCTTTTCGGTTGATAATTGTTCTGAATTCTTAGGTAGCTGGACTGGTAGAGCATCTGTATGTCGTCTTTGTGTGTGCGTGTGTGCGTGAGAGTGCCATTTTGTATTCTAATCAGTGTGTAGTTCAATGTGACTAGCAAATTAGTCTTATGTTAATTTGAGATTCTTGCTACCAGGCTGGAAATGCATAGGAAGCGTCATTAGGAATAAATGTAATGAGTGACAGTATAGCAGTATTTCTCAATACCTGGACATAGTGTTTCGTATTGAGTGGAGTGTTTATTTGCGGCACATGTTTCACCGAGCACTGTAGCCCATTTTAGCGATTGAGCAGTTTCTGCATGCGAGCAGCTGACTACGGCTGTTGGTAAGGAAGAACCCCACGTTTCTGCTCATTATCCTTCTACAGCTGCAACACAAACTTGCTAGTATGCGCTGTTCACACGGAAAACTTCAAGTGTGACCAGAGTAAACTTGAGTTTTGGGAAAGATTTAAATGTTGCTTTCAGGACTTGCCACCATTTATTCATTTATAACGAGATGTTGCATCTCAAGGGGCTATCCTAAATAAAACTTAAACTTAAACTTATTCAAGCGTTTCAGAGAAGTTGTTCAGTTGAATAAACGTCATATGGGATCTGTACGTGCAGCACAAAGCCCACCGTATTTGAATTTTTAGAGTGCAAAAAATAAATAAATGATTAAATAACTAAACTCCATATAAGCATATCCTTTTGTAAAGGCAAATTCATACATTCGGTAGGAAGAAAATGAAACAGAAATTGCAAGTGTGATCAAGGCTCAAGTCACTATCAGACGACGCACGATTCATGGGGCTGGTAGCCATGTTCGCTGGTTAATCAGAACGGAGCTGACTTCGTAAAGGAGAGGCCCACTCAAACGAGCCTGTTCTACTGATTGGAGTGAATGATTGGCAGAAAATGGCCCAGAAATGATAATTTTTGGGGGATATGTTTCATCCCTTTGAAAGTAATACATGGATCTTGCAAAAAAACTGCCACAATGTCTGTAATTTCAAAAATTCTACCCTGAACTTTAGCGAGTCATTTCAAGAATGCCTATTGTTGGTGGTGGTGTCCTGTTATCATCTGAATTCTGAAATATCTTGCAGCCATAACTATCTAAAATGTCATCTGACTTTCCATCATCCAAGTGTCATTTGGCTAGTCATTTGACCCACTATTAGCCCAATGTATCACTCATTCATCAGCTGCTTATCAAGTCTGTCCGTCTGGCCCTTCATCAGCCAGTTAAAGATGGTGGTCATCATCAGCGCGAGCTTGTCTTTGAGCCTTTGTCCACACGTAAGCAATACTGGTCTCATCCTCTTGCCAACTAACTGGCCCCAAGCATCTGGCCCTTCATCAGCCATTGAGTAATACTGGCCCTTCATCAGCATGCTTATTAGTATCTGACCCCATTAGTATTAATACTGGCTTTACGATCTTACTTGCTGGTATCTGGCCCTTTGTCAGTCATTCATTAATCCTGGCCCTCCATCAGCCAGCCAAATATACTGGCAATACAGTCAAGCAGTATTGGTAACATGTCATCCTTAGTTTACTAATATGTCAGTTATTTAAATTATCTTGGTTACTTCCTGAAAAATCCCTTCAGCCAATCATAGTTTTGGGGGGTTATGATGTTTATCAATCATAACATAATCATAATATTCTTCCCATCAGTCCCGAACAAAGTCTACATCGTGGTTAAAATTTATGTTTGATCGATTGATTGTTTGATCAAAAGAATGAACTAGTCTCTCTTGACTGGAATACGCCATTTACTGAGAGAATGATCTATAATCTCACCAATAAGTCTCCCCAATCGCGACATGTTCAATTTCCGCAGGTTTTGATTTATCAACAAGAAAGTGTAAAAGACAGCCTCTCTGGTGGATAAAGCCAAATTTGGATAATCTATGGGTCAGAGAGTGAAAATCTAACTGCGTTTTCACTCTAACCATGAACTCAGCCAGCATATTTCACTCACTGGTTAGAAAACTGGGCTAATTAGCCAATCAGGGAACACAGAGAAGGACTTACACCAAATTAACCTGTATTTACCACCTCTTTCTCCACCAGACACAGAACCCAGAGATGATTGGTCAGGGGAGGGATGCGCTTACCTCGTGCATCGTCAACAGGTAATTCAAAATACTCTGAAGCTCGTCCTCCTTAACACCGCGATCCTGAGAGCAAAAACAAACAAACAAAAACAAACACCTCACCTTCAAACATTTTAACCACTAAAGCATACATTTTCTAGTTATAAGACTGGCCAGGCTTTGGGTCAAGGCCCTTCTAATTCCTTCTGTTCCTTAAAATATCAGTTATATCACTGACTAGAGTTTTAGAATGGGCTATTTCAGAGATCAAAGTGAAGGGTAAGCTAATTATTTTTGTTAAATGTGAAAATCATTTCTGAGCGCTTCAGTGCTGTTCCTTTTCAGGAGGACCATTTAAAAATGCCAGGAAACAACAGAGAGACATATTAGTGATATTTTGGGAGTAGAACTGAACTTCCATCCATTTCATAAATGGACTAACGGAGCAGACTTGGTCTCAACAACAATTTCATGAAATATTTTTAATGTGGGGTAAAATTTGACAATTCCCATCACTGCAGACATGTTTTCTTCTCACCTGCCCGGAATAACTGACAGTAATTATCTTCCAGTTCGCAGTAAAGCTGTCAAACTAATAAAAAGATAAAAAAACTTGCACATAAACAAGACATACAGAAATTCAGAATAAATACTAGCAGGCTAATTAAGCTTGAGGGTGTTATAAACATGTGATTACAAGCAGGAGCTGCCAAAGGCTTCTGATATAATCCCTGTATTTTGAATTCAGAGAAAGGCACAGGACAATGAGACCTGCTTTGTGGTCCAAAATTAAGCCACCAATGTGGCTTAATGTTGTCCAAATGTTGTCTTTTTTGGACACCTGTGTTCCTGGCTTTGGCAAATTGTTTTGAACATTTGAGTAAAAACCCCACAGGACGCCTAAATCTCAGAGGAAAAAAAAAAAAATCATATTTCACACATACTGTTTCTATTTGCCTCTTTCCCTCTCTTAGCTGGTCGTTGCTGCCAGCCGACTGCTGATAATGTTTTAAGTTTTTTTTTTCACTAAATGAAAGGACATAATCTGCATTATTGATCAGGCAGGGGGAAAACCAAATGGATAGTAATTACTTTTCTGGGTACAGCTCAACATCTAATGTTATTTGAAGCTGAAGAACGTTTACATTTCGGTGTTTAAAAAGCATATTATCTCCACTGGGCTGAGTTCCCATTGCTGCCAGGCAAACGAATCACGCGGGAAAGTCAGCGTGAAAAATCAGCCAAGTTTAACTAAGAGAGCCGACCAGAGCTGCCAAATCCAACTTGAGGAATGAAATGAGCGCTGCCAGTGATGCAGTGTAACTCAACAGCACTTCGGGGTGGCGTCCCAAAACGAAAACTTCCTATTTGAGTCACCTTTCCTCCTAAGGTAAAACAGACCCTCACCTGATACATTATCTACATCTGTAGATCTTATCTGACTCACAGTACAACAGGAATACGCAGTTCTCACTTAAACATACGACAGACACATTCAATTCAACAGATGTAGGCCCATTTTCAGAATACATTTTACAGTAGGAGAACAGATCTGGGAGCAGTTTTGCCCTTTCAATGATAATTCACCAGGTAAAGAAGAAACTGATCCTAGGTCACCTCTCTTGCTCAGACAAGCTTTACGAATATGGCCTCCACTGTTGCTAACATACCTGAATAATGGCTGGGGAATAAGGGAGGCAGCTTGAGCATTTTACAGCATTGTGTGATGGGTGACATCGTACCTTGAGGATGAGCTGTTTGAGAAAGAGCAGCATGAAAGCTCGCAGTGAGATGACCTCTTTCTGCGAAGGCCGCGGTCCGTCTGGAAGCACACAAAGCGCTAATTAAGATAGAGCTCAAAAAAAAAAATCAAAAAAGCAAACCTTGCATCAAGGACAGATAACTAACGACAGATCACAATCCACGATAATAATGTGGCAGCTGGCATGAATGATATACTAGACTCAGGAAAAATTGGCAATTTGGCACCTGTAGGAGCACAGGGACCATTTATTCAGCGAAGGTGGTGTGTGGGTGTTGGAGATTTGACACCCCCACCTTTGAGGATCCTGTTCATGAATGACTAGCAGGTGCACTGGACAGGTATCCAAGCACCAGCCCCCTTCCCCCTGTCACACACCCCTCACCTCCATCAGCCACAGCACCATACAAATGCTCCATCTCAAAGCATCAATCACTCACAGCTCCACCCACCCCCCCCTCCACCCCTCGCCCCAATGAGTCATCACCACTCAAGGGAAACAAAACCAAAAATAAAAAGGGGAAGGGTGTTAAGTAACCGCTAACTGCATCTTAATACAGCACGTGGACAAAATATGTAAAGCAGCCCTAAAATTTGAAGCACCATAGCCACTTTTACAAAAGCATTTACACAGACAATTTTTATTAATTTTACTGCTTTTTAAACACAAAGACCTTCTTTAAAGAGGTCTAACTAGCAGTTAACGAAGCAGCAAGATCTTCACCTGGTACGAAAGTTGCCACTAACCACAGTCCTACATCTCTAATCATCGCCACAGAATTGAATCAGTCCATAAATCAATAAGTCTCAATAATTACAGCATATTCTGAGTTTCACAAAGCTGGCGTTTCAGGCAGTGTTTCTGGTGATTTGACCAAACCCTGTGTCTGAACAGAACATGCAAGGCGGAGGAGACTGAGTACCAGCCACATGAGCCATAATGCACTGGACTCGTCCTGTTCATTCAGACTCTGACACCATTACACTCACTCTTCTCTAAAATAACTACATAACAAAATCATTACAAGAACTGTCGTGCAGCCGTGCGCTGTATCCGCAGACGCCAATTTCACTGACAGAGCACAATGTTAAAGAAGCATATTACCATGACAACAACAGAATAAAAAATCAAATCCTGGATTTCCAATTGTGAAAACAACAGAAGTCAGAAGTATTACAGCACTGGAGTAGGCGTATGGGGAACACAAGTGTTTGAACAAGATGAACAGAGTCCACCTCCAATAGATTTGTATTTTATGTTTTCAAATGTTAGCTTATGGTGTAAGAGAGAGCTCAAAATAAATACACTACCAGAATCAGTATATACAGCATGCGCAAACACAGACACACATTCACACACCATATCTATCATACACACCTGAGCATACACACACCTTCATGCTTAGACACATATGCACGCTCAGTTGCGTACAAGCACTCAAATCAATCTCACGTTCTTGTGTGCCCACACACACAAACGCACACAAACACACACACACGCATACACATGCATAAACGTGCACAAACATACGCACATACACATGCATAAATGCACACATACGCATACAGACACAAGACAAATAACATGCCATAAACACTCATGCAACAACACGTATGCACACATTCTTGCTCACAAGCATACACTTTCTCTCTCTCTCACACACAAACACACCCACACGCGCACGCACACGCAGATGCACAAGACCTCGGAAGTGACACTTTTCTCTCGGAGAGTCTCAGATCATTCCCATCTCACTCCATGTTTCCCTGCTTTATTTTTACCAGAGACAATAGCGACTTCCCACCAGGAAACAGAAATTAGGAGCATCTGTGCAAGACACATAAAACACTATAATAACCTCTAATGTGCTGCTGCAACAGTCATTGCAGTAAAACAGGGGCACAAAACCAGCTGAATAACAGGCAAAAACTGATTTAGGGCCGTTTTCATCCTGGAGCTGCAGACAGTCAGTTAGACAGACAGATAGGAGAGCGCACGCTCAGGGCCCGCATTTCACAGCAAGGCACTCCGACAGATCTGCAAGAAGTCTTGGGTGTTCCACCACTCAGGGTCAGAGGTCAAGGCCCCTCCACTGCCGCAGACGCTTATCTGACATACTGCTGCGCGGCGGGAGAGAGAAATGATCCCACCGCAGTCGCATGAAAGCCGGAGTGGAGGGGGAGACAAGGAAAAATGTCATTTTTCCCTTCTGTGACCGCTTATGTGACATAACCATTCATTCATAAAGCCCACTGCATGTCAGCAAAGGATTGTCTCACTGTGTGTGTGTGTGTGTGTGTGTGTGTGTGTATGTGTGTGTATGTGTGGAAGTTTGTGTGTGCGTGTGTGTGTGTGTGCGTGTGTGTGTGTGTGTGTGTGTGTGTGTGTGTGTGTGTGTGCGCGTGTGTGTGTGTCTGTCTGGACGAGCGCTGGGGGCAAACCCTACAGACACAATCCTTTCCATATCTCCCAAATTGTAAAATGACTTGCTGCTGAAATGCACCAGACGCACATTGCAACTTTTGAATATTTCATTACTTTCAAAATGTATTTGTTTTGTGAGATACATCTTCAATTATTCAAGAGATTCTTTGCTGGGATCAATATTGGAAAATCAAAACAAATGCCAGCTTTACTTGCGCATATTTAAGTACTTGCTACTCCGTGACATTTATTATTAATTCACAAATAAAATAACAACTTTGAGAAAACTTTTTATCGAAGCGTTTAATGCCACTGAACTTTCTCTTTTACGGCATGGAGATCAAATTTTTATGTGTTAAAATGATTAGTTTAACATTTAACCTATTTAATGCTCAAACAACTGGTGCCAAGCACCATATACCTCTTTGGGAGGAGGGGTTAAGTGCTTTGGTGTTGAATAACCCGGGACCGTCCTGACATTTGACTCAGACCGCAAACAAACCTAATGATGTCACATTATAATATAGCATATCGATGGCAGTGGAATTGAAAAATACATATTTTGAATCCAGTTAGAAATTCATTGGAGCTGGGGTACATTCCCCTAAAACATAATTGCATAATTGCAACAAAATGTCAGCAACTTGCATAGTTCGACTATATACAGACAATGGTTGCAACTAAGCAAATTGGCATCCGCATTTATGGGAAATGTGCTCTAGATTGTGAGAAAATGTTTTATGTTTTTGATGAACTTGACTTTGAGCTCGAACAATTTAGGTTCAAAATTAAAGCTGGTGATCCTTGGATCACTGCACAGCTTCCTTAATAAATTTGTATCATTTCAGCAAACCATTTTTGCTCTAAACTGCTGACAAACATGCAAACACACCACTGAAAGCAATACCCCCTCCCCCTTCAGGTGAGGTAATGAGACTAATAATGTTGCCACTTTGCTAATGTTGTTTAGACGAGCAGCTGCTGTAATTACGCTGTTTTTATACTCTGCTCTGTGTGTCACTCATTATTTTCCCTTTTCATGTTTACACGTAATTTTAGCCCAGGTGTGCACTACATACAGTAAGATCTTATGGGCTTTGGGATGTGACAACAAGATGACCAGGACTTAATAGTTGGGGACATGCCCCATCATAGTGCCAGAGGATGATTTATATGTGAGTGAAAAGTTCTGACCTGAAAATTCCACTGCTGAATTCACCAAATGCAATTTAAGGACAATTCAAGGAACCTACTGGTTGGCTCGTGCACTGAAGGCACTGCTCCCACATGCACTCGAGGCGGATGTTAACATCCGATAACAGGGTACAGCAGCAGTTCAGGCAAATGGGTAGCAAACTGACCCTGCAAGAGAAAGACTGTGCATCTGAGTGCCTCAACATTCATGGTATGTGTGTAAGTGAACGATAATGACGTGGTTTACAATTGCCTCTTTATCATGGTCCGACAGTACCCTGTTCACACCACTCCGACCATACTTAATCTCATGAAGAGTCATTGGGTAGTAGCAGTCATTGCATGCACACAGAATTCAGCCAGATTTGTTTTCCCTTTTGTGTTTGTCTGCACAAAGAACATTTTGCATTTACTCAGCTATTTTTAACCACCTGTCTTCCCACCAAAACACATGATGTTAGGCAGTGGCTTGTTATCACTTGCGGAAATCACACAATCAGTGACTATCTAGGCTGTATGAGAGGTTATCCTGCGGAAATAAGATTGACTATCTAGGCTGTATGAGAGGTTATCCTGTGGAAATAAGGTTGACTATCTAGGCTGTCTGAGAGGTTATCCTGAGGAAATAAGGTTGACTATCTAGGCTGTATGAGAGGTTATCCTGCGGAAATAAGATTGACTATCTAGGCTGTATGAGAGGTTATCCTGCGGAAATAAGATTGACTATCTAGGCTGTATGAGAGGTTATCCTGCGGAAATAAGGTTGACTATCTAGGCTGTATGAGAGGTTATCCTGCGGAAATAAGATTGACTATCTAGGCTGTATGAGAGGTTATCCTGCAGAAATAAGATTGACTATCTAGGCTGTATGAGAGGTTATCCTGCAGAAATAAGATTGACTATCTAGGCTGTATGAGAGGCTATCCTGTGGAAATAAGATTGACTATCTAGGCTGTATGAGAGGTTATCCTGCGGAAATAAG
Organism: Gymnothorax reevesii; assembly: GCA_029721435.1. Classification (NCBI taxonomy): domain Eukaryota; kingdom Metazoa; phylum Chordata; class Actinopteri; order Anguilliformes; family Muraenidae; genus Gymnothorax; species Gymnothorax reevesii. The sequence goes on along the minus strand of CM056578.1, from coordinate 25,365,223 downwards.
ATTGACTATCTCGGCTGTATGAGAGGTAATCCTGAGGAAATAAGATTGACTATCTAGGCTGTATGAGAGGTTATCCTGCGGAAATAAGATTGACTATCTAGGCTGTATGAGAGGTTATCCTGCAGAAATAAGATTGACTATCTAGGCTGTATGAGAGGTTATCCTGCAGAAATAAGATTGACTATCTAGGCTGTATGAGAGGCTATCCTGTGGAAATAAGATTGACTATCTAGGCTGTATGAGAGGTTATCCTGCGGAAATAAGATTGACTATCTCGGCTGTATGAGAGGTAATCCTGAGGAAATAAGATTGACTATCTAGGCTGTATGAGAGGTTATCCTGCGGAAATAAGATTGACTATCTAGGCTGTATGAGAGGTTATCCAGCGGAAATAAGGTTGACTATCTAGGCTGTATGAGAGGTTATCCTGCGGAAATAAGGTTGACTATCTAGGCTGTATGAGAGGTTATCCTGCGAAAATAAGATTGACTATCTGGGCTGTATGAGAGGTTATCCTGCGGAAATAAGATTGACTATCTCGGCTGTATGAGAGGCTATCCTGTGGAAATAAGATTGACTATCTAGGCTGTATGAGAGGTTATCCTGCGGAAATAAGATTGACTATCTAGGCTGTATGAGAGGTTATCCTGTGGAAATAAGATTGACTATCTAGGCTGTATGAGAGGCTATCCTGTGGAAATAAGATTGACTTTCTAGGCTGTATGAGAGGTTATCCTGCGGAAATAAGATTGACTATCTAGGCTGTATGAGAGGTTATCCTGTGGAAATAAGATTGACTATCTCGGCTGTATGAGAGGCTATCCTGTGGAAATAAGATTGACTATCTAGGCTGTATGAGAGGTTATCCTGCGGAAATAAGATTGACTATCTAGGCTGTATGAGAGGTTATCCTGTGGAAATAAGATTGACTATCTAGGCTGTATGAGAGGTTATCCTGTGGAAATAAGATTGACTATCTCGGCTGTATGAGAGGCTATCCTGTGGAAATAAGATTGACTATCTAGGCTGTATGAGAGGTTATCCTGCAGAAATAAGATTGACTATCTGGGCTGTATGAGAGGTAATCCTGCAGAAATAAGATTGACTATCTAGGCTGTATGAGAGGTTATCCTGCAGAAATAAGGTTGACTATCTAGGCTGTATGAGAGGTTATCCTGCAGAAATAAGATTGACTATCTGGGCTGTATGAGAGGTAATCCTGCAGAAATAAGGTTGACTATCTAGGCTGTATGAGAGGTTATCCTGCGGAAATAAGATTGGCTATCTAGGCTGTATGAGAGGTTATCCTGCGGAAATAAGATTGACTATCTAGGCTGTATGAGAGGTTATCCTGCGGAAATAAGATTGACTATCTAGGCTGTATGAGAGGTTATCCTGCGGAAATAAGGTTGACTATCTAGGCTGTATGAGAGGTTATCCTGCGGAAATAAGGTTGACTATCTAGGCTGTATGAGAGGTTATCCTGCGAAAATAAGATTGACTATCTGGGCTGTATGAGAGGTTATCCTGCGAAAATAAGATTGACTATCTGGGCTGTATGAGAGGTAATCCTGCAGAAATAAGGTTGACTATCTAGGCTGTATGAGAGGTTATCCTGCGGAAATAAGATTAAGAAAAAAAGCTGTGCATGCAAATCTATATATGAATGTCTACTAAATGCTTGTGATATAATGGAATGCAATGTAATGTGATGTGAAATGCCATTGAACCCTGGTCTTCCACACTACCTTCACCTGGGAGTCAGGAGTCAGGACACTCTGACCAATTAGAGGAACTAAGTGGTCATTTACTAACCTGGAATAAAAGAAAACAACATGGTTTAAAAAATTCTAAAGGTTAAATTCATATTATAGTGATATGTCTTAAGAGAAAAGTCATCATCACAGTGATGACCAAAACTGGGTCAAAGACTGTCATACGGGGCATAAAGCAAACGCCAGAGAACGGGAAGCAAACACAGGTGCCCTGCGGACTCACATGTTGTACATCCACTCTGGGGTGGATTTGAATTTGAGGTCCAGATACAAGGATCACTTCCACAGAACAAACCAATGCCAACTGACGCTGTGAACACACCCACAGGGCTATCTGTAATTGGCCGTAGCACAGCCCAAATGGGGTGCCAGTGTCTTATTGCTCGATAGCCCCCTCCAGGGATCAGTTGGGGTACCTGCAGTAAGCTTGCTCCAGCTACACGACCAGCTTTTTTCCAACCCCTCTCTGTTTGTCCTCGGCTAGAAGAAATAAGGATTAAGTTCGCACATCTCGAAGGGGGAAGGAGCTTTTGTAGAGAGAGGAAACAACAAAATGTTTCTTTTACAGAGTAATACAAAAGGGAAAACACTTTCCCACTTGACCCAGTAAGTACACAACAACCAGTGGTATTCACTCAGCTAACAAAGCAACAAGAGATGCTAAATGCTCCGGTCAGAGCTGTGTTAACAGGGGTCAGTTTCACCCTGAAAAACTGCCACATAAAGCTGGTTACTACCGCTGACTTACGCGTGTACCAGTTTAACACTTGACCCCTGCGTGGGTATGTTTGTGTACAGACAGAGGGAGGGAGAGAGAGAGAGAGAATAAAAAGGCAGGAATTAAGAGATAAAGGGGGAGAGAGGGAGCAAAGGGGTGGACAGAAAAAGAAATAACACGAGAGAAGGGGAAGAGGGTGAGAATAGAGAAATAAATTTCGCTGAGAGAAAGAGAGGGGGAGAAGTGGAGAAGATAGAAGGAGAGGTGAATTAAGAGTGGAATGGAAGCAGCAGAGAGACGCCGTACAGTGAGCCTGTGTGAGTATTACATGCACACAGAAAGAGAGCAGTAAACACAATGCCTGTGTGCAGACCTTTTCCCTAAAATGGCTGCCGTAGTGTTTTGGAGAAGAGACACAAACCCCTCATCCTCAGAACCCCCTCTCTCTCTGTCTCGTGTCATTCAGTAAAAGAACACAGAAGCACTGCGGCCCTGATGCTTGGAAAAAATTTGCATGTAAACAGTGAACTACCTAAGATAAAATGAAAACATTTCTTGATCTCCCAGCAAAAAAAAAAAAAAAAATAAGGGAAATAGGATCCCAAGATTGTTTTTTGAAAATCACAGAGTCAAAGCACACGTTCTCATCAGCCACACAAGAAAACAGTTTTTTTTTGTTTTTCTGTTTTTTTTTTCTAACCAAATTCTGCCACCCTCAAATGCTGTTGAGCGACCTCAAACGTAATACCATGGGCATACAGATAAATGGACAAACCTCCCTGTGTCCTATCCAGTGGTTTATTAGAATAAGGGCACTTACAAGACCCGTTGAAAACTTGGGAGGGACAGAACTGCTAATGCTAATATGCAGAGACAAGATTTTCTGCGTGTTTATGGAGGAGATTACATTCTCTCGTGCATCTACAGTATATCGTCTGTAATGGGGTGCGCAGACTGGATAAAGTTACAGAAATTTCAGCTTTGAAATGATAAAATGGACTTGCACACAAAAAAATTTGTGCAGGAAAACACAGCACAAGGACACATGATCAATCACACACACTTGAAAGCTAATGCATACATCAGGATTTGTAAATGCCATTGCACAAATACACAAATACACACACAAACACACACACTCATTCTTTCACCCTCACATAAATGCACACAGTCACACAAAGACAGCAGGGTTCTTGTAAATTTTTCTGACAGCAGGAAATTGAATTGCAGGAGGCGGTTACAAGACGCCGGGGTCTGGGGGCCACGCAAGACCCCAGCAGGGTCAAGGGCCCTTGTGAGGTCCCAAAGGGAAGCACCCCTGGGAGCTAAATGTTTTTCACAAAGTGATATGGTGAAATAAGCCAATCTACACAACCTGTAACGCATATATGACTCTTAATGAAGTAAAAAAGAAGTGAAAAAAAGAAAATGAACAAACATTTAATGTGGACCCACCACAGCTACATGTTTTACAAGAACTGATGAATGGTGCTATCAGCCCATCTAAGGGAATAATGTGCAATGCAAATCAATTATTACAATCTTAATGGAGGGAAAAGAGCTAATTAGAATTATTCTACTAATTCTTGACAATATGAACAATTTTACAAAACAACAATTGTGAAAAACATGGTTTGACAAACTATCTATGCAGTATCAATTTTTGAAATCTTGTCGCTAAGATTCAGTGTCTGCACCACATGAGTGTCCTCAGCTTTCAGCAGCTTCTGGGCAATTCCACGTGAGAGAGCAATTTTTAAGAAGTGTTTTATATTAGAAATATATAGGTTTTCATGTAGATGACTCAGTACCAAATCAGACACTGAAAACTGTTTTGAAATATCTTTTACGGTGTTCTCAAAATTTAGATTTGAATTTCGTTATTTTTTTTAGCTCCAGGACACGGATCAAAGGTTATTTGTCCAAAGCTGACAACTCCTAAAAGATATTTAGCTATTTCCTGGAATTAACTGAATTTCCATACATTGGAAGCCAAAGTATTTGAGATTGTAAGTCATGCAGAACACACAATTCCAGTGGCTCATTGTGAAATTTGTCATTTTTTTAATGAAGTCAGCGACACAAACATCATTTATGATACCAATTTTCAATTGCTTTGTTGTTTTGAGAATAATAAATTTAGCAGACTATCAGAAAATGTAATTCCATTAGCGCTCTCTCTTTCTCATAAATGGTATCCTACAAAATATCTGTGATCATACCAGTCAATATAAACTTACCATAGCTTGGTCAACCACGTAGGCCACCAACTTAAGCTGAAATCTACTGCCTATTATTGCCAGATTTCATGGAAACTGCCGGTCAAAGTAAAGGCAAAAATAATTTCATTTTTTCTGCCGTAATTCCATTACCAACATTTTCACCTTCGTATAGACCTCTACAAAATAGATCACCCCAGATTTTGTGTTATACAGCTCAGTAGGCATGCCAGTGGAACTGATAAAAGCACAGGAAAGTAGCTACTGCATTAGAGTAATAGATGGCAGGTAAAAATGACATGAAAATTCTCTTAATCGTAATTCCATTACCGTGGAAATGCCCTTCTTCATTAACAATGATAGTCAGATTGTGCTGTAGGAGTATCAGATACTCTTACAGGCAGGGTACAATACATCCAGGCATAATCTGACAATCATTGTTGATAAAAGACTAGGGATGGGGATCAAAACCCGGTTCCAGTACGGACCCGGTTCCGCATTTTTCAAAAACCGAGCTTATCGATACTGTTATCGAGTCTCTTGGGTACACTGACGTAGTGTTATGTCTCGAGTGGAGTCAGGTCATTTAAATGCAATCACTGGTGCACAAACATACACCAGTTCTCTAACAAAGTTTTTGGGGAGAAAAAACTGAAATGCCAGCCAACAGGTATTACAGTACATGAAGGTGACTCCGGGTCACTTGATTGCGAGGATGGCGGATCCTGCGAAGAGCGCCAAAGTTTGGATACACTTTTACCAAAGAAAAAGATGAGGAGGAGGCAAAATGCGATTCATGTTGCAAAATAATCCATTGAAAGGGGGAACACAAACTCCATGGCCAAGCACATCCGCATTGTGTACCAACTTAAAACAAAAATGCACTATCTTTGATTGTCTTGTGGTAAAAATAACTCCGTCAACTTCGGCTGCTGTTGCTGTGGGCCAGCCTTCCTTGTCATTCACTCAAAGCAACCGCAGTAAGCAAACCCACTCTGTAGCAAGTCCCGCAAGTGAAAAATACACTGATCGACTTTATGGCTTGTTCTGCATGTGTTACTTAAGGCCCATTCAGACCGGGGCGAAGTGAAAAAGCGGGACGGATTTGCAGAATATTCGAATATTCGATGCCCGGAGCTGGTCTTTCAGCTCGTTGTTCAAGTAATCATACCGCCTCTAGTTATAGAGGACGGGATGCTGGAGAACAATATTGATGAGACACTCTCCTTCGTTTGTCACCGTACTATGCGATTTACTGAGTTTGTATCTGGTTTATGTGACTTTGCAGCTTGAGGTTTGAAATGCTGTAACGCGAATAGAAACAAAGGCCATCTGTGCGATATTAGCTGCGCTGCACTGCATGCACTGCATTTCCTGTGCGAGGAGCTCGAGTGAACGCGTGTGTACAAGCGATTGCGAGCACAAGGCGGAGAATTCGGACCTGAAATTCAAGATTTCGAATGAGAAATATGACGACAGCTCCAGAGGGACACTAAAACAGGATATTTTGCTTTTGCATTGTCCATATAGTCCATGTGCATTTTGAAAAAAATGTATTTCTTTTGCTTTTTCTTTTTAGTTTTTTCCCCTTTTATTTACTGATATTTACAAAAGCAAAGGTCGGTAACTTCATGTCTCACAGCCAGAAAAAATAACTGGTTACCGGCTTTTAAGAAGAACCCTGAGACAGGTGCACACATAAAGCCACATGCAGGCACAAGAAAAGACAGACACATGCATACACACACACACACACACACACTCACAAACGGATGCACAGTCTGACACACACATACACACGTCCACACGCACTCACATATATGCTGACAATCACACACGCACACGCACAGTATGTTGGGAATGTGTGTGAGAACAGTCCTCTTTACCCAGCCAGCTGAGATCGAGAAGACAGTGGTCTAAAAGCATCGCTCGCTCTGCCCCTGGTCTGAAAGGTGTGAAAGACCATGCAATTTATTATTTCAAACTGCACCTGAGAAAATGCAGCAATTTCCACTGTTCAGCACTTTCTGGTTCCCGTATGAAAAGGTGTAAATGGGCGCCTTCAGCAGCACGTGGAGAGAGCTGTGCAATCAGTAGCCATCTCCAGTGTGAAACCCCATACAGAGCTGCTAACTGGAAAATAGCAGGGCTCAAAACCAAAATGGTTTGTGCTTCAGGCGTTTCTCTGCTAAAATCCTTCTTTGTACACTCAAAACAAGCCAGAGGAGAGTAATTCTGGAAACTGTCTGGATATATTATCTGTTCATTTCATTTTTTGAACTTAACACTGCAAATATTTCACAAATCCGTGTTTTCAGAAATGGGTGGCAATAAATAAGAGGATGTACTGAGTCAGGAGATTCATACCAGGATGAACCATCTTCTTTGTTCCCTCATGGAACTACTGAGAAAAGTAATTTTTTTTTTCCTTTCTTTAAAGATTTGGCCAGTTCATCTTGCAGACAGATCAACTCACCAAGATGTGTTGGTAACTATAAAGACAAGTGTCTGCCACTAACATGGCAATATCCCCCGCCACCTCAATTTTATGTGTCCGTACGGACGAAGCCCAATGCTATATCGCCCGCTTAGGGCTAATCGCGCGGCGGGGGGTAAAAACTAGTAAACGGGAGCAATGATGATGGGATTCAATCAGTAGATGAGTCCACTAGAGTACTGGAGGTTTAAATGCAAAGACCCCTCAAGAACTACATCTTTCGTAGGGTGTTAGGAGATATGCCGAGAAAGTTTTTTTTATGATTCGGAAAAAATAGAGTTTTGATGAATTCCAAATGGAATTCCGTACTTAATACCACAACTAATAATATAGAACATACTACTGGCGAGTGCACCTCAATAAGAATAATAAGAATGATTTTGAGAAATTATCTGTGAGGAATCATTTCTGAGGTGTGTGTGTGTGTGTGTGTGTGTGTTGGGGGGGAGGTTGGCCTCCCTTAGAGTTTGGGGGAGGGGGGGTTCTAAGCTTAAAACAAGAGTTGGGCTAAGCGCAAAATGTGGTCTAAACAAAAAACGATTGATCTGAAAATAAGCAAGCTTAAAACAAACGCACTCCTTAGGTCCTCTGTGCCACTATTTGCTTTCCCTGAAGTGCAATATTGGGGTCATAAGCTAGATACTGATTGACTGTTAAAAGTCAATTAAAGCCACATACTCACGGATTCACTAATTAAGACTTAATTTTGAGAATTTTTTTTAAAGAACTTTCCTATGTTCGTAGTGGCTAGATATAACGAATACAAACAATCGCACGATTTTAGAACCCCCAGGTCCAGCGATATAGATTAAACTATTGAGGAGGTTTCCCTAGTTGGCAAGTTGATAAAAATAGACCCGGAAGGAAAAATAAGCGTGACGCGAAATGAACAAGGAAGCCAAGTTGTCGTCTTTTGGATTCGTACGAGGTAAATAGCCTAACATATATGACATAAAGAAATGATTGCGATGTTTGGATGACTCTACTGTAATAGGATGGTTGTTGACTTGATGTATGCGTGTCATATTTGCATAAAAATCGCTATTCGCTATAATAGCGATTCACTATAATCGCTATCATGTGTACTACGTCACGGAAATGTGTGTTTTCTTGGCGAGCGAAAAGAAGTAGGGTTACACACTTTGGCAGTCAAATACAAACATTTCCCGAAGTCGTTAATTTTTTTTCAAAGGCATAACTGCATTGCGAAGAGATTAATCTATAAGGTAAAGTAATTTAAAGTTATTCCTATCTTTAAATCTTTATTCCTATCGAAGATGCGCATGTGGCTTTAATGCTGTAGAGTACTGGAGAATCTTGCTGAAAGGCTTGCTTCCTGAATGTGAGAAGCTTTTTTCTGATGAGGAAAGATCAGATATTATTTTTCACCTCTTCTTTCAGTAAAAAGCTGCCCTCTAGTTTAGCCACAAGGCTAACACATCAAAGGAAAAGCTATCCTATATCAACATATTTTATTAATTTCATTCTTGCCAATTTCCTCAACAACACTTTCTTGTTAAAACCATTAAAACAATCATATTTATCCATTTTAGGCTTGGCCTGTTTTTAGTCCAGGAGAGTACAGAAGTGAGCAAAAAGGGCCGTATCAGCCCTACAACAGCAAAAGGCAATAACTCCAATACATGACAAATGGAGTTACTGCCTTTTGCCATTGTAGGGCTGATATCTGGTCCTAGCTTTCATTGTAGCCTTTAATTACTTTAATTGTTTAATAAGCCAAATAATTTGTGAAATCTCATGTTAGCCATATTTCTTGATAAACTCATGAAAAATAGTCAAAGGCTGCTCTCATGTCCCTGAATGAAAGCTTTAATTCTGACTGAATCAATGTCAAAATTCACTCTTCTTTGTTGAGTCAATTAACTAATTCAGTATGTATGTATATAATATGTATATAAATCACCATCCACATGAAGAGGCAAAAACAAAATTAAATGCCGTCATCGGCATGCCAAAGCAACAGGACGCACTGGTATAATATAACATTGGACCAAGCGGGCCAAGCACAAACTATAAATGTGTGTTGTAATGCGCACTCTCTGATGTCATAAGCCAAACACTCAGTTTCCCTACCTAAAGGTTAACAGTGAAGATCGAGATAAAGAAATTTTCTCCTTGAAGAGCGTTTTCCAATAGGTCCATTTCCATTCAACAAAAATGCAGTTAGCGTGAAGACAAGAGGTCGAAACAGAGAACATGCAACATTTTCAAAAATACCCAAGGACGAGTAGAGAGGGCCTTAGTGTTAATGAATTGGTTGTACAGGGAGTACACTGTGACAAAGAGCATCAGTGTAAGGGGTGCTTACCGAAGGCGAGTTGTGATGCTCAGTTTATTTACATCGCACATGCAGTGAGTGTCATGAGTAGCACTCTTACCTAATCCTTTGGGGGAGATGCCACTGCTGTCGAGGGGGTTGATGGCCCAGTAGTAGTACTTGAGGGTGTGCATCAGCTGCAGTACCGTGCCCACCCTGCGGATGGTGCTGTAGATGGTGGCCGTGCCAATGAACTCTGCGGATAAGTATGTGTACAGGGAGAGCTGGACCTGCAGTGAAAGAACAGAGAACTCTCTCAGAGAAAAGACATCTTTGGCTTGTACCCACAGGGAAAATCTTTTTAGCTCTTTGTGAAAACCTCCATCATAGGAGTATAAAGATTGAAATCTCCCAGGTTGAACCATTTTTCCTGAGAAGAGCCCTTGAAATAGATAGGGTTCCTCTACAATATGACAGAGGTGCCGTCTGAAACTGTCTACTGAGCGTGCGTAAATGCACATGCATGCACATACGCCCACACACTCACATACATGCTTGCACACATGGACACACACACAAACACACATACACACAAAAGAGTGAGAAAACCATAACCATTGCAATTATTCATAGGTGTCTCAAATAACACAGCCGTGCTGGCAGTTGGAGAGCTGTCATCTCGCCAGAGATGTTTGGCACAGCAAGGGATTAAAAACTCCCACGCACAGACACACACTCCCATGGGTGCGCATGCACACACACACACACACACACACACACAAACAGTTTCAGCAGTATTACCAAAGCAGACAGGGTCCATGTTCCTGTCAGAGACTGTTTGCGTCCACAAACCCTCTCGTCTCAAACACTTAGCCCCTCCCCGGTATTTAAAGACATCCTCTCTAGAACTTTCCACCTGATCTATTTGAAAGTGTCTGGTCACAGCAGTCAAAGGCTTTTTTAAATACCCGGGAGGTGGACAAAAATATCAGAAGCACCCCCACAGAATGACTTATAATCGGAGTATTTAATTTGCAATTACAAAAGCATCCATGCAGTTTGATTGCCATTACTTTGAATTCTAATTAGCAGTACAAGTCTGCTTAAAGAAGACTAACCATTGGCACTTCACTGCATAAGTATCCAAACAAAGCAAGATGAGGATACTAACAGAGTTCCAAAAGGGCTAAATAGGTGGTGCCAGAATTTAAGGGTTATTTTTAAAAAATCAGAACTATTTACGGAGCAACAGCAAGGACAAAAAAATGGCTCCAAGTCAAAGCTCTCTGAGAGGGCCCGACAGACACCTGCTAAAAGAGCTGTTCGTAGCCAAAACACTGCAGCTCTACAAATAACAACAAATTAAACCACATCTTCACCTGTCCCCAAAAAACTATGTCATAAGCCTCACAAAGCTGGTAGTCATGCCATTGTTTCCAATGATTTCACCACCCACTGTATTAAGGTAACGTTCTGTTAATACACCCCCACCCCCAACCCCAAATACCAAACATGTAAGTGTTATGCATGAGTAATTTTTATACAGCATTATATTTCATTTGTAAACGAAGATTTGTTACATGCTGTTTTGCTGCCTTGCTGGTCAGCTATATTTATTTTGTTCATTTAGCTCCCTCTAGTGGCGTGTCTGCAAAACACACTCTGATGTAAAATCATTAGGAAAAGACTGGTGCTTTCTAGAGGCATCTGGCACCTTCCTGCCTGGAGGGGGCGGGATTTCCCTAGAATCCTGTGGATCTTTCTAGAAGGTTGCTAGTCTATATAAATGCTGTGATTTTAAGCCCAGAGAGAGAGAGCAGGAGAGCAGAGCAGGAGCAGAGTTTTGATTTGGCAACAGTTAAATAGTGGCATCAGAGTGTTATTAGATAATTAAATATGGGATATATTTTTTTTGTACAACTTTTTTTGTGAGGAATAAATTTGTTTTAGTTGTACTTTCTGGTTTTCATTGTTGTGATTTTTTCCAAGTCATAACATAAGTCTTACTATTATTAATCTTTGATAGCACTACTCGTATTACATATCTATAGTATTACAACAAATCAGAAAAGCAAATTCCCTTGAAATATGGTACGCTATAAAAGAGAAATAAGGAATTTGAGATGAAAACTGGCAAAAAAGAGATTAATAAATAAACTTTCTTGGTGAATTTTTCAATATTTTTAAAGGCATATCAAAAATGAGACAAAGGTTTCAGCCGCACTTCTGAAGAGGACGGGAGACAGTCCCGTCAGCGGCAGGTGCAGTTGTCATGGTTATTTCACAGTTCAGTACTTCTCTTAACTCTTCTGGAATTCTTCACTCACTTCAGTACTCCCTTTTCTCTCTCTCGGACACACTCCCTTTCTCAATTCAGTTTGACAATGCTTATAGCCAGGAATATACGACTGCAATACTGCAATGCACCAGGAAGCAAATAACACACGCAAGACAGATAATCAAAAAATTGGACCAATGGCCCTGTTGTTCACCTGCCCAATAACTGAGCCAATTGTTCAGCATATCTGAGAAAAGCTTTTCAGAGATTCAATGGTGTAAGAACACAGCATACTGAAATATATGAAGTTTATCTGGCCACCAGCTTCACAGGAGATGACTGAGAAAGATTTTCCCGTTATAAGTAAATGGGGAAGTTCTAATAACAACCCCAATTCCGAAATAGTTGGGACAGAGTGTAAATTGTAAATAAAATCAAAATGCAATGACTTTCAGATCACAGGAGCCAATATGTTATTTACAATAGGACATAGATAACATTTCAAAAGTTGAAACTGAGACATTTTATATCTTTATCCACAAAATGAGCTCATTTCTGGCTGCAACAGCTGTAAAAAAAAATGGGACACAGGCAAAAAGGGCTGAAAAAGCAATTAATATAAAAGAGGATAAGCTGAAAGAACATTTAGCAAGTAATTACATTAACTGGCATCAGGTGGGTAACATGATTGGCTATAAAAGGGATGTCTTAGAGAGTCTGAGTCTCTCAGAAGTAAAGATGACCAGAGGCTCTCCAACCTGTGAAGGCTTGCATTAAAAAAATTGTGGAAAACTTTAAAAACAATGTTCCTCAACGTCCAACTGCAAAGGCTTTGAAGGTCTCCTCATCGACAGTGCATAACATCATCAAAAGATTCAGAGAAACTGGAAAAATCTCTGCGCGTAAGAGAGAAGGCCGAAGACCTTTACTGGATGCCCGTGATCTTCGGGCCCTCAGACGCCACTGCATCACTCACCGGCATGATTCTCTCATTGACATTACTAAATGCGCACAGGAATACATAAACAAACCACTGTCTGTAAACACAGTCCGCTGTGCCATCCACAGATGCCACCTAAAACTCTATCATGCAAAAAGGAAGCCATTGTTGAGCATGACTCAGAGGCACTGCCGTGTTCTGTAGGCCAAAGCTCATTTAAAATGGACTGTAGCAAAGTGGCAAAGTGTCCTGTGGTCAGATGAGTCCAAATTTGACATTCTTGTTGGAAATCATGGGTGTTGTGTCCTCCGGGCTAAAGAGGAGAAAGACTACCCCTCCTGTTATCAGCATTCAGTTCAAAAGTCAGTATCTCGGATGGTATGGGGATGCATTCGTGCATATGGTGTGGGACACTTGCATCTTTTAAAAAGCACCATGAATGCTGAGAAATATATAAAGGTTTTAGAGCAACATAGGCTCCCCTCCAGATGACATCTATTCCAGGGAAGGCCTTGTGTATTTCAACAGGACAATGCAAAACCTCATACTGCAGGTATTACAAAAGCATGAATTTGTAGTAAGACAGTTTGTGTGCTGAATTGGCCTGCCTGCAGTCCCGATCTTTCACTAATTGAGAATATTAAGCGCATAATTAGATGAAAAGTCCGTCAGTTTTTCCAGCAGCTGGAAGCCTGTATTAAACAAGAGTGGGATCAACTTCCAATGGCTAAACTCAAGAAACTTGTCTCCTCAATGCCCAGACACCTCCACTCTGTGTTAAAAAGAGGGTATGTTACACCATGGTAAACAGGCTCCTGTCCCAACTTTTTTGAGACCTGTAGCAGCCATCAAATTTGAAATGAGCTCAATTTGTGGATAAAATTGCAAAATTTCTCAGTTTCAACATTTGCTATGCTATCTCTGTTTTATTGTGAATAAAATACTGGCTGGTGTGATTTGAAGGTCATTGCATTTTGATTTTATTCACAATTTAGACTTTGTCCCAACTATTTCGGAATTGGGGTTGAAGAAAAAAATTCATTAAATATCAAAAATTTAAAATATTTAATAATAACCTTGGGAGACACTGTTCCAGGGAAGCTCCATACCAAATTTGAAGTAAACTGGGTCGGTAGTTTCAGTGAAGATTTTTAAAGATTTTCCTAACAGATGACGATCATGATCACGACTACAATGCTGGACGCTGCCTGATCACAATAGCTCAAGGGCCTATTGGCCGCTGAGCAAAAAACTAGAACAATATGTATTATAAGAAAGTTTCAACAGAAACACTTTTGGACGAGACATTAAACCAAGGTCCTAAGTCATGGTGGTTATTCAAGATCCCGTGACTTTCTTTGACGAGACTGGGGGGGTTCCCCGATGTCCTGGCTAAATTCCCATCCTGGCTCTTTTGACTTGGTGCCTAATAATCCCTGATTTAATTGGCTATGAATTCTGTCCTCCCCCTCCACCAGAGCATATGTGTGGTGAGTGTTCTGGCACAAAATGGCTGCCATGCATCACCCAGGTAGATGTCACACATACGTGGTGGTGAGGTGAGAGACTATAAAGCGCACTGAGTGCCATGAGTAAGCACTATATAAATGCGATGTTCATTCATTCACTCACTGACCCTCAGACTGTCTTACCTTCTCCCTCTACCCCTCTCTTTCCTCTCTTTTACTCTCTCTCTTAACTCCATTTCTCTAAATTCCCTCTCCTTTCCTACTCCACTGGTGTTTGCCTGCAACAGCCACAGTTGTCAGTACTTAGTAGGAACAAACCCAGCCTTCCACACACCCCCATCCCCATTTCACGGGTAATAACCAAAACCGGCTGATTTTTGCTCAGTAGACCTTTCAAAAACTTCACCAACTTTCATACTCTTAATATGAAAGCAAGCTGCAGTCCAACTCCAGGGAAATATGAGCTGGGCAAACAGCGCTTCTTCATTTTCAGGCCCATAACAACCTATAATTGAATTTTTTATTTGTAAAACCAATGGGGAAGGGGTTTCTGCTTGAATGTACAAGGGTAATTCTGCAAATAAATCTTTCCTTGGGTATTAGTGAACATCAGTATACAGCTAATACATAATCCATTGGACTGTGCCTTCTTACATGGCACGGATTTGCAGAATTATTCAAGAAAAATATTAAGATTCCGCATGACGGGCACATCTCTGAAGACCCAATATGAACGCTAACTCCAGCAAAAAAAAAGCAAACTGTGTGATTCAGCACATTAGTTCTTTATTAGACCTGAACACACAGACTTACACTAAAGGTGAATACACACTCAAACTGACATTAGGTCAATGCTCAAATTCAACCAACAAAAATGTTGCAGAATTAGGGATTTTTGATTCACAATCAGCGTGTTTAGCCAAGAAGTTCCTCAAGCCAACTCACAAAATTCACAATTTTCGCATTCACTGGGATATCAAGGATGATACATTAATCCCTTAAACTTATCACTTACGTTTTCCCTTGAGTAGCTTCAAAGCCAAAAACCCTCTTTTTTCATATTGTAAGAAGGGTTACCTGGTGTCTGGCTTTGCGTTGCTCCGCACAGCATTTTTATTTTGTCCCGTGTCCCGCATATTGAGACTCTGTCCTTCAATTTTACGTTATTACCACCAGAGGCTGTTCGAAAATCAGGTGCTTACCCAGTGGTGTTGTGCTGTTAGTTTAATAGGGGTCCAGAGCTTCAACGTTCTACAGCAAAAATATGTATGTTTAAATAACATTTTCTATTGGAACGTGTACACTAAAAACAACACAATAGTCAATCTCAGCATTTAAGGGAAACAAATGCTAAAAGATAATTAATACATTATTTAAAAAAAAAAAAAAAAATTAAATTTTCAACAGAACGGACAATTGACAGCCGCTAATGTTATGCCGCGCAGTGGCATAGGACATTTAAAGGGCCAAGGATGGGAAGGCTTAGCAGATATTTATAGGTAATCACAAGGATTGTTTAGCTGTCTGCATTCTTAGTTTTAGTACGTGACTTTGGTCTCTTGGAAAGTAGCTTAAAATATAATTCCTTAAGACTTTTTACACTAAGGCTTCAAGCAAGATTCCATATGAGTAACATCGGGTCCCACAAAAAAATTAATTATTTCATCAGCTCAATACTTTGCCGCCTCCTTTGTCATATTTTTTGGTTCATAATGTGCCAAATATTGTCAGTGGGTGTCAGGTCTGGACCGCAAGCAGACCACTTTAGCACCCAGGCTCTTTTACTACAGAGCTATGTTGTTGTAATGCGTGCAGTTTGGGGTTTGGCATGGTGTTGCTGAAATGAGCAAGGACTTCCCTTATAAAAGTCATCTGGATGGTAGTAAATGTTGCACCTAAACCTGTATATACCGTTCACCATTAATGTTGTCTTCATGGATGCAAACGTTACCCCTGCCATGTGTACTAATGCACCCCCATACTATCATGGATGCTGGCTTTTGAATTGTTTGCTGATAAGCCGGATGGCCTCTCTCCTCTTTAGACCAGAGGATGTGGCATCCATGATTTCCAAAATAACTTTCACATTTTGATTAGTCAAATCACAGGGTAGTTTTTTACGACATCTCAGTGCACTGCTAATGAGCTCGGGCCCAGAGAAGGCGGCAGTGTTTCTGTATATTATTTATGTATGGTTCATCCTCTGCATGACAGAGTTTCAATTTGCATTTGTGGGTGCAATGACAAACTGAGTTCAATGACAATGATTTACAGAAGTGTTCCAGAGTCCATGCAGTGATGTGCACTACAGAATGCTGTCTATTTTTAATGGAGTACTGCCAAAGGACCTGAAAATTACAGCCATTAAAAATTGGATTTTGACCTTGTCTAATGCATACGCAGATTTTACCGGGTTCTTGAAAACTTTTAATGATATCATATACCATAGAGGATAAAATCACTGAATTTTTTGCAATTTTAAGTTGAAAATGTTTTCTTAAATTGTTGAACTATTTCCCCATGCAGTCTTTCATAGAGTGGTTAAGCCCTCACCATATTTACTTATGAAAGACTTTTTATACCTAATCATGTTACTGACCAGATGTTTAATAATCTACTTTTGTAATTAGCTATTTTGCCAGTTGTCTTTTCCAAGTATCAAGCAACATTTCCAGTCTTTTATTGTCCTGTCCCAACTTTTTAAAACATGTTGCGATCATCAAATTCAAAATGAGAAGATTATTTAAAAAAAAAAAAAATCGATGAAATTGATCACTTTCAACATTTGGTGCGTTGTTCTTGTCCGATTTTCAGTTAAATATAAGGTTTTAGATGATTTGCAAATCATTGCAATTTGTTTTTTACACAGCGTCCCAACATTTTTGGAAATGGGGTTGTAGTATTTTTAGCATCGAGATCGGGCAATTGGCATAATGCTCTTTGAAAGCAGTGCATATACACCCATAAATGACCACTTAAACCTATAGTCTACGGTTTTTCCCAAGGTTAAAATCATTATCTTCAGTTTGATGATGATTATGGCTCTAAAGCAGGGCTGCCCAACCCTGTTCCTGGAGAGCTGCCATCCTGTAGGTTCCTGCTCCAACCCTAATTCAACACACCTGATTCAGCTCATTAGCAGCTCATCAAGATCTGTACCTGGGAAAGCAGGAGTGGTCTGCACTGGTTGGAGTGATAACCTTCGGGATGGTAGCTCTCCAGGATCAAAGTTGGGCAGCCCTGCTCTAAAGTATCTCCTACACACTAGTCATAGCAAAAGGAACCAGAAAATCCACTCTTTGGAGGCTGCAGGCAGGCAAAGATATCAACCAATAGGAATCGTTCGGGCCGAATAGGAGTTTCCCTGGCTCGGAACTCCTTTTTTGCTGCTGCGTACCTCCCTCCCTCATTCAATTTTGGTACTCCAGTTCTCCTGCCTTCCTCCTTCCACTGTGCCCCGAAGTCACCCTGCTGAGACATCACGGTTGCCAAGTGCCGAAAAACGCAGAAGAAAAAGAACAACAATAAACTGCAGACTTGGAGAAGGGAAGCTCTGGGCAACCACCTGTCCCACCTCTACTAGCCCCACTGATCAAGAGGATTAGAAAAAAAAAAATCTGTGGTTGAAAAGGCTGAAGAGAAGAAAAAGCTGGATCAAGCCAGATCTCAAACTAGAATAAATATAGTAGAAGCCTTTCCACGGTGGAGACTGCTACGGGACTCACTGGGCCTAAGGAATGATGCAGTCACTGCGGCGTATCCGTTGGACAGGTAATCATTTGTTTTATTGTCGAAGTTGATTTACGTTTCTGTAATATTGATTGTATATTGCAACGTCGAAAACTCATAGATACGTACTTCTGCATTAGGTCAGCGCTGGCTTACTGAAGTGAAAGCTAACCTTAGTAACATTATTTCTGTCAGCCTACTTACTTGTGAAATTACGTTAGCATTAGCCTCTAAATTCCGGTGTGTTGTGAGCATTGGTTGTGAGAACAGGAGACAAGTCTACATGGGGGAATGGTTTTGGACACAACATTGGAGTTACATGCTAATATGCTTTATATACAGGTTGTGCAAAGTCTGTGTGAGCATTTGTTTGCTCGATAGAGACCCACATTGTGGCGTCAACGCTAGTTAAAGTTAGCCTTATATGCTAATATAGCTAAGATGTTTAACACATTGAAGGTGTAAAATCATTATGTTAACATGAGCTCCTGAGCTAAAAATTTATGAAGGGTCATTGATCGCCTCCTCTTAAGGAACCAATGCTCACAAACAGGATACTACTTCTATTGTAAACAATATTAACCCTTTAAAACTGGATTTTGTTCAATAGGATAATGATTTTTGTGATATTGGAGGGTCTAGGTAATTGAAATTTTTGTGTCCGAAGGCTTTTTGACAACTTCTTCATCAAATATGATGATATAACTGAAACTCAGATCATTTTCAGGGACACAAAATCATTAGTGGGGTTAGGGGGTGGGGGGGTAGGGGGTTGGACAAACGGACCATTCAGAACCCTCATTTTAGGCAATGATTTCTCCATGTCTCCACTTGGGGTACACAATTTGCTTTTAATATGACCAACTTACACAGCTTATTCAACTTCAGGGCCAATAAAAAGTTTGCTTATTCAGCTCCTTCTGTGAGAACTGATTTTTTGAAAAAAGGACCCTTTGGCCCATATTTCTTAAAAAATGACTGGAAAGATATGTCAACTCTGATGAGCTCAGTATTGAAGGTTTTGTTGTTTGAAATCACACCAACACCAAATTAAGATACAAAGAATAACTAATTCATCATATTCATCAGTGTTTCACTGAAGCTACATCACACTTCTATTGAGAAATATTCATACCCAGGATGCCATGTTTTATGGCCTCAGCATTACATCAAACAGAAAAAATCTAGATCTCGCACGTCATTTTATCCACATTTCCCCCTGATTCAGCAGGACATATTTGGGATAGTTGGAAACCTTGGGATCTCTGCTAGAATTTAAAATGGGCCTGAAGTTCCACACATTTCAATGCAGCAGCTACATTCAATAGACCCATATACGGGCCCGTAGGCTTTATGGGGTTAAGACCCAGTACAGGTGTCGGAAATATACAGACAAACTGCACGTCTAACAGGTCAGTTAATCACAGGTAAATGAGCTGAGACATGCTCAGTCTTAGAGACCGAATACACCTGGTGCCGCACGAGAGAGCTCACCTTGGCGGGCGTGTGGATCCAGATGGCGGCGTTGAACAGGATGTGGTCACACAGCTGCTTGAGCAGTGGGGCGCCGTGGGTCAGGCCGTCCAGGTATTTGGCGAAGGACAGGAACTGCTCCAGCACCGCCCGGGTGATGTGGACCCTGGAGGCCTGGTACATCGATGAGGAGTCAGTATTTCCGGCAAACACTTGAATGTTCTCATTTTGTTTTCGTTTAGTGAAAACCTTTCATGCTCATGTTCTTGTGCAGACGAGCCCTTATTAAAACCTGTTAATGCTTGTCCTCCTGCTGAGAGATCACTCATTTAACCCTTCTGTGCTTGTGTCTTTGCAAGGATTACCATTGTTTTTTGGCCAGGGAATGAAACAAATATACCAGCCACCTGCATATTTTACCAGCATTTGGCTGGTGGCTGGAGCTAATTTTGGTCCCCGCATTCATGCATGTGGCTTTGCGGGGATAAGTCGTACAGTGAAACCTTGTTATGTTCCGCATATGCAGAGTGGTGATTTTGGGTAATCCTTACAAGCCTGTGTCATTCAGCAGAGAATCATTTAGTGACACCCTTTAGTATTCTTATACTTGTGTGTGGAAGAGTCTGATGGGGGGAAAACTCAGGAAAATTGGTGTCACATCATTAAGCAGAGGAGTCGTTTGGGGATACCACTCTTTGCCCATGTCTTTATTTCGAGAGATTGTTCAGGGAAGCCCCATCATGCTTCTGCTCTTGTGCTTAAGAACTGGTCGGGAACTCCATTAGGTCCTCACAGACATGCCGTATGCAGGTCCTCATTAATGGCCATCACATGACCTGGCCTGTCACGCTTTCACGATTTTAAACTGACAGCCCAAGTGACTCATCCATCATCAAATACACTGTTTCCTGGTCAGGGTCACTACATTCAGTAGCCTATCCCAGGGTGCACTGGGTTAGAGGACAGAATAAACTCACGACAGGCCACCAATCAACTGCAAGCTCTGCACACCACTCACTTTAGTACTAAGACCCATGGGTAATTCAGAATCATCATTTAGCCTAACCTGCACGCAGCGCAACTCTGTATGCAGTGAGATCTCCATCATGGGTTCAGCTTATTCTCCACTGAAAAGGCTGAGCAATACATTTTTGATTTAGTCCACATGGGCAGAATTCTGCATTTTGTCATTTTTTTGATTTCCTAATATGAAACAGTTTTGATGATATTAATCACACAAATAAAGAAACATTGACTGATTGAGTTCAGTCAGATTTTTGCATTAGTTAGAACGTGTGCCACTCAGTAAAAGTATTTACTGTGCTTTGTGGCCCAGCGCACATTAAGCTCAGGTTTAATTTGGATTAGTTTGAAGGCATGCGGCTCACAATGGCTGCTTTATAACCCCCATCTGGCGACAGACAAACTAAAGCTCAGGTTTAATTTGGATTAGTGCGTGGAGCACCACGACTGTTAGCTAGAGCAAACAGTTCGGCATGAGGTGCATCCATGTTGTGTGGCCCTGCTGCCATTTTCTATGACTGACAGGGCTTTGCCTTCAAAAACAGAACAAAAAAAGAGAGAAAGAGAGAGGGTGGGCATTCAGGTTATGGAGCATGGCCAGCCTCCAGGCTCGGTATTTGGAAGCATTTGGAGATTCGGCTGCTGTGGGTCCTATCCAGCCAGTGACAAAGTGAGGGATTTACTGAAAGTCAAGTGGAGCAAATGTCACACAGCTAAACAGCTATCAAAGGCTCAGAGACTTTGGAGAGGAACACAGAGTACAGTGCCACAACACAGAGAGGTTTCCTGTTTAGGGCAAAATATTGCGCTGTCAAGAACGACAGACAAAAAAAATCCACTCAGGACAGGGGTGAATTCTCATGCAAGATCACTGTAATATCATAATATGAAAAGTGATTGGAGCATTTTCATGATTTAGAGATGTACTCTCAGGGAAGATCAGACCATTAATGTGATTTAAGGAGTGGCATGTGCATTTTCATGATATAGAGACATATTCTGAGGCAAAATTAGTGTAAAATCCCTAAAGAGTAATAAGATGAATTTTTATGATATAGAGACACATTCTGAGGCAAAATTAGTGTAAAATCCCTAAAGAGTAATAAGATGAATTTTTATGATAAAGAGATATTCT
This sequence comes from Gymnothorax reevesii, assembly GCA_029721435.1. NCBI lineage: Eukaryota > Metazoa > Chordata > Actinopteri > Anguilliformes > Muraenidae > Gymnothorax > Gymnothorax reevesii. The sequence continues at coordinate 25,343,689 of CM056578.1, read as the reverse complement.
GAGGCAAAATTAGTGTAATATACTGATATAGAGTTTGAAGGTGAATTTTTGTGATATAGAGACATATTCTGAGGCACAATTAGTGTAATATCCTGATATTAAGAATGATAAGGTGAATTTATATGATATAGAGACATATTCTGATGCAAAATCAGTGTAATATCCTGATATAAAGAGTGGTAAGGCGAATTTTCAAGATATAGGTACATATTCTGAGGCAAAATTTCAGTAATATCCTGATATATGGAGCAATAAGGTAAATTTTCAAGATATAGAGATGTATTCTCAGGCAAGAATAGTCAACTCTCAAGATATAAAGTATTGTGCAAAAGTCTTAGGCACCCTGTACATTCAAAAAATTTAAAATCTGTATTAACTGTTTACTTTTTGATTCCATTTTAGAGTTCCTTAAGATAAAAAGTAAATCAGAAATTCCAAATGCTTATTTAAAGAAATGTTTCATAAGTAAATGTTTGTATTCCATTAAAAACAGTCAATACTGATATTAATAGCCTTGATAGAGCCTTGATGGCAATATAATCATGGATGTTTGTAATTTCCTGGAGGGACAGATTCAAGTGAGACAGTCAGTCTGCAGAGGAATGGTGGCAAGATCTCCACTCTGTTTGGAACAAGCAAAAAGCCAATCATAAAACTACAGCACAACAGGAAAGTGTCCCAAATTTTTAGGCAAAGCGTAGTCACACCAAATATTATATTTACATAATATTATATTTTCGCAGTTTATAGCTCTGTTCAGTACATTTTTCAGTTTTTAGAAACTTTTAATTTCATCATTTTTGCAAGTATATTATATGAAATTGCTCTAAATGTGCCTAAGACTTTTGTACAGTACCGTATAATGCATAGCAGGGATCTTCTAAATCTGGACCTCGAATGCAAATCCAACCCAAGTTATTTATTTATTTATTTATTATTATAATCTCAGGTAAATAAATGAACATTGAGCGCCCCTGATTGGCCAGACTGTCTTTACACCTGACTCCCAGGCTAAAGGAGGGCGGAAAACCAGGACTGTGATTTGAGGACCAGAGATATAGTAATGTGTGCATCATGCATATATGCATGATAGACATGGTTATTCCCAATCAAGATCAGATTACCATCAGAATACAAAGAGTGACAGCTGCAACATCATGAGAGAGGGACAAACCTTCGGAGGATATTAGTCTGAAGTCATGACAGAATGATTATTGCATTATCATGATAGTGAGGTTGTCCCTCAGCCCATTCAACTGTCACAATATCTGGGGAAGCATGCTTGTACAAAATCAAAATAATGCTAATGGTAGGAGTATATTTTTTGGCAGGTTGTTGAAAGATGAAAGAATGATAAAAGATTGCACAAAGGTATATACACATTAAGTGTAACATACACAATCACATGCATTATTAACCCATGCAAGCTGGTTACCATTAACTCTGTGTGATAAATGAGGCTCATTTAAAGATTTGCACATAACATCTGATCACACTAAACCACACATTTCACATTTAATAGTGTTCACTGGATTCCTATAGACATGAAATGGGACTTGATGGAATCCTGATGGAATAAAGACCTTTTGTTGGAATGCATGGATGATTAAGATGGAGATGGGATCAAAAAGTCATTTGGAAAATGGGAAATATGGAAATCTGAATTAACACTGAGGTCTGAGAAGGAGGGAGAGAGAGAGAGAGAGAGAGATACTATATATGTGAACGAGTATGTTCAATATATACGTTTTTCAGATGTTATTCCTTTTTCGTTATATTGTTTCATGTTCACCGCCTGCTTTGGCAATACAGATACAAATTTTCTTCAAGCCATTTGAAATGAAATGAATTGAATTGAATTAAACGGAGAGAGAGAGAAAAAGATGGAGGGAGGCAGTGAAAGAATGAAACTCAGTGGAAAAACCAACAGGGAGAAATGCACAACATCAAATTACATTTATTTGGCAGACACTTTCATCCAAAGCGACGTATAATAAGATTTCCTTCAACAGTGAAAACCCTTCCTTTTCATTGCAGCTCCAAGACACGCAGTGTAATTGGGCCTGGGCTGTAAAGGCGCTCCCTTCCAGCAGCGTGTAATTCACAGCGGAGAGTAAGCCAAACATCCAAACAATTTAAAGGCATCTTCAGCTGGAGCCAGGATCTAGCAGTCAGTGAGGTGTTTCATGCACAGGCCCAAGAGGCAAGAAGGCTGAGAAATTAGCATTCACTGATAACAGCCTGAATGTAAACTAGGGCAAGTGCTTCTCCTGGTTGCCAAGCCCACTGGCATCCACAGCGCAAATAATAATTCTTCGGACAAAGACAGAATTATTATTCATATATTTTGCTCTCTGGCTCTGTACTCCCACACACAAAGTTTGACGACAGAGAATATTATGATAAAGACGAGAGTGTGAACTTCATCGTGCAGGTATTCGTACCCATAGCGGGGGAAAGATGTAAAAATTTAAGCCCTATTTACACAGTCTCACTGTCCAGCTACTTTTGGAGTGCACTGCAGAGGGACACTGGTTTGCACCAGGATGAAAGAACGTGAGCCAGACAGGTGGGTATGCGGAGTTGCTCGAGGTTAGAGGAAATGTGAGGTGGTGAGAAGGTTCTGGGCTGTCCGGCTGAAGCCCTCCGTACCTTCTCTAGGAGATAGCCAATCACCAGGAAGCCCTTTCCCCCCAGCATCTGCTCCTGCATGGCCACAGAGCTCTTCAACAACTCCACCAGGAAGGCCAGGAGAGTGGCACTGCAATACACACACACAAACATACGCACATACAGACAAGCAAATGTGCACACACAGACGCACACACACAGGCACACACACAATGTGAAAGGGATTGCAATGCACAGTCAATTATGGAAATGCCAGCGGACCACAATACCCCCAGCACATATTTTTAAAAGGATTCTGCCCTGATTACACTACCTCAGTAGCATTAGTCACGCACGCACGCACGCTTGCACGCACGCACGCACGCACACACACACACACACACACACACACACAGTGTAAGAAGATTCAATACAGGGGATTAATTCTCAGGTCTCCGACCTCGTAGCCACTGAATAAGAGAAATTCAGCAGTAATAATGATCTCCTCACACCTTTCAAAGGGAAGCTCCTGCTGGGTCATTAAACTGCCTTGAAAAATCACAAACAGCCAAACACTTTGTTTTCCCATCAGCTTCTGAACACCCCTCTGCCACCGCCCCAACTCCTCAGCCCTGAGGCCGAAACGAACGGGGTGTGAAAGAGGCAGTGTTTCAATTTTTAACCATCACTGGCAGTTTTGCACCTCATATAAACCCCTCACACTAAACTGGTCACTATCCCTCCTTCTCTTAAGCATGTTCACGTAGTGATACAATTAAAACACTCTCTTCTTACTTTATCATTCAGAGCTGAGAAAACGTCACCAATGCCTTTAACACACACCCTACTGCACTGGTGCCAGCAAGAGAGAAGCAGGGAGCCTTCAACTCACAGCCAGCAAACAGAGACATGGCAGCCTTGGACTGATGAAGGGTGGCTGTGTTTACCTGAGAGGTGCACATAATGTGCTTTGGCCACAGTGGTACGCAGCAAAAAATAAATAAATAAAAAAGAAGAGAAAAGAAACTGATGTGATTTGAGGATGGTGCTGGCAAAGTATCGCACACAAGGCTGTTGTGATCAAATGACCTTGCGTGGACAGCCTTGCTGTACTGCAGTGTAATAGTTATGGGACTGGGCTTGAAGACAGCGGGTTCTATTCACAGCCCACAGCAATGCTGTGGTGTTCTTATGCAAGGAACTAAAACCACTGTAGAGTGGGTGCCTTGAAATGTTTTCTATCCAAAGTGAGAGCGATAAAATATATTTTCATCGATTGCCAGGAGTAGTTGTTAGAACAGCATTTGAATTCACAGTGATTATAACCAAGTTGTCATACCCAAAGCAGCCAAATTTTAACTGCAGAGAGTATGCCCTCATTGGGCAGAGGGCATCCAATCACTGGTCAGTGGGGGCGAGGCACAAACTCAGTTGCTGGGCGGGATAGGCCAGTTAGGAAACAGAACAAGGGGCAAATAAAACTCACCAGACAGTGGTCTCCACCTGGCTGTCATTCTGCTGGCGGTAGTCCAGCTGAGCAAAGAGCGGGAAGAGAACCTGGATCCCACCAATGGAGTGGATGGCACTGTGGATGGAGTGGGTCACAATGGCCTTCACATCCTGGAGGGGAGAGAGAGAAAGAGAGAAAAATTTTAAAACCCTATGCTCAATTAAAATTACTTTAAACGCACAGCACTGAACACATTCTATTCACACAGACAGAGCAAGGCATGAGCGACCACCGAAAATAAGTGAAAGCATGAAAAATATAGTTACAGGTAATAGATTTCAAAAGTTAATGAGCATATATTCTTTTCCAGCCATTTCCAATTTTCATAATTACAGTCTACGAGTTCCACATTTTTAATGAAAAGTTTGGGCCATATGTCCTGTATGTTCTAGGTTTAATGCCAGTAATGTGTGCGTAATTAAATTGATCTTCATTGAAGAGAGATTCAACACTCTGAAGCGAGAGATTTACAAAGAGAGGGCACTGCAGCCCAATTCTAATGTCTAACTTTAAAACTAGACAAAGTCATAATCATAACCCCAATTTTAACCCTAGACCCAACTTAGCCTAAGGCCCAGGGTCAAGCCCTTTTCTTACAAAGATTTAAAATATCTCCCCAAAAGCGCTGTTTTTTAAGTCTTCACTTTAGTCCCCACTGGTGTAGTGAAACAAGTACACACATATATAGAGACATGTAAATGCATACACAGAGACACACACATTCACATTCTGCACAGTTACACACAGAGAACATCTAGCGCACTCGCCTGCAGCATGAGGGCGTGGGGCGAGTGCACGAAGATGGAGGCATTCTCCCGGGGCGAGGACTCCAGGCACAGCTGTGCATCAGTGGCTTTAGCGTTGTAGGTGAAGCATATACTGCTGGCCAACTTCCCGTCATACAGAACCTGCTTATGGTGCTCAGCCAGGTGGATGTCGCTCTCCGACTTAAACTTGAACGTACTCTGAGTGACAAACAGAGATGCAGAGAGAGTTCCTGGGCATTAGCATATTCTTTTGCATTTGCAACTGACTGATAATCACATGAATAAACAGGTGTCCCACAGTTCCTAATAAAGAGCTCAGTCAGTACGCACTAGCTGCAAAAGGTCTGGGGACAGTAACACAATTTCTATTATTATGACAGTGAAGATATCCTGTATTTGGTGATATGTATGGAATAAAGAATTCTGTCGGCCACTAAAAATGCAAAAAGGTTCACAAGCATACATCCTATCCATCCAATTTACTGCTTCTTTGTCACTGGAGTTGCAGAGGAGTTGAAGCCAACCCCAGCTGAGGCTAACAAGCAGGAACACACCATGAGCAGCTCGCCAATCCATGGCAGGGCCCCGATACCATTCAGATTTGCAAGTAAAACAAAATAATTACTGTGATCAATCAAAATTATGCTGAAAATATGCGTTAATGTTGGGCTTTTTGCAACAAGAACTTGAGCACATTCAGTGCTTTTCAGGTTCGACAGCAGGCACACCACACAGCTTAACTTCACAAGGTGAACGGGAACAAAAACTGAATCAAAATCTTTTGTGTGGCTCAGACAAAAGAAAAGAAAAAAACCCACTGGGGTGTAATTAGTTCAGTGCAGAAAATTTTAGAACTGAAAAGTGCAGTCATAAATAGGCTAATTTTTCACAGTAAAGTCATCATTTCAAATTGACTGGAAACAGGCTGTGATGGCACTGGAGGTTTCATAAGCTGCAATACCTCTGGAGTCCACTGGAAACACCACTCGCTGAGTGCTGGCAGCAGTCCAAGCTTTAGGAGAGTGGTACCCAAACTCAGTCCTGGGGTTCCCCTGTGTACGCTAGTGTTCGTTCCAATTGTTCCACAATTGCATGCCTGAAGCAGTTATTTGTCGTATTAAGCCACATTTTGAAAGAAATATATACATGTGTGCCATGAAGAGTATAAGACCCCAAACATACTGTGTGCATTTTACTGTATTGCGGGCAATTCCAGATAACAACATTTTAAACGGATGAGATTAATCAGTAAGTGCCAAATTAGGTCACTGAACATGGGAGTTCCCAGTCATTTCAAAATAATGTGCTGATCTATATACAATAAATGTGACTCAAAACAGGTTTGTCTCCATCAATTGCTTGTCTAGTGAATTGTTATTTTTCGCAAATGTGTGTCCAAGGTTTTGCCAATCAGGAACCTACTTTGTTTACTTTGATTAGTTCAATTTTTTACTCCTTTTATGCAGTTTTTTTTTAATAGATCACAGTATGACCACGGTATTTTTATTCTTCATGGAATATATAAATAAATGTGGCTTAAAGGGTAAACAACCGCTTAAAACATAAATGAGCCTAATTAACGCAACAGCTTGTAAAAATCCTTTGACTACAACTCTGGTTGGAACAAAAACCAACAAACAGGGGCCCCCAGGATCAAGATATGGAACCAGTGCTTTAGGCAATCTCTCAACTGCAGTGCATCCATAATACAGTCAAAAACATTCTTTCCATTCCATATACAGTGGGCGCAAAAATTACTGGCACCTCTGACTGGCAATGCAAAAAAAGAAAACAAAAACAATACAATTATAGAGAAACAGAATATACCAACATGTGTGAAATATTTAGCTTTATTAATGTTCAAATGGAAACAATCAAAATCATCAAGATCATTTAATACAAAATAAATTTCAGCAAAATCAAGGCCTCGTAATTATTGGCACCCTTCATCATTTAGTAATTAGTGCAACCACTTCTGGCAAGGATAACAAAATGAAGTCTTTCCCTGTAATTTTTGACAAGGTTAAGGCACACATTTGGGGGGATTTTGGACCATTCTTCTGAGCAGATTCTTTCAAGATCCTTCACATTCTTGAATTTGCGTTTATCAACTGCCTGCTTCAACTCAGCCCACAGGTTTTCAATTGGATTGAGGTCTGGCAACTGAGATGGTCATCGCAGAACATTGATTTTGTTGTCAAAGAACCATTTCTGCATGGATCTTGAGGTATGCTTTGGGTTATTGTATTGTTGGCAAGTCCACCTTCGGCCAAGTCCAAGCCCTCTGGCAGAAAAAAAATAGATTGTCGGCCAAAAGACCCTGATACTTGGTGGATTTCACAATGCATTTAATCTTAGCCAGTGCCCCAGGGCCTCTTGAATTAAAACAGCCCCAAAACATGACTGACCCACCATAATATTTCAGAGAGGGTATGAGGTGCCTCTCTTCATATGCACACCAGTTTCAACGCCAAACATGCTGATGGTCTATCTGAACGAAACGTGCAATTTTGGTCTCATCTGACCAAAGTCTCTTGTTCCAGTCATAATCTAAATGACGTCTGGCAAACTCCAAGCGCTTGCTTCTGTGTCTTCTGGTCAGAAGAGCCTTATTTCTGGCAACCCTTCCAAGAATTTAGAGGCAACTCTCCAGAATTTTTCAACAGTTCCATATCTTTGGGATTCTTTAATAATTGCCCTGACGACGGTCAATCATTTGCAAATCATTTAGTGGCCATTACCAGATTTATGAAGGTTTTTGACCATCTGCATCTTTTGAACGGACAGTTGTTTTGTTTTCTTCATGGTGTTGGATGACAAAGGCATATTGAATGTGTGTTACCTCATTTTTATACCTTAGTGAAACAGGAGGAGATATAATGGCTCAACATAGTTCCTTAACACTCAGCTAAAGTTTAAATAAGTGGGATTTAATAAGAGTTTGCATATTCTCCCCGTGTTCGCACGGGATTCCTCTGGTTTCCTCCCACAGTCCAAAGACATGCACATCAGGCTAATTAGAGATGCTAAATTGCCTACAAATATAAGTGTGAGAGCGAATGGCCTGTGAATGGTGTGTGCGCCCTGTGATGGGTTGGCGAGCCGTCCAGGCCGGGTCCCTGCCCTTCGCCCGTGGTCAGCTGGGATAGGCTCCATCTCCCCCCGCGACCCTAGTGAGGAATATAGACAATGGATGGATGGATGGATGTGATTTAATAACTGGTTTAATTTTTGTAGATGTTACTTACAATAATCATTAAGAGTGCCAGTAATTGTGAAACTTCGGAGGAAACTGATGCTTAGTTACGTTGTAAATCGGTAAGAGTATTTTGGTAGGTTCCATTTGAACATTAGTATCGTACAGTATTTCTCACATGATGTTATAGCGAATTTCTCTAGAGATATATTTGTTAAAGCAATGCTTCTACATTGCCAGTAATTTTGGAGGCCACTGTAATACTAGTTTCTCCTCTTCGGACAAAAAAAGAAAAAAATAATTAAAAATAAAAATAATAGTTTTGCATCCTCTTGTTATTTCTCACTCTTGCTTCAGCAGCGCTTTGTCACGTAATGAGAATGAAGAGCCACAACATTACAACAGGAGAAGGGAGGAGATGGATGAGAGGAGACAGACCGAGAGAAAGAATCAGACAGAAGTAATGAAACGGGTCGGGGTAAACATGAGAGAGACCACAGGAGACAGCCTGAGCCAGCCTGGGAGGATGAATAACAACAGGTGGTGCAGGGGAAGGTGCTCACAGCACCATGCAGACATGGTCAATAACGCTGAATAAAATGGCTGCAATGTTCACTTTATTCACGTGCAAAATCTCACAAATTAATGCTGACCTTCTCTGCTGTAATCTTCTGGCCAAAAAGTAAAAGAGGTTTCTTCGTCCAAATAGTTATGGACCACGTGGCAGGAACACATGACCATCACGCCATCAGAAGTCTCCGATTCGAGCCAAATTGTTTTCCACTTGCCGAGAGCAGCACCCACCCATGAATTTCAGCTGTGATATTCTCTCGCTCGACAAACATTCCCCTCCACATTGTCCAGAAATTAAATGAATAAATAAATAATAACGTGGGTAATAAGCCGCCAGCTCCACATGCCGGCGTCGGACGTGGAGCACTGCAGTATCTTAATTGACATGATGTAAGCAGAACGGTTCGTTCAATAATGGAGGGGAAATTTGTCAGCGGCCGGGCGCATTTACAGTGATCCTTAATTATGAGCGGCTCCGGGACGTGAGTGAATTCACAAATGCAAATCAAGTGAGGCCCGGAGTTTTGACAAAGCGCAATGCTCTGTAAGAGCAAAAGATCTTCCAGAAGTCTCCTACTCAAATAAGGGTACACGATGTACACACAGAACAGAGCAGCATCAATACTGTTGACGAGGGAGTGGCTGAATATTTTTATATTCATCCTATTCATTCCATTTCTATTGATCATCATTTCACAAAAACCCAAAAAACCTGCCCAGGCTAGAAGGGTATCCCCGCAACGGGACCGCCCTCCTCCCACGCTTTCATTACCAGCATCCATTCCTCTCCCTCCTCTCTCACAGAACATACAAACACAAAACAGTAATGTATAATATGAACATTATTAATCTCCCTCCCTCTCACGCCCCATCTGCCTTTATTTATTTCTCTCCGTCTCCCAGCGTCCCTCTCCCTATCACTGTTTCCATCTGTCCCTCCATCTTCCCCTCTCTCCTCCATCACTCTTGAACATGTCGCAACAATAGAATTAATGACCTAACAAAACAATGCAGTTGTGACAACATGACCTCGCCACAAAGTGCCGGTATGCTGGAGATACCCCACACACACACACACACACACACACACAAACTGACCACTCCAAACCAGTCAGCTGTGGCATGACCTGTCCAGCTCTCAGCCTCTGGTGGCTGGCTGACATGAGTGGATGCTGGTTCAGAAAATCCCCAGGTGTCACAGAGGTCTTAGGGGACGTATTAGGGGACATATTCATAACCCTGGGACATATGAGGGTTTTCAGTAAGTGACATTACATTACTCTCCCACTCTCAGCTCCTGGTGGCTGGCTGATGGTATCACCATTGCTGGGTGCTGTGTCTGGAGATCACCTGGCTTCACAGTGGTCTTAGAGGAGAAAAACCTTACTGTTTAAAGAGTGGATTTAACAAATGCTTTTTTTCTGTAAACAGAAGTTGGTCTAAAATATGCGAAAAACTGCTAAATTAATTCCTTTTAATAGTAGCCAACTCAGCAGCACACACAACCTAAGGCTAACTTTGACTGGCTTTGAGAGATTAGTGCATTACGGCTCTCTTAACAACTATTACCTTTGAGAACTGGAGCTGGTTTTGCCTCCCTGTGCTGTGTGTCATATGCAGATAAGTATAGCTTCTGAGAAATTCCTATTTTCTAAGCAGTTATTACATTTTATAACACGGGCACAATACTTTTATAAAAGGCACGGTAATAATTTCAGTGCACGTAATGCTGACTGTTTTTATCAGGACCACGCAGAACTGGCTCACATTTGGTGCTTTTTGCTTATCTAAAGCATGAGCAAACTTTCATGTACTGAACATTCAGCAAAAGCCAAACTGTCAGTCCTCATTACACAGAACTGTATAACAGCATTAATGCCTCCAGGTGCTCTATAGTTCCAGATGAAACAACAGCACAGAGAGACAACATCTTCAACTCATAAAACAGTTTCTCATTTCAGAACAAAAACAAAAATCATTTGATGACAGTTTAAAGGAGCTGTGTCAAGATTACTGCATTTGCTCAGAAATGTGAAAACAAAAAAAAATCAAGTTAAATCTGCTAGACTGCAAGTCAAAATCTGATTCTATCGTTGCTAACCTATCTTTATTTTGCATTGTACTTATACATTTTAGCTACTAAGGCATTATGCTTTTTATATTAAGGAGTTAGCAATGAAAATTTGAGGATCCAAAGTGCTATTTTACCACTTTAGCCAAAGGATATGAAAAGTGTAAGCTGATTTCCAACTGTCATTAAACATTATAGAGGAAGAGGTATTCTTCTTCTATGATGTTTATTAGAGGTGCAAACCAGCTTACATTCTTTGTTCAGGAACCAGTCGCGAGAACCAAGCAGTGCAGTAAAACTGGATTTTATTAAGGAAGGGGGAGAGCCCCCGCAGAGCTGGAGGCAACAGTACAGAGTCCAATCCGAAAATCAAAATCCAGGGGGCAAAATCTAAGTTGTTACCAGGACAGCAATCACAGTACTCGTCGTCGGGCAAAAAAGGGTTTGATACACAGATGCAGAAAGTAATCCAAAACAGAGCCAAAATCGCAAGACAGGGACAGTCCAGTCAGAAGTGAGTCAGAAAGAATACAAGGCAAGAACAAGTGTAGCACAGGCAAACCAAGGGAAACGTTCTGACAAGGAGCTGGCTGTGAAAAGACTGCTTAAATAGACAAACGGGAAGTCACATGCTACAAAGGGAAACTGGTGAACTGGATCAGACTAATTACAAAGCAATGAACATGAGGAAGTTCCAAATGACAAGAAATTGGCAGAAGCCAAAACGCGGACAGGGATCACAGCCTACTGACAAACATATGGCTCCGGTTAGGGAGTTCTACCGTGCACAGAGTGAGAGGCAGAACAGTGATTAGCCATGTGCATAAAATCTGCTGAAGCACAGCGAAGTAAATTGAGTGAAGGCAAGGGGCGGAGACTAGAGCAGAGCGAGTGCTGAGAGCTTGTTAGTCAATTAGTAATGTGCAGCTAAGCAATCCTTAGAGCTTGTTGGTAAATTAGTACTATAAACAATGTTAGTCTTAGATAGTAAGTTTAACTAAAACAACAAACTGTTAGTATTGTAAGTAATATAGAAAAGCAAGGTGAAGGAACTAAATGAGATTGGAGGGAATGGTTGAAATCCCAGAAACCATGAAATAACCCGAAAGTGTGGCACACATTACTGGGGCATTGAGCGATCACATGACAAAAGACCAGACAGGGGGAGACAAAGTGCAATGCATGCAAAGACACAAAACATGGACCAGAATATAACTGCAGGAGTGGAATATGGCAGAACATACATTAAAAAAACGAGGCATGGAATCCTAATCACAAATACAGTGCATGGTCAGACAAAGCAGAATTCATAATCAAACATGGCAGTCAGGCAGAATCATAACAAAAACATGGTCAGGCAGATCAGGATCATAACAGCTAAAGCGCAAAATTAGTGCTTTCCATCCTTGGATTTCCATAGAAAACCCCTAATATAACTAGATGATGCACACTCTATGGAGATGCTAACCACGCCTCTTGTTGACCTTGACATTTGACCTTTCGACCTCAAAATGCATATTTGGGCAGGGTACCCTAGGATCATCTACCCCACAAAGTTTGGTCACCTTAGCTTCAGTGGTGGCCGAGCTGTCGCGCGGACAGACACGCGCGCAAAAACACACACACACACACACACACATACAGACAGACAGACAGACAGACAGACAGATGGTGCCTCGGGCGTGGGTAAAAAGCATAATGCCTGAGTAACTAAAAGATTTAAATACAATGCAATGAAGATAGATTAGCAATGATGGAATCAGATTTCTAATTGGAGTCGAGTAGATTCACTTGGTTTGTTTTCTTGTTCGGCTGAACAGTTTTCAAGGTTCTGTCATGTGCAGCAATTGTGACGCAGCTCCTTTAAGACCGGAGTCCTAGAATCTGGCCCTCAAATTCAACTCCAGCCCTAGTTTTGTTTCCTCCCTGGTAATTAACCAAATAATTAGTGCTTTTGTTTGGCCAGACTGGCTTAACATCTGATCCCAAGAATAAAGGCGGGCGGAAAACCAGCAATGCTCGGACGTTACGGACCATGACGAGAGGAACAGGGGCTAGACACTGTGCTGACACTGCAGCCTTCGATATTCCTTCAGTATTGTCACTTCCTGCTCAGTAACAAAAGAGATTTTTTCCCCAAGAAAATAGAGAATAATACTAATGCAACATGATGCAAATATGTTGCAGTACAATTATGGTGAAAAAATAAAAAATAATACTAACAATATTTTCACAAACTTAATTTTGTATTTCCAAAAACTACAATGTTACATTTGTTTTAAGTTCTATTTCATCCCTCCAGACCGCCTGAGGCGGTTGTTCAAGCATTGGATATTCCGCTTCGCGCATGCGGATGTCAAGTATGTATACCAACAAAGTCACCCGTGACCCCTGGATGACCCAAGAGAGGCTATATCTTCCAGTGACATCAGGGGATCTGTTCCTTTTCATCTTCTCGCTTCGCAGGTCTGCTATACCTATAGCTTCAGCGTAGCTATTTATCTTATTATCTATTTCGAGCTGTCGCCTGTAGCCTCGTGACCATATTTTGGTCAGTGCCGAGGATTCCGCCCTTTAGAGGCTGCGACGGAGAGGGATCAAAACATTTCACTTAATTTGTAAGTGTTTGCTTCTTTCGACGACTTTGTGGTTGGTGAAGGCAGTGTTCTCGCTCCTGCTCCCAGCATAAGGTATGTTGTGTTTTTGAGTTTGTCAAGTTAGTAGCGGTGTTTTCGCTCAGGCTGACTTAGTGCTCCAACGTGACTAGTGTTGGTGAAGGTTGTGTTTTCGCTCCCGCTCCCAGCATATAGTGCGTTGCTTCCCAAATTCCCCAAGTTCGCCAAGTTAGTGGTAGTGCTCTCGCTCTAGCTGACTTATGCTCTTGCCAGACTTGTGTTAGTGAAAGCCGTGTTCACGCTCCCACTCCCAGCATAAGGTGCGTTATTTCTCATCTTTACTGAGTACGCGCAACTAACTTGGTGCTTCGACGTGATTTGTGTTGGTGAAGGCTGTGTTTTTGCTCACGCTCCCATTACTGGCACGACATTAAGATAGCGGCTGTATATTAGCTTGTTAGTAAAAAGCGCGATTCTCCGTTCTAACCTAGCACGGCTCCCAAACATTCGGGTTTTACCACATCGTTCATTCGTGTGGTAATTGTTTTCGCTTTTGGTGGTCAATCGACAGAGTTACCGGTGTTGCATGATGACTAGTGCACACTGCTGTGCTGCCTGTTCGAACGCTCTTCAGCCGGATAATGATTGTGATCTCTGCCCCTCTTGCCCTGGTCAGGAGCATTTGAGGGAGGGTGTTTCTGACAGCCCCTGCATAAGCGGCAGTTGTACGCCTCGAGCATTAAAAGCTGCTGGGCTGGCCGAGGTGAAGCACACTATGAATGTGAGTGACCCCTCCCTGTTGGATGAACTGCCTCAGATCCAACCTGGCCGCACTAAGCACTAAGCTGCCTCTGCTGCTGCGGCTTCGGCCGCCTCCTCCAGGAAGAGGGCCAAATCAGCAGGCGATCTTTCATCCAGGATGGATCAACTAACAGCTGAACTGGCCCAGCTGAAAAGTGTCATGACCTGTCATTCTGGGGCTTATGTAGGGAAGGCGGTGACACCCATCCCAACCGTGATTGATCCGGTGCCAGAGGAGGACGCACTGTCTATGGCAGCTTTAGCCACCTTCTTTGATTACGAGAGGGAGGACTCCCCCCAAGCCTCAGAGGTGGGCTCCCGCTCAGCGCTGGGCCCTCGTTCCTCGGCCGCGAGCTCCCATAGCGAGTCGGAGGACACTTCCATACAAGCTATCAATCGCATGGCCCTGGCTCGCCTGCAGTTGGATGTGCCACAGCAGTCGGAACCAGCGAATACTAGTGCCTTTTTCAGGCGCAGGCCTGCCCCTGCTGATTTTTCTGTGCCTCCCTCAGAGGATTACTTGAGAGAGCTGCAGGTATGCTGGAGAGACACCAGAGCTCGTTCACATCTAACTTCTGATGCTCGAGCTCTGGCAGCCATGCAAGACGCAGCAAGGGTGGGCCTTGATCATATGCTGGCTGTCGGACCTAACATTGTGTCTCTTATTGTTTCACCTGATGAGACCTTGAGACAGGATGCCAGGTGTCCGCGACCTCAATGCCGGATCACCGATGACCTTCTGACCAAAGCTTACGATGCAGGGGCACAAGCAGGTCAGATTGGGAACTCTCTCACCTCATGCTTGCCCTCTTTGCTTCTCTACAAGAGAGCGGGGTTGATCAGTAACCTTAGTGATGCGTCCGTGCAAGCCTTTGCCTTCATGTCAAAGGAGCATGGGCATTTGCTCTTCCTTTTGGTCCAGACTGGCCAGCAGGTTTTGATGGCTCAGTCTCCCCTGACGGAGCGTGTAGAAGAATGCTTCATAGCATTCCGGTGGAGCCGGGAGAAGTCTTTGGTTCTGCCGCTGTGGAAGCCCATTAATGAACTGATCAGGCTAGACAGACTAGGCAGCAGCTCTCCGGTCTGCATAGGTAAATGCCTCCCTCCAGCACTCGAGCTCGCGCCCCACCTCAGGCTCAGTCCAGTGGGCACCACGTGCCTCAGCGCCCTGCTCAGGACCCTCAGCGCCCTGCTCAAAGGCCAGGCCGTGATTTTCGTGGCTCTGCCTCCGAGCAACCTCGCACTTTTGAGCAGTTTCGATGCCCCCCCAGGGCCCCCGAGGGCCAAGGTGCAAGAGACAGAGGCCTTGGGGCCGGCTGTCGGTATTTTTCAGAGAAGCAGCTCAAGTTTTGGGCTGCTCAATCCCCAGACCCTTGGGTGATTTACACCTTATCCCAGGGGTACAATCTTCAATTCCGACGCCGGCCCCCAACCTTTGACCGGGTTAACGTGACCACCATCATGGACCCGGCAAAAGCTCTTGCATTGGATCAGGAGCTATTTGTCCTCCTGACTGCAATCAAGCCTGGAGAGCCCCTGTCACACCCCAGGGGGTTCTACTCAACATACTCTTTAGTGAAGAAAAGGACCGGTGGATTCCGGCCCGTTCTAGATTTGAAGGGACTCAATAAATTCCTCAAGGTCTTACCCTTTCACCTGCTGAGGACTGCGAATGTCATTCAAGCAATCGCAGGGGAGGAATGGTTCACGTCCATCGACCTGAAAGACGCCTACTTTCATGTGCCAATTGCGCCTCGCCACGGGCAGTTCCTGCATTTTGCCTACAGAGGTTGCCACTATCAATTCAGAGTTCTTCCTTTCGGACTCCGTTCATGTGGATGACATCCGACACCTTCTCCCCCGTTTCCATAGAGAAAGGTTGCTGTCCTACATCATGTTCCTCTGTCTCTTGGGGAAACTGACAGCGGCTTCCGCTGTTGTGCCCTTAAGTCTGTCACTGCGCCTCATGCAGCGGTGGCTCAACAGTTTTGACCTGGATGCCTGGAGGCACAGACACAAGAAACTCCAGGTGTCTCAGCCTTGCCTTGTCACCCTGGCCCCATGGAGGGAGAGGTCCTACATCATGGCAGGTGTCCCTTTAGGTACAGTACCAAACTGTCGGGAGACCGTCACAAAAGATGCCTGCCCCTCGGGGTGGGGTGCTGTGTGGCAGGGCAGGACGGCTCAAGGCCTATGGTCAACACAGGAGCGCATGGAGCACATCAATGTGCTGGAGCTACAGGCTGTGCACAGAGCTCTCAAGCACTTCCAGCCATACCTGAGAGAAAAACTCGTACTGACGGACAACATCTCTACTGTTTTTCATATCAATCAGGGAGGTACGAAATCCCGGCGGTTGCTCCAAGTGTCGCGGGATCTCCTGACGTGGGCTGCCCCCCGCCTGGCCAGCCTGCGGGGAATGTACTGACCAGGGGAATGGATCCAGGCTGCAGATTTTCTTTCCCGTCACAAAAGGCGCCTTTACTCAAAGGTGGTGCACACCATCTGGAGCCTCTTTGGCAAGGCAGATGTAGACCTTTTTGCCACAAAAGAGTCGGCAAGAGTCGGATACGACCAGCCCACTAGGTCAGGATGCACCGGCTCATTCCTGGCCAGAGGGTCTCCTCTATGCCTTTCCGCCCCTCCCTCTAATCCTTCCAACGCTTCAGAGGGTCCTCCAGGAAGGCCACAGGGTTCTACTGGTGGCCCCCTCTTGGCCAGCAAGGACATGGTTCCCCTTGCTTCTAAGTCTCTCCCGCAGCCCGCCTTGGCGCCTCCCAGACAGGATAGACCTCCTGACTCAGCTGGGGGGTCGGATCTGGCATCCCAGTCCTCACCGTCTCAAACTTTGGTTTTGGCTAATCAAGGGCCCGGAATGCTCCTGAGCAGCTGCCCAGCATCCGTCAGGCACGCTGTCATGCATGCCAAGGCACCATCCAATCGTTCCCAGTATAAAAACCGGTAGAAGCCATTTACGGACTGGTGTGCGGCCCAGAATGAGGTCCCAGTGCATTGCTCCGTGCCAGTGATCCTTGAGTTCCTGCAATCCCTCCTGGATAAAGGTAGGTCTCTTGCTGCTCTAAGAGTATACGTGGCAGCGATTTTGTGTGGGCATGCCAAAGTTGACAATGATACGGCAGGGTGCCATAACTTAATATCCCTCTTCTGGAGGCGAGCCCGGAGGTTGCATCCTCTGAGGGCCCCAAGGGTTCCTGCATGGGACCTGCCCCTGGTGTTGAATGCTCTGTGCCAGTCTCCTTTCGAGCCCTTGGCACAGGCAAAGCTAAAATGGCTGCCTTTAAAGACTGTATTTCTCCTGACTATCACTTCCGAAAAGTGTGTCGGAGAGCTGCATGCGTTGTCTGTTAGTAATTCTTGTCAAGTGTGGTCCTCGGATGGGTTAGGTGTTACTCTATGGCCAAATACAGCGTTCCTTCCAAAAGTGCTATTACGCTCATACATCAACCAGCCTATTAAACTTGCGCAATTTGAACCCCCACCAGGAGATGGGGATGGGAAGCCTAAACTATTGTTCCCAGTGCGGGCCCTGAGAACCTATATTGCAGCCACAGCAAGAATACGATGATCAGAACAGCTGTTTGTTTACTACGATGGACCTAACAAAGGTCGCGCTCTTTCCAAACAGCGCCTTTCCCATTGGATTATGAAGTGCCATTTGCCACGCATATGAGATGAGTGGCCGCCCAATGCCATCTGGTGTGAAGTGCCACTCTACTAGGAGTGTCTCCGCATTATGGGCAGCTCAAAGAGGGGTTCCTCTGGAGGATGTCTGTGCCGCGGCCTCATGGGCATCTTCAATTACATTCTCCAGGTTCTACAGTGTTAATGTGGCCACTCCCCATCCACTGGGGGTGGTCCTCTTACCACAATCTTCTGGTTCTACCCAATGAGGTGGGTACTCAGGATTCCTCGTGAGTTTTTTGATATTAGTCATACAGTGTTTGAAGGACTGCCTTTAGCAATAAGGAGGGATGAAATAGAATGAAAGTTACGTATGTAACTACGGTTCTATGAATCCTGGATGACCGCCAGAGCGCTCAGTCACTCAGAATCCTTGTGTGCTCGCGAGAAGATTCTGTAGGAACAGATCCCCTGATGACACCGGAAGATATAGCCTCTAGATATAGCCTGGTCATCCAGGGGTCACGGTTGACTTCGTTGGTATACATACTCAACCTGCGCATGCACAAAGCAGAATATCCAGTGCTTGAAACACCGCCTCTGGCGGTCATCCAGGATTCATAGAACCGTAGTTACATACGCAACTGTCGTTTTACTTACAAGACCTTTTTAGAATGATTTTGGTGTCCTTCATTTTTACAGAATAAGAGGATGAAGATCTCCCATTTCCATCCCTTTTTGAATAATGCAGCGATTGACACCTCTGATCTTGAAGACTGAAGGAATCTATGGTTCGCCATCAAAATGTGGTGTCTCAAGCCGCTGCTTTGGACACAACAGCCTACAGCTAAGTTTGCACAGAACAGGGTCTGAGGAAGACCATCCAAACGTGGGTTTAAAATGGAAATCCGCTCGGACTTAATGTATCAGTGGGTTCATTATGCAGTGATACACGCTAATTCTCTGAAAGAACACTGGCGGGCCTTGATGAAGATGCTCTGCTGACTCCCTGTGTATCACACACCCTGACAGAGGCCTGAGATTGTCAGGTAAAGCGGAGAGCTCCAGATTACCCCTGCAGGAGCCCCGCCACTGGCAGATAATGTTTGCCTCGGCCCACAGACTTCTGAGAAAGAAGGAAGAGGAGTGTTTTTTCCCCTTGATTTGTCGTGATGTGATTTTTTTTACCCCCTGATTTGTCTTGATTAATGAGCAACAACTTGATTTTCCAAGTAGGTTTTTTTTCAAAATGTGAATGTCCACGGGGTTCTGATAGCTGTAAGGCAGTCTTTCAGATAATTCTTGCCCGCTATCAGGTGCTTTTACGTTTGAGCCACTTCGAGAAAGAAGCGAAATGTGCTGGAGACGAAACCATATAGCAGAAAGTGAGCCACAACACTAATACTTATTGACCGCGCAATGGAATATGCAGTGATACAACCAAGTCAAATTCAGAACTCTGCTCGGGTATATTCATAATTAATATTTGACTCTCCAAATGAATGTATATTGTGGCGCCCCCTCATACAGCTGCAGGACGACAGAGGGCCAGAAACAACAGAAAGGGGTTCAGAACCAAGGCCAGCGGTCACACCAGACACCAGGTCAGGACTCCAGGACCCAGGACAGGACTCCAGGACCCAGGACAGCGCTGCATTCTTGTGCTGACAAGACTGCAATTATTCACCTGTGGGGCACTGGCTATCAGGGGCAGAGTACTTAAGGCTCGGCTCAGAGCACAAAAGGGGGGCAGTGAAGCAGACGTGGAAGATGCAGTATCTTGGTGGCCTGTAATTAATGTGGTTTTTTCTTATACACAGAAGCTTGCTGGCAGGATCCAGGACTCGAGCTGAGAAGGAGAGACTGGGCGGAGCTGCTGAGAGCCTGGACTGGAGGAAGGAGGGACCTGGGAAGAAACCCCTCCCAAAGGAGAGTCTGTTTGTTTTCCTACTTGAGTGAAAGGCGACCGCCATAATTTACTTTACCCCGTTTCCCCCCTCCCCCTTTCTGGCTGGTGGAGGGTCGCCTGATGAACCACCAAGAAAAAAATAAAGACCAAAGTTTTAGTTGAAATGTCCTTCCCCGTGTTCCTTCCTTAACCAGCCTACATCACGCCCACTGCCCGGGTCCAGAGCTCACAAGATACATAAAAAAAAAAAAAAAAAAACTCATAGTGAACAGCTCTACAGCAGCGTGTCCACTCCAATGGGATTTAATTCCACCATGACTTTCAAATGAATTTTTCAGCTGGATAAATGATTTTGTATTACCTCCATTTTCAAATTACCATGAAATTAGGCTGCTGTGAAAATGGAGCATCTGGGCAAAATTGCTTTTAGACAGCCCACTCCTAAAAAATATATTTCAGACAATAATGAAAATCATTATAAAAGATGTTCTCATGCAATATCTACTCCACACCAGTGACTTATAAAGGCGGAAATGTGATGTTTTCAGTTTTTTAGCACAAACTGGAATGGGTTGACTTAATAAAGCAGGTCATGCAAAATGATCAGCATGACTGTTCCTTAAAGCGTAGACTGAAGCAGGGTAAGGCTGCACCGTTTCTATGTTGACAATTCCATTCAGATATTTAACCTTCCCAGGCTGCAGCCTACTTTTGAGAAAAGGGCCAAAATATTATCACTTCAAAATATTTCCAGTTTTGGAACTTTTCCCCAAATTTCTCAGGTCAACAGCATGTTTTACAGCTCGACTAAAGCTTATCTGCATTAGACTTTTTTTGGCAGTGTTAGATGGCTAAAGCTCACTTATTGACACTGAAAAGTAGATCAGGGTTTTCTATTTCAACGAGAGGACCCACTCCGCAAAAACAGAGATCATTTCAAGAACAAAGACTTTGCCTTTTCCGGGACTAAATTCAGTTTTACAAGCAAAAAATCCATTCAAAATCAAATGTACGACTACCCTGTCCACAGTAACTGGTGCAAACTTTTATACTTGGCCTTAACCCTTCCGTGTCGTTGAAACTAAAGATGCATAGAGAGGGTATTCCCCCCCCATGTGACCTTATTACAGTTTGATTTTTTTATGAATTCCATAGATTTTTTTGCCCATAAGATTGGCTCAGTCCCTCCACAGTCTTGCCCCAATGGAGTGAGACATTAGAAATGCAGGCCATTACACTTCACTTTCGTACTCCCTCTATCTCAGCGAAATGCATCCTTCAGAACAGATTCTCAATGGAGCTCATGTTAATTCCCTGATCACCTCACCTAAGGTGGTAAACCAACCGGTTGAGAAACCCTTTTAGGCAATATGAGGGCCGGGTAATGACTGTCCAGAACCTTCAAAGCCACTGATGGCATGCCTGGGCATGTTGGACCGGAGACCAGTTCAGAGCTGACACTTGCTGACCATAACTACAGTATGTGGTCAAAAGTATGTAAACACTCCCCATACTTGGGCTGTTTTTTATAGTTTGGGGTTGGCTTTTAGTTCCGCAGAAGGAATATCTCAATCTTACGGCACAGAATGACGTTTGTGATGATTCTGTGCTTCCAACAGTTTGGGAAAGGGTCAACCCCATGCACAGAGTGAAGGCCACGTCTTCACAAACTTCTGACCTCAAGCCCATAAAACACTGTTGCAATCAACTGGAAAGCCGGCTTCAACCCAGGTCTAATTGCCCAACCTCAGTGCTCCACCACATTACATCACCGCTGGCTGGAATGGAAGTAAATAGCCAGATCACTGATAAGACATCTGGAGGACAACCTCCAAAGGTGGATGGAGGCTGTTATAGCAGTAAAGGGGGATTTTTTTAAAATTTTATTTATTAAGCACTGCAGAGTTGTGCTGTGTATATGTACTGTGTGTATTTTGTACATATGTTCTTATGCATTGGATGTGTAATTGAGTATATCTACCAGACAGGAAACAGCCAGGATCCAAAAACATAAGACCATGGAAGTCTTCAATTTTACTCAAAACAAAGGCACCAGGCCAACACGCAGCTTCAAGAAGAGCAGGGTAAACTCAAGACACAGCACTGAGACACAGCAGGGTATGGTACAATGAGACAAAATGAGGCCCAGAAAAGTATTATGAGCTAAACAAGAGAACAAGTAATTAAAAGGGAACAGAGTTCATGGCGCCCTCTGGTGATGGTCAGAGGAAGCAGCAGGACAGGGAGAATTCCTGACCGTGCGTTATACAAGGTCTAATCATCAGTAACACAGCCATAAATACCAGCTTTGAGAAGCTCACAATGCACTGACTTTGTTCACACTGGTTCAGAAGTGGATTAATTGAATTCAGTGATGATTTTAAAGCTGCAGTTCTGTGCTTATTAGTAACTATCCAAACAAGTTTCTATGCATATTGTATGGGTAGGAGCTGGTAAGAGTGTAACAGAATCAGGACAGAAAATTGGCATTTACCTCTTTAGTGGGCCATGTAAGCACACAAGTCAGCACTTGATAAAGCTGGTCCCTTGAGCTTGTTGATTCCGCCCCTTTAAAAGTGTGTCAATACTCAAATACTTATGGCCTCATTATTATTCTAAGGATCTGTACATGGGGGTTAAAGTGGGTATCCCTACCTTGTATCCAGGCCCCAGCTGATGGATGGCGAATATCTGCGCAGGGTTAAGCGCTTCACTGAAGACGTAGAGCGCCCCCAACTGGCCACAGAAAACCCTGTTTGCGTCAGCCGTCTCCGACGAGCCCAGGAAGCATTTATCGTAGCTCTGCGGTACAGAGACATTAACAGCCAATCAGCAGCCTGCAAATCTGCAGCATGGGATGCGTGCAGCCGAGCACACTCCCACGGACGTGTCCATGCACACATACACACAAATGTGCATGCACACGCACACACACACACGCACATACACTGCACATACACATATATCCAGTAGATCCAAGCAAAAAATCTGTCATGTATCTCCTAACCTCGCAACTGCATGTCGCAAATGTACAGTTACATCAATGATCCTTCATCACGGCAAAGCACAGAGAGAAGTTCTAGACAGTCAAATGCATACAAATCCTACAATTACATGTCTCTGCTGAAAATGCTAGCTTTTTACACCATTCAGGGCCTCCTTATCTTTCTCATGAATACAATTCCTTTGAATTTGCACTTGTAAACATCAGAGACACAATTCATACTCAAAACGAGACCTTGAACTACCATATGGCCCCAGAGACACATCACTAGCAAAAAAAAAAAAAAGCAAAACATGACGCTTGTTCCATTTCGCTGTTTCTTTTGACTGGTGTTTCCAGCAGAGGAGGAAGATCAAATGAGAACATCTACCCGTTACTGCGGTAACAACAGTGAACACAGGCGAACACTGACAGCTGCAGACGCTGAGGACCTCGCCGCTCGGAAAACAGATAAATCAGCAGAAGAAAAGCCCAGCTCTTGGCACCATTTTTCCAGCTCAGCTCCTCTTCCATCTTTACTCCTCTCGAAGACTCCTCAGGCCCCTCCCCCATTTACCTCAGGGGTAATACCTCATACCTTACAACTTATTTTGTGATTTAGCATATTTCTTCAAAAAAAAGCAGGTCTAACTCAAAAAGCGCTGGATACTGAGGAATCAACTGAGAATCATGAATAGAAGAGATATACAGCAGGACTTTCACTTTTTCACCAAGAACCTTTTTACTGCTTCTGCCCTTCCAACTCATATGGTGCGTTTCCAAAGACACGAATAAATTGAGCCAGATGAAGAGAATCGTGCAAGAAATATGACGTGAATGGTGCGAATGACAAAATATGGTGAAAATATTCAACTTGAGCGAAAAATTCCACGAGAATAGTACTGTTCTGAATAGCATGATTGATTCTGATAGCTACCATGGCTAGCTACTCTACCTGTATATTGCTTGTGCCACAGTAACACAGCCTGAGATAAGGGGAAAGCGAGCTAACTGGTTTAAATGACCAATGTAACACAGTTTCATAAAAAAACAGTGGTTAGCTCAACAAGATATGACAACATCATCAGTGTTGTTCATATTTCTATTCTTCAGTTGGTAAAAGGTTTATAAAGTGAAAGATTTCTGATGTGAGCAATTTCCTGCAAATTCCTATCAAGAAACGCCCTAATTGAAGAACTCAAAAAAGTACATGTAATCCCTAGGCCAAACTTACAGCGAAGCAGAATTCTCCCTCAGGTTTGGTGGAAATGCACCACCACTCCACTCATTACAGCTAGGTTTCCTCACCAACCGGTGCTCCTTCTTCTAAGACAACTCAGACTCCATCCTTCCAATCATTCCAATTATATGGCTATTACAATAAAGAGAGAAGTGCTTACATCATTTGTGTTGACGTGCCAGGCCATGTCACCATAGGAGACCAGCTGTCCGTTAACGTAGCAGCGGATTTCGCTGTTCCGCCAGCGGTTGTAGATGTGGACAATACTGATCATGTACCACTAAAAAAGAAAAAACACAGAGACCGCCATTAATCACACAGCAAACAGGTACGAAAACACAAACACATTTGAGTGAATAATAAATTCAAATCAGACTATGTATTTGTGTGGCGACACTTCATAAAAATAAGCAAAGAATATAGATGCTTATACACGCAAGTTAAAGCAGACGGTCTCCATACAGAACCATAATATTCATTATTTTCAAATCCAGTGTGCCGAATGCCGCACCTTAAAGTAAAATTTGCCATTGTACAAATAAGTGGACAGCACACTAGTTATTTAAGATGTCCTCTTTCAGCCAAATCAACAGTACATTACCTTACACAATCGGCATTATGCAGATGCTCTTATCCATAGCGATGTTTATCCCAAAGTGCATTCAAAGGTACAAAAGTTCTTAGAGCCCTACAGCGAAGTAACATTCAAAGTACCAGAAATTACCAATATTTATCGGACTTGACTGAAGAAAATTCATTATGAAAACATTCCTCCCAGACATTAAATCAAAAAAAGTACAGTAAAATCTCATTTTAATGCCGAAACTTAGCCAGTACAATATTAGGGTGAGGGCAAAGGTACTGTTTGGAGAGGCGAGTCTTCAAACTTCTCTTGAAGGTGGCCAAAGTCACTAATGATCTAACCTCATGTGGGGAGGTCATTGTACCATGTGGGAGCCAAAACAGGCTGGAGGCGTGTCCGGGAAACGTGCAACCAGAGTTTAGATTGACACTCTCTGTTGTTAAAGTCTGGAGGATGTTAGTGTTTGTTGACAATATTTGTTGCAGTATGATGGGGGAGGCATTGGCAGTATATTAGATAGACAACTGCTCATGTGACTCAAAGGCCATGGGTCAAATGGCAAAACAGAACACTGCCGCTGTGCCAGCAAGACATTTACTGGACCTGAAATTGCTTTAGTACATGTCTAGTGGTAAAGTGGATACAGTGATGAAAAATGCTGGATGTATAACTCTAAGATGTCAGCTGAAATCGCAATGCAGCCAGGCACATAGGGGGTCTATTCTCCCATTTGCACGCAAGTCCTTTTTCACTCGATTTGAGTTAAGCGCTTTTGAGTTACGAGTATTCTCCCCTGTGCGCTTCGATCACGCCCACAGCGCTTAACTTCGGAATGTAGGCGGCCTTATGAAAGAGGTGTGACTAATGCTAAAGAGAGACGGACTCTGTACTAAGCTCATTGATTATGGCTATCAGGAAAACATGGAACAAGGATTTTATGATTAACCATAAAAATGGAAAAAGCAAACCAGAGTTTAAATTTGAATATCGTAAGCCTGCTGATAACACCTTGTATCTCCAAATTGATTTTTGAATTGAAGAAACAAAAACTTGTATGTCCACTATTCTTACATGTTTAACTAAACATGAATTTATTTTATTTATATTTTAAATTATATTTATGAATCTATATTTTTTTTTAATTTTCCTGTGAAGTTTATCATTTAGAAGATAAAAGGTTTTATCAGCAGGCCGACGATGCTGTAATAGTAGGCCTATGTATGCCTGTGCCAGTTACAAGTAATATAGACATCCTTTTTTTTATTTCTTATGCTAGCTACCATGAAATTAAAGCTATGCAAACAAACTGCCGAAATAATGAAATAACAAATAAAGAATTTAGCGCTTCTCAACCAGCGCAACCAGAGCATTGAAAATGTGCCCCTCCTACACCAGCCTGTTTTCTCTGTGGAAGACAGGGAAGAAGACAAATACAGAGAACATTCTAGTCACACAAAAATGACAATCAAAGACAGTTTATATGATCTCATTTAGAAATTGTGCTCTTGAAATCTCAAACTACTCCAATGGCGGGTTTGCAACTAAAGGACATGGCGATGTTTAAACAAATAAAGGATTCTCACCCCTCATGCGGTCACCCCCCCCACCCCAAAACCGCCTCAGCAATTACACAATTCCATATCCGTAGCCTATTATGTCCCATTTGACTCAAACGATACATTCACTTGAACTTGTGCCAAAAGTGTTTTATTATAATCAATTATCCCATTTACTGATTATGATTCTTCCCATGTCGGCTATTCTTTATAGGCTAAAATTGATTAACAAATAGGTAGTGCCTTGGTATTGGCCAGGGCATGGCTCAATCTATTATTATTTAAGAATATCTTTATTCACACATTAAAATTCACAGTATTATCAATGGTTAGAAAAATAAAAATAAGAAAACATATTTACAAAGACATGGGTTAGTTAATACAGACACCCTCAATTAGAAAATCAATCTCCTCCCCAGTGAGAATATCACAACTTTTTAGATTATCAGAAACATATAGGGCAGTCAGATTTGTTAATAGAACTGAATAGAAATAGAAATGAAGACAACGATGGCGAAGTCGAGTTGAAGCCGAAAACCAAATTTCACAGATGAGGAGTTAGAGGTATTGGTGAAATCAGTTAAGAGGCACCACAAGGTGTTGTATGGCAAGGGGGCACTGAAGGCTGATCCGAGGAAGAAAGCTGTGAATCGTTCTGGATGCGGCTTTGGAGGGGAGATAAAAGCGCAGTACCCCCGATTTAAAGCATAAATGGAGAGATCTGCGGGGCGCTGTAAAAGCCAGGCTCTCTGCACACCAGAGAAGTGAGCAACAGGTGGTGGGCAACCATCATCCACTGTGCATTTCACTGCACTGGAGGAGGAGGTGGCATCCGCTCTTTTACAGTGGAAGTGCGAAAAGAAGAACTTGGAGCGTCAACGAACTGTGTCAGACACCTTGACACAGACGCCTGTGATATGTGTATGACATCACCAGCCACTCTCTGGAACGACCCAGATGCCAGGAGCGACAGCGAAGTTGTGACCTTGACGACCACAGGTATGTTTTGTGGATGATTGCTGCGGCTGGCTAGCTGTTTATTCCGAATTTGGCAAAGATAGATGATTGCCTCGTGCACAGTCAAGAAGAAAGCTTTGGATGCACTCAGTGTTTGTTAGTCCCAGGATGTCCAAACGAAGCCAATATATGCGTTGTCCTCTTCGAGCTCAGCGTGCTCCTCTTACTCTTTCCCAATCATACAAGAGTGCAAGCAATTGCAGGACTTGCATTTTGGTTTTAGATTTTGAAGGCATGGTAGAATGATGGTCTTATGTATACTCGTATTAATTAATTGGTATGCGTTTAATTGAACTACTTGGAGAAGAGGCTCTTGCGTAATATCACGTGATGATTTCGTTTAATGATTTATTATGGCTATGAGAAATGTAGTTTAGAAATAAGGAAGAACAATCGAATACTGAATGTCTCAACCTTTACCATGTTAAATAAAATAAAATTAATGTTTAAATTCGGCCCATAACCAACATCAAACGCAATATTCTATTTTGCCTTATGTTGGCGCTTGACCCTTAATACAGCCCTCAAAAGCGCTTAACAGAAAAAGCACGTAAGCCAGGGGGAGAATACGCGTAAGTGCTATTTGCCTGAGAAACGCCCGGAAACGCCCTGATTTTCGCCTTGCTCCGCCCCAAGTGCGTAACTGCCTTCGAGGCGCGTAATGCACAGACTTAAGTCAAGGGGAGAATGCGCGTAGGCTGAAAAGAGCGTAGCTATCCGCTTTTTTTGACTTACGCGCATGGGAGAATAGACCCCATAGGGCGTGGATCAAGCTATTATTTAAATGCCTGTAATTTTCCATCAGTTCCTCTGGTTATTTTGAAGACAGCTGTGCTAAAGCACCTTAGAAGAAAGCATGTGTAATTATTTTTTCAAAGGAATACCATGTATTATTTTTAGCAGAGAGAAAGGAGAAAGCTCTCATTACATTAGATTTGCAGGGTATTTAGCAGGTACTCCCGACCAATATGACCAACAGCATTTTTTCCTCACTGTATCCACTTTTATTGCAAGACATATATAAATTAATTTCAGGTCCAGTGAATAACCTGTTTGAACAATGGCAGCATCCATTCTCCATACTGAACCTGCAGCCTTTGACATAGGAGATCAGATGCCGATCCGATACACAAGAACTGCCCCACCCCCCCCTTTATACTACACCACCAACTGACAGCATCCTCCTCAAAGTACCAGTGAATGTAAACCTAAAAACAAGTTAAAGAAAAACAAGAATACCTATCACTGCCTCTTCAATACAAACAAATAAAATAGAATAGAAAGCACAAAGACCCAGAACAAATTTTACATTTCAGGTGAGTGTACAGAGATACACAAAGACAGAGGAATACGACAACAGCTTTCAAAGGGACAAAAAACATCCTGTCTCCCAGTGTCAATGCCATTCTGGAACTGGACATGACTGTGCCTGCAGTAGCTCACTGGAAATTGCAGAAGCGAAGCCGGCCTCAGCCTCACACCAAGGCCAAAATGGCTGCTCGAGCCCCAGCTATCACAGAAAAAAGCTGCAGGCACAGCGACTCAAGGCTGTTGTGGCCTCCTCGGAGCAATTCAATTTCTCACAACTTCTCACACTCCTAAATTATCTTTCTCTCCCTCAGACAGAATGGGAAATGAGACTTTTCCCTGAGTGTAGGGGAAAAAATAATTTCAGAAAATCATTCTGACCATGAGCAAGGGGCCTTTTCTCTGCTTTCAGAAGCAGTTGTAAAATTGCATCTTCAAAAAATTACCAAAGGCAATTACTAAATGGCTCCTCGTTGGATTGATTTTTTTTCCTGTTTTATAAATCTAATTTATGAGGAGTGTTTCTGACTTAGCATGTGAAGCATCACTTCAGGTTAGCCTAACATCACATTCAGAAATTATACATGCCTCAATGCCAAAGGCACATGCTGCCGAAACAGTGGTTGACACACACTGGTCCTGTCATGACTGATAAAATGTCATTACTTCCTTCAGCTTTTCGACAACTTCAAAGTAACATTTAGGCCAAACCAGAATGATAACAACAATCTTCAGTAAAATAACATGGGGTACGGACAGCAAGTACAGTGGGACAGTGAAGAAAATATCAGCATTCTGGTCAGAGAAAAACTCCAAGATTTTATCCCCTTTGCGCAGAAGCCAAATTTGGCTATTTATGGGTTACCCAATTTAATGCTTTATAATTCAAGATTTAAGCTTTCTTAAAAGGAAAAATGTGGCTCACCTCAGAAAAGACACTAACGGCATTTCGAATTACATCGTATTTCAGTTTATTTTCATGTCTTTAGTAGAGAAAATGGGCTGCAAACAAAAAATCTTCATGAGAATTCACCACTGAAATTGCAAAAAAAAATAAAAAATACTGAGAATTGAAAAACTGCTGGGGCTTAAATCTATACATTTCTTGGATCATAAACTCCTTGACCACAAGTAGAATTAATCTTCAACATTACATTCTAGATTACCTACATGCTATTAGCCAAATTATACAGCTATCCAAGTGGCTCCCCAAAGTCTCAAAATGATGTACCGTCAAATCATTAGAAAAATCACGTATTTAACACAAATAAAGTTTTGAGGCATGAAATTTAATATGAACTAATGATTTTCTGGTTGAGTTTAGCATGAATTTATCAATATCAGTGCAGTTGAACATCAGTGGTCACCAGTGACCTCTCCAAACACAAAACATGCCTTTTCTCCATAATAAAGTACAGAGTTTTGTCCATTTTTCTTCAAAGTACTCCAAGCCAGCACACATAATCATTAAATAAACTGATGATTAAACAGTCAGAACAGAACAGTCAAGTCGGGTGACAATAGACCGTTACCAACCACATATCATCACTTTTGCCACATGTGATGTCACTTCCCCCAAGAGTTTTCAGCACTTTGGAGCCTACTCATGCTTCCAGATGCGCCTTATGTTTGAATGTCACTTTGGATAGGAGCATCTGCTAAATGCTGAAAATGCAATGTTATGATCATTGATGCAAATGTTCGAACACTGGTTTCCACAGTCAAATCTCTCATACCTTCACACAAGCCCCTACCCCCCCAACAACGGCTCCAGTTGCTCTTAGTTTGGAGCCATCAAAATACCACAACAGTAAGGCTGACTCCCTCACTAGTTATTTTCACTCAGAGGGGAGTGAGGCAGCCTTCAAAGGGCAGAGTGAAAATATTGGCAGCGTGAAACACGCACTCTGAGCGTGAGAGGGTGATTATATGAGCACTCTGCCAATCACTGACTGTTATCATGATCATTCCAACAAGCCAATTTAGACTCAAAATATGGCTGCATGCTAGCAGCTCTAGAGGGCTAACATCGTAAGAAAGCATAGGGATGGTCAGAGCCGGGGCGGATACCCTACACATTTCAGTTCCTCAGTTTGTCACAGTTCCTCACTTAGCAACAGCACCAAGCCAGTTTCCAAATTTTCATTTCATTGGCTGAAAGGGACAGGGTTGATTTTGGCTTAAGTCACTCTATAGCTGAGGCTGCCCTCTAGGTGATATATGCCTGGCATTTGCTAATTTTAAACTATAATAATAATTGGTAATGCAATTGGTTATTGCTTTCAGACAGGTCTTGAATTTTGAATTTGAAGCTCTTCCTGTTATGATAGCATACAGTATACTCAATACACCATGCAATATATAAGCCATGCATTTGCTAAATTTCAGTTGCAATAATTATTGATGATTCAATTGGTCACTTTTCAGTTCTTCATTTTTGTTAACCAGAAATATCTACAGAGACAGGAGACCTTCTTAATTCAGAATGCGGTTTTGTGTGAGATGGTAACACATTACAACAAATACGTCTGCTCTAATTAATAACCAAACCAAGATGGCTGGATGGTGACAGCGGGAGAGGTGTTTTCAGTCGAGGAACATGGTGAATGTGACTTCACGTTAGCTTCAGGTTATTTTTCATACAGGTTTATCTGAGGTGACTTACAGGAGTGAGCCAGTCCCGCCTGGAACAATGATGGGTAGAGGGGCTTTCCCGATACTAGGGCTTGACCTTCTGACTCACGGTCAGGCCCTTTAACCTCAAGGTTACAGGCAGTCCCCCAGCAGAACCCTCTCCACCAAGTTCAGCTGAATATTAATTCCAGAAAAAGCCCAAAATCTACAGACATGCCAGAAATTTTTACATTTTACTGACTGATTTCCGCTAAACACAGAACAAATATGACACACCCTCAGCCTGCTGAATTTATTTAATTACTGCTTCACAGCAAATTGCATATTTGCACGTTTCTGGCTTTGCTACGAGCCAAAAATGGAGATTTCTCTGCAAAAATGTCCATCAGGGCTGCCATCTTTAAGAGAGAAAAGGTTCTGGTGCTTCAGTCATTGATGGAGAATTTTTCTGCTGAGAAAATTGCAAGTAAGATTTGGAAATGGATGATTTTATATAATCCCCAGCAGTCCAAAGTGCATTTGAGAGCACTTTCATCAAGCATGTCCGCAATCTCACTCTTCTTTCTCTCCTACAGCATGTCCTGTATGTGAAATAGATGTTTTGTGTCGTGCATGGCTGCCATTTTGCCTTTTGGGAGGTTCTGCACTTAAATTTGCAATATTTTTAAATGGCAGTGATTATGTAACAGTGTGTGGTAGTGGGGTCAGAGGGGATACACTGTATATTTTGTTGTTGGTGCAGAACTCATCGTTACTTCTTTGTAAATTTGGGACCCTTCCCAAATTGCATCCCTATATTGCATTGGCCAATTGCGAGCCACTCTGCCGACCACTGCCGGCTGGTACGAGGGAGGAATCAAACCCGCACCGTGACAGTCACACTGACAAACCAGCACTTCTGCTTTGCAATGCGATGCTTTACCGAGCAAGCTATCCAGTAGTGGCAAGGTTATTAACCCACCGATGAGCAACACGCATACACAG
The DNA here is from genome assembly GCA_029721435.1 of Gymnothorax reevesii. Classification (NCBI taxonomy): domain Eukaryota; kingdom Metazoa; phylum Chordata; class Actinopteri; order Anguilliformes; family Muraenidae; genus Gymnothorax; species Gymnothorax reevesii. The sequence continues at coordinate 25,311,690 of CM056578.1, read as the reverse complement.
TTATCCAGCTGGATAAAGGGGATCTGACCGGCTGCTCTTCCTACTCCCCTACCTCTGGTGCCTTTTCTCAGAGCCCACTCACCTCCAAACTCAACCTTAGCTGTGATCTCAACCACACACCAGTGAAGTTTAGTAACTGTGATGCTACCGTACCGACAAAATCTGTCCACAGACACATCAATGTATAAACACTAGTCAAAGCATTCATAACCAGTGCTCTGCTAGTCCCTGCTACAATAGGCACCTCCACAGCCTTATTTTGCCATGATGACACACATACACACACACACACACACAAGATGAAAACAACACCAGCCCACGCTGTTGCAGCTGATAAAAACAACGTCATCAGTTTTGACATTGGAAATACTAAACGATAAGATACATACAGTTAAAGACAAAATGTCAACAAAATATTAGACTGCGCTCAAACTTGTATTGAAAATAAACGCAGGTGATTTTTGAATCCATGATGTGCATCTGATTGTTTGATACTCAAAAAAGCTGAAAAGATGCTCTCTGACTTTTCTTTCTCTGCCCATTTCTCTCAGTACAGGGCAGACACTCACCTTCCTGGGCTGGAAGTCATATTTCACGCAGTGCTGGAAGCCTTTGCCCTTGGACTTCAGCGACGTCACGATCAAACAGTTCCCCACGAAATGAGCGGAATACCCAATCCCTTTGCTGGTGCGAAAACTGGAAGAGAAATGGACAGAGAATTAAATTGTGCTTTATAAAAAATGCTCTTTAAAAAACAGTTTTTTTTTTCTGTTCTTCAACATGTGAAACTGTAGATGTCTTTTTTTATATTAGGGGATCTGACTTAAGAATTAGACTCCGCTTACATAATTTACTTTGGCAAGTTGGAACTTGTTAAAATAAGGCATAATCAATCATTCTTAACACACTAAAATGTGGCCTATTTCATACAATTAATTGCATGACATACGAGAAGCAAAATTCACCCCAAATTCAAGAGGGTTAGACCTGACCTGGGGAAGCCAAAGATCGACAGGTTTAAGGGTCACTCAAACTGCACTGCTCCCTTTGGGAACAGGCGGCTTGAGGGTGGGGCCTGAGGTGATTCAACTGCACACTGTTACAGCACACAGTGTAATCCAACAAGAAATTCAACAGTTTTCCATCACATAAGCACAATTCCATGCCAAAACTCTTCTTGCTCCTTATTTAAGTGGACCGCCTGCAAAGTCATAAACACATCCAGAACATTTACAGATGTAAACAAACCAGTAGTGGAGCTTGCATCTCCCGCACTTAAATGAAATTCATTGCCCCCCTTAGTATCAAATAAAGATATCAAACAGACCTTCAGGCAAGCACGCCCATCTCGCCATGCGCTTTAATGGATTAATGGATACTCAGACAGTGAGGGAATTTTTCCTCTATTACAAACTCATATACATACATAACCCTTAGGGTCTTCCAGCAGATGTACACCTCCTCTAGTATAATTAACAGACGAGGATTCGTGGCTGCCTGAGTAGAGTAATTTGATGAAGAGGCGCGTTCATACCCGCGCCCGACCGCCGTGGAGTCCGGCCCCCGAGGGCCACAGCATCTGCTGGCTCTGGCTCTTTAGTTTTAGTCAGCAGCCATTTTACACGTTTATATGCTTTAATTAACTGCATAGGTGTGGGAATCGCACCAAAAAATACAGACACTGCAGCACTCCGGGACGGCAGCCAAGACCTAAGATATGAAACACAAAGCCCGTAACTCAAAAGAAATAAATTAAAGCATTTTCAGATGGGAGATAAAGGCAGAGAGAAATACGCCTGCAGTAGGTCTAGGTTTTGGCAGAGTTCTGCGGTTGCGGCCACACCGTCGCGAGTGACTTATTCCCTCCCACAGCTCAATAAACCCAGTGCTTGCCAACCATTCCTCTTCTTCCTAATACATAAAGCTGAAAGACTTGTAGTGTAATTTGCAACAGGCAGAAAGGTAGTCAATTAAATGTCCCCCAATACAGTCTGGTTTCCTGGTGTATCAAAATGCTCAAAGAAATCTATCCTCATATCCTACACTCATCATTGTCTCAAGATTTGGAAGTGTAAAGGGGAAGGAAACAAGTGGGGGAAAGGAGGATCTATCATTTGAGAGCTGGGACACACCCTCCTTCTCTGCAGCTCCATCCACCACCCCTGAAGGCAAGCCCCCTCATTCTAAGGCTGGAGATATACTAGCTTTTAAACCACGTGTCCATGTACACAAGTGAGTGTTTCATGAACTGAACAGTTCATGAACTTGCATATGTACTTTATGTGTTACTGGAGGATTCCACCAAAAGCCACACCAGAGAGCTTATCGACCAGACCGTATGCGGCTTCCAAATTTGGATGTAAATCCTAGACACTGCCATATCCCCATACTGCTACTACATTGCCCCGACTGCTAATAGATGTCTTGAACCTTGCATAAAAGCCTGCTACACAGTGAACACATTGAAGGCATACACAAATGCAGAATACGTCACAAGGGCTGTTTTTCACATTCTTGTGCAAAACGTGGAGCTCAAAATTTGTAAATTGAGAGAATTAACTCCTGTGATGCATAGAGAAACTACCGACGAAGACATAATTTTCTGTGGTGAATGCTATGGCCTTTATATGAGTTCCCTGCCTGGGATAAATATGCATGTCCTCAGACTGGGCCTTGCTCTATGTGCATGTACAATGTAAACAAACAGCTTGCTTTGGTCAATTGTTGGCTTTGCGTTCCTCCTGTAAAGTAGAAAATGGGCTTTAAGGCCTGAAACCTTCATACTTTCTTAGCTCAAAACTGGCTTTTTGAGAACATTTTAGCATCAGAGCTCATGAAAAAGTATGCGGTTTTACATCAGCAGTGATAGGTTAAAAAAAAAATAAAAAATCACCAGGCTGCAAATATTAAAAAAAAAAGATTTAGGCTAGTAACAGATATTGTTCAACATCACCAGTTTGCAGTAAAAATTCACAAGCCTACAGCTGCCATAAAACACAAGTTGGGATGAGAGATATGTCATTTTCTCAAACAAAAAGGTACGATCTACACCGCCCTCCATAAGTATTGGCACCCCCGGTTAAGATGTGTTAAAAGCCTTAAAACAAATTAAATTATTATAGAAAAATGCAACCTTCAACTCAAGTGAATTTTAAGGGGAAAAAAATCCCTGACTAAGAAATAATTATTTTTTATAAAATCACCTGTTCCACAATTATTGGCACCCCAAACAATTCCAGTGAATTAAAGGTAATTGAAGTATTCTGTCATTTCTACAGTAGTTTACCAAGTTGATCAGAGTATCTAGGAACATTTTATTTGTACACTTCCTGTTTCCCTGGGCTATTAACATGACATAACACAGAGGCTTTTTCTCTTATCCACTCTTTAACATGGGAAAGACAAAAGAACACACCATTCAAGTAAGGCAGACGTGTGTCAACCTTCACAAGTCAGGCAATGGATACAAGAAAATAGCCACTCGCCTGCACCTGCCCATATCTACTGTCAGAGGAATCATTAATAAGTTTAAAACAACTGGAACGGTGGTAAACAAGCCTGGACGAGGACGCAAGGTTATTTTGCCACCAAGCACAGTGAGGAGGATGGTAATAGATATAAAAAGTTCTCCAAAGCTCACTGTTAAAGAATTGCAACAAATGTTAGCATCTTGGGGTCATATAGTCTCCAAAACAAAAATCAGGCGCTATCTACATGCCAACAAGCTGTTTGGGAGGCATGCATGGAAAAAACCTTTTCTTACTCACAATCATAAACGCAAACGTCTGGAGTTCGCCAAGCAGTACTGCGACTTCAACTGGGACCGTGTGCTTTGGTCAGATGAGACCAAGATAGAGCTTTTTGGCAACAAACACTAAGTAAGTCTGGCGGAACACAAAAGATGAGTATGCAGAAAAGCACCTCATGCCCACTGTGAATTATGGGGGAGGATCAGTGATGCTGTGGGCCTGTTTCTCTTCCAGAGGCCCTGGAAACCTTGTTAGGGTGCATGGCATCATGAACGCTTTGAAATACCAGGACGTTTTAAATCAAAATCTGGTGGCCTCTGCCGTAAAGCTGAAATTGGGTCGTCACTGGGTTTTTCACTTTCAGCAAGACAATGACCCTAAATATGTTGCCAAATCTACAGAGAAATGGTTCACCAGACACAGAATCAAGCTCCTCCCATGGCCATCTCAGTCTCCAGACCTCAACCCCATTGAAAAGCTGTGGAGTGAGCTGAAGAGGAGAGTGCAGAGGAGAGGACCAAGGTCGCTGGATGATTTAGAGAGATTGTGCAAAGAAGAATGGTCAAAGATCCCTCTATCCGTATTCTCCCATCTTGTGAAATATTATAGGAGAAAATTAGGTGCTGGTTTGTTGGCAAAAGGGGGTTGTCCAAAGTATTAACATCAAGGGTGCTAATAATTGTGGCAGACTTGATTTGATGTAAAAGAATTATTTCTTAATGTGGGATTTTTTCCCACTGAATAAATGCACTTGAATCACAGGTTGGATTTTCCTCTTTTTTCATTGTGGTCCTACTTTTGTATGTTATTTAGAAAGAAACTGAATTTATTAGAAGCTAAAGTACACATCTGAACCAGGGGTACCAAAAATTATGGAGGGTGCAGTACGGTTCACACCAAGTGCCACACATTTTGTTTTCTTAATCACATATAAAAGCACCCCATTTAAAATAGCGATAGGTAAAGATAGAAACAGCCACCAGAATCCTGGTGATCCTGTAAGCAAACTTCCAGGAAGCTGAGAGCTGCAATCAGTCACAAGATTACGTCATAGAAAAACGCATGAGCCTGGTGTGTTGAGTTCCCTCATCTATCCAATCACAGTGCTGCCAGATCGCGGTGGTAACTGTTCGAGCAAGCGGCATTCACACGCACGTTTCAGCACAGCCAGTGCATGTCAGGGCGATAAAATTCTGCAAGCAAACAGTCAAAAAAAGAGAGTTAATTCAAACTACGGATTTTCATTTTCAGCCATTAAACTTCTCTCCGGTGGGACTCTCGCGCTCGCACAAAATTGGAGAGTTCCGCGTTTTCTTCGCAACACCGAACAGCAAGTCAGCGTCGGGTCTTTGCTTCATCAGGGTGTGACTATATCACTGCGTTCACTGGCGCAGTAGCACCCTCACGCAGAAACGATGAGGGAATACGCAGGAGCTGTGCAAAACGGATTAACTTCTTAAATCGTCATCAAAAATATTCAAATTACACCGATCAGTAGAGCACAAAGAAAACATTCTGAAGTGCATCTGAATTGAAAGGTACCAAAATGAAAGGAACTTATAATACATTGCAGCACATGTGCCATAAGGCGTTTGAGGCAAAATTTTGAAGAGACAGTAACAGTATTGTCAGAGTGGTTCACATTTAAGGGTCCAGTGGCAATGAGATCAATAACAAATTGGAGAAAATGTACAACTTTTCCAAAAACAAGTCATCATAGGTCAGGGGAGGCATAGAAGAGCACAAAAACACAAAGACAGGAAGTGTGTGCCAAAGTGAGCATCTAAATAAAAAAAAAATCCAACTTCAACTAAGGATGAAACGGATAAGAACTTCAAGGCAAGTTCCAGGCAGCACAGCACCTAGAAACCACAGTTTTGTTTTTCAATTCTTTATTTGGTGAATAGGAGGAAAAGTCTTAAGTCTTGCCAAAAGAACTGTAGACAGCATTATTACCAGCCTTTCACAACAGCAGTTTGTTTTTCAGGAGAGACGGCTGATGACATTAGGCCTTCCACAGCGCAGATTGCGTATCTAAAAAATAGATTTTCTTTCCACAGGAAAGCAATATTTTATTTTAAAGATATACAGGCATGACAACTCCTATTCTCAAGGATTTTTATTCGAGGTAATACCTGGTCCACTGGAAGCAGTGCCTTGTAAAACATTTTTCTGAAGCTATGCAACAAGTAGATCAGAAGGATCTAATAGCTGCGACCTCGCCTAGCATCCGTCACGTGGCCTAGCGTCCATGACTCGTGGTTTCTTGTACAAGTGTGATCTCAAAATTGGCAAATGACCTTGAAAATCAATAGGGGACCCTTCCTCTGTACCGAGAAGCTTGTTCTAAGATGTAATAGCCATCCATCAAGTTAAAGTGGAGTTACGGTGCGAAAACTGTGAAATCGGGGCAAAATCGACACTTTTTTGACCGGTGTGACCTTGGGATTCGAAAGATGACCTTGAAAATCAATAGGGAACTCCTCCTCTATACCAAGAAGCTTGTTTTAAGATTTCATAGCCATTCATTGAATAAAACTTGAGTTACAGTGCGAAAACCGTCAAATCGGGCAAAATTGACACTTTTTTGACCTTTGTGACCTTGGGATTTGACGGATGACCTTGAAAAACAATGGGAAACACCTCTACTATGCCTAGAAGCTATTTCAAAAATTTCATAGCGATCCATGAATTCTAACTGGAGTGACAGCGCGAAAACCCGCAAACAAGGTTGTGACCTCTGTGAACTTGACCTTTGACCTTTGACCTCGCCCTTGTGCTTGGACATCACTTTGGTGAAGGTCAATAACTCCTGAAAATTTCATGATGATACGATGACAGGAACATGGTCAAAAAGGTGTCACAGACGGACGGACAGACAGACAGAAGCGTTCATAGAGCTGCTTGGTCGCAGCTAAAAAATGGTACTGACATTGTTCAAGTAGTTTCTTGAAGGCCTTCACAAGCAAAGCATGACAGACAGACAGCAACAAACAAATATGGACAGACGGACAGATAGGGTATAAAAGGACAAGCATTCAGATAAATGTCAGTTTATACGGCACTAATCCATTCATTTTTTCCCTCTCATTCTCTCATTTTTGTGGCTTTTTTCCTGGTTGTCTTGGGAGATGTTGCTCACTACTGAATTACAGGTCACTAAAACACCATTTTCAATGTAAAGCATTCCTAATAAAAAGCCAAAATACAAACTCAATCATTTTTTCCCAAACAATATACACTCGCTTGTTTTTTTTCATCCTCTAATGTCCACTCGCGTGCCAATTGTTTTTAAGATATTGTGCGATTTTGAGAATCGCTAAATGCTGCGTGTGTGAATAAGGAGTCGGTTACGTCATCGCATCTTACGCACATAATGCATGAGTCAGACTGGCTCCAAATGAAAAACATGGTGGTGTCTGAAAAACTGCACTCCCATGATTCAACACGCTATTGACTATTCACACATTGTTCTGCATGACAAGCATGTAGTGGAGGACAAAAGAAGTCTAGAAAGTAAAACTCCACACCAGAATTTTAGTTCAACAACCAGGATTTTTAAATAAGGACAAGCAAGAGGTAAATGATTGAAATCAGGTGGCCAGGCTCACGGGTGGAAGTTAAAACATGACAGGATTATTATTCTCTGGCCCATGGAATTTATACCTCTGCATACATGTCATATATTCATGAACGATGGCAGATGCACCCTACTGTATCGGCCATCTTGAGCTGCAGTATTTACTGTTTAACTCTTTCAACTAATTTATTAATGCAACAAGTGATATTACATTGGCCCTTTTATTGTTAAATATTTGAAGAGCAGGTTCTGAATAGCCGTCTTTGTTCTTGAACTCCACGACTCCCAGATTCCAGCCACCACCGCCCGTTAAATCAGAATCAGAATGTTCACTTCAGCACATTCAAATCACACATTTTTGATGTCGCACCTTGTGGAGTTCAGTGAGAAATAGAAGAAGTCCCTGTGGTAAGCATACCGTGGAGCTCTGTGATTGACAGCGGAGAGATTTATCCACGGCTGCTGCGCGTGATTAAAAATCAATGCAAGTCACACAGGAGATACTCAAGAAGCCGTAATTCACCATCTGTGTCTCTTCTGACCTCTTCCTTCCTCTCTACCTCCCTCGCTCGAAGCTAAATTCAACTCCAATTCTAATGGCCTTATGGGCAAGAAGTGGAAGCAATGATTGTGCCACAGCATATACAATTATACAATACACTGTAAAACGTAATGGAAAAATCTCTCATGCTTCCTCTAAGGCCTTTCTGGGGATGTTTAAAATGTGGTGGCAGATACAGACCACAAATTACTTTTTGCCTGTAGTCTGTACACCCGCGGCAAAATCTTTCAGAACAGCATGAGGCTGACAAAGGAGAAATCTGCGAGGCAGAATGGCTTGTAATTCGTTGCAGGGAGTGACGAGGGGGCCTGTATGTCATAACCCACCCGTCAGCATCCAAACCTGCTGCTCTGGCAACACAGTCATATATGCTCAGGGCCCACATCAAGAAGCAGACAACATCGATTAGCCCACTAAGATCTGGCTTTATTACCCTGCCTGAAATGTGAGGAATATTGGTGTCAGTTGTGTGTTTTTTTGCGTTTGCCTATCAACAATTTAGCACAAGAAATGGTTGGATACAATTAGACAAAATTTTCAGGAAAAGGATCACCTGATAATTGAACCTCATCGGTTCAAGATCAAGGTGCCCAAAACGAAAATCACGAGTGAAGTAAATTGTGCCTGACACCACTCTTTTCACAGTCTTCTGAGCGGACTCAATCGCCACGTTAACTTAGGCTGCAAAGCTAAACTGATTTGGAGCAGGTGGGTAACACCGCCTCTTGACCAATCATGTCTCTTGAAAAGCGTCACATGCAGCCTACTGCCGGAAGTTTCCCCATAAGGAGACAAAAGCTAAAACCCTGTCATAATTACAATGCTCACCAGTAGCTGTATTTTGCCTCCTTTCAATGCGACAAAATTAATGAGGTGATTCAAATGCAAAACATAGTATTGCTGCAGTTTTTCTCCAGACAAGTCTGGAGAGTTACAAAGTTAAAATAACATTTAATCCAACTCAAATCCCTTGACAGGCACTTATTGTCTGATTGGCTTATTAATACCACACCTTTTACATAATAAAAAGTGGGACATACTGGTGCTGGTAAAGATTCATGACACCAGGCATCTGCGATGTCCACAGTTAAGATATACTGACTTCGCAATCCCGGTGTTTGGTTATCTAGGTTCACACACTACCGTGATCCAGACCTCGCTTGAACTGGCAATTGGGGGGGAGGGTTAAGGGCTGATTGGGTGGTTGTGAACACCTGAACTTCAAATGAATACATTTTCAATTTTTCGTTCTACACACTTGTTTTTATTGTTTCACTGTCTGTGACACACAGGGCCAGTTTCACAAACACAGGTTAAGCTTAGCCATTGACAAAATTCAATTTTGCTTGGAGACTCTCTTTCAGAACAGAATTCAGTCCAGGTTTGCTCGTGTCTGTTAATCTTAGTTTTCTGTTGAAGACTTACATTCTCAAAAATATTGTTTTGGACGGATCTCCTGCTTCAGTCTTTTTGTGTGCACATCGCCGTGTCCAAGACACTCAGGAAATATTTATATTTTTATACCAATATGGTGTTGAATTAGTGAGAAAATATGATCTATAATATATGCAAGTGCCTTCATTTATGCTGTTATGGTCACGTCACATAGATCTGATAAGAACTGATTATAATTTTTTACAGTTTGTGATTCATAGAGTCCAAAACTTCAATGGGGGGAATTATGCAAAAAAAAAAAACTGTAGTTCCTACCCACACACTTCATCCAACATCGACGGAAAAGGCCTCATATTGCTGCTGACAGACCGCACAACAACTTGTTATTGATGGTTTCATTTCAATTACAATTTTCTTCTGGAACAGAAATTCAAAACATCAAAAGTTGTGTCACTGCTCACATTTAGATGGAACTTTAGACATAATCTCCCTCTCCCTCCCTCCCTCTCTCTCTCTCTCCCACCATTTTATTCTCTCACCCTCTGTCACTTACTCTCCTTCCCCCTCCCTCTTTCTCCCTCACCTCCTGCTCAACAATGCCAGCAGACTTCTCATCCTTCAGTGCTAATTACCAGAAAACTCCACAAAAGAGTCACTCTGTCTGCACGACAGTTAATAAATGCCAGAACCACAGTGCGTTGCAGATCAGCCCCTGTCCTAGTAAAGCTTCCCATTAGTTTTAATCAAAAAAACCAATCAGTAAGCATTTTACATAATGCAAAACAAAGTCCCAACTGCGCTCCCCTAACTAGCTTCATTAGGACAATGAAAGAGTGTAATAATCTACTCTGCATAATACTCATATTTCAGGTTCTAAAATGCGAGTGGTTTCAGAGGGGCTGATCTTTCATCAACAGGATTCAAAAACAACAGGATTTAGCCACAAGTTATTTACTGTTACCAGTGGTCCCAGGATTATAATGAACAAATCTGAATAATTACAGTGATCGCTTTTCTTTGTGGCCTGCCTCAGGGTAAAATTCTGGCTACAGATTTCAAAATTTAGGCCATATCCATTTTAACATGTTAGACATGGTTTTATTTAATGACAGCTTTCCACAAGGAAAAAAATGTTAGCATGATACCAAGTAAAGACCAAGATACCACTATATAGCCTGCATCAGAATGAGTTAAATTAAATGAGCTCTGCCATGAAAAGATTATACCACACAAAAAAAGATTCAGAAATGATGCTCATTTAAGACGGACAGTAGTGAAGTGCAAAAATATTGTGTGGTCTGACCAAACAAAATGTGAAATTCTTTTTGGAGAACATGGACTCTGCCTCCTCCGGACTAATGAGGAGAAGGACCGTCAGGTTTATCAACACACAGTTCAAAGCCAGCATCCATGATGGTATGAAGGCGCTTTGGTGAACATGTCATGGGTAACTTGCTCATCCGTGGAGATGAAATTAATGCTGAACGCTATATGCAGGTTTTGGAACAACATATGCTGTCATCCAGATGACTTTTTCATGAAAGGCCAAGCTTATTTCAGCAAGACCATGCTAAACACCACATTTTGTACATATTACAACAACGTGGCTCAAATATAAAAGGGTCAGGGTGCTAAACTGGCCTGCCTGCAGTCCAGACCTGTCACCCATTCAAAATATTTGGCAAATTATGAATCTGTCAAAGGAGGCGGCAAAGTGCTGAGCAGCTAAAATCCTACATCAAGCATGATTGGGAAAACATTTTGCTTTCCAAAGTAAAGCAGTTCGTTTCCTCAGCTCCTGAGTACTTATAGAGTGTTTTTAAAAGAAAAGGCAGCCCAACATAATGGTAAACGTGCCCCGGTTCAAACTTTTTTGAGACATGTTGCTGGCATCAAATTCAAAGTGAGCATTTATTTTTTCAAAAAGCAACAAAATTTCTCACTTTGAACATCTCATGTATCGTCTTTGTACAACTTTCAATTAAAAATAGAGTTTGAACTATAATGAACAAAAATATAAACACAATAGTTTAATCCTTTCAATATTCCACAAAATAATTTTTCTGGCTAACTTTGAAGGGTTTAATGAACAGACCAAGGTTGTGTGCAACTGGTCTGTGTGCGTCAGTCACCTTTGCTTTAGTTTGCCAATTTCAAGCATTTCCAGCATCACAAAGCAGATAGATGGCAGCGCATCTGGCGCTGCACAGGAGAACAACACACTGACGTCAGTGCGGTGCGCAGAGCACCATGCCGTGACGGAGAAGTGTGGGTTTGGTCGAGAATATCTCATGGGCATCGCACCAAACTGCACTTCAAGAACCATAACTTGAATACAGTGCGATATTGCCATGAGATGCTGTGGCCAATGGTCCCACAGTTTGTCCGTCAAAACAATGCCATATTCCAGCATGAAGATGCCTGATCCCATGTCGCCTGTGTATTCACAGTGTTCCTCGAGGCTGAAAATATTTGTGTGCTTGAAGGGCCGGCTGATTCCCGGCCTTCTACCTTAAGGTTGTCTTCGATAGTTCATAATCGATTGCCCTCTTCCGGCCAATATACACCAACTCCATAAAGCTCTTGAAGAGGAATGGGAAGATGTCCCCCAAGTCAGCACTGACCATTTGGTATAGTCCAAATGGCAAAGATGTGTAGCAGAGCAGCAGGCGAACAACGGACTGATTGATTTGTGAAATTTGAACACTGGACCTCATTCCTTTTACCATCTACACTGCCATGAGATTTTTATATGTCTGTTTCAATCAATGATTGAAATGTATTGCAATATGGTCATACAATCTGTCACCACTCGATGAAAGCACAGTGAGTTTCTGAGCATGGCCACATTTCTCACAATGAAAAGTGAGGGGGGATGACCATGCTGCGGGTTTCCCAATCTCGTGACAGGGGAAGATCTCTAAATCACCTCCCACGATGCCACAGGGGTGCGCACATACAGTATCAAAGCAATGGCGATACGCCCGGAGAACACATTTTTGCGCGTAAGTCCAGTTAGTGTGGTTCAAGCAGTGTCTACTTCTGTTTAGGTGCTTTACTGAAATGGACAAACAGCACATCAATCTAATGCTAACATGCAACACTGTCAATACAGCACTTCAGTGACCATCAGGCACAGCTCAGTCCGGTGATGCAGGAAGTTCTGTAGGAGTACCTGTTCACACCACTTCACACCTATGGGTCCCACTGCAAGCCCACTGTGAGAGATTTATGGGTGCAACTGTATAGTCTGATCATATCGGCAGAGCTTGAGCATAAGGTTGCATACTGGATGCCGCCTGCTAATCCACTGCAGAAACGGTCTTAGCCGCGGCAGTCTCAGCGGGATAACCGCTCCAGAAGCTGTGGTCAGCAGGCCTGTTAATCATACTGCTGAATCCGCCAAGCTCAGACAAGCATCGCCACGGCCAGAGCAGCGGCCATTCTGGCTGGCGTGAGGGAGGCTCGCTTTGTCTGTGAGTTGGATGATAAAATGGCTTTGTTGAGTTGGAACCAGTTTTCTCAGCAAAATTTTAGGGCTGTTGGGCATACAAACGGGTCCGCTGGCTGGCCTGTGCCGCATCTCGTGCAGATCTAAATACGGCAGATTTCCCATGCCTGCTGCTGTCAGTAGCTTGAGCATGAATGCACTGTGAAATGATCCATGCAGTGTGCAGAGCTAGAGGCGCAGTGAAAATATCCGCTTCAGTTGGCCATTTTTGCTACCAAGGAATTAAAGCTGCCCCTACTTTAGCCATGACAAATAATAGCTAATCAGGGTTTGATTAGGGCTACAAATGCCCTTTATCAGGACCATAGTTTACAACGAGGTTGTAAGGTCCCCTACTAAAGAAATCACACAATGATTTGCTTCATGAGGCAGCTAATGTCGCCAGCATGAAAGCCAGAGTACGGAGAGCTGAAACATAAGCACTACAGTCATATTTGTAAGACAGCCTGCATTCTGCAATGGGGCGATGTACATTCTCCCAGAGTACATCGTCCTGTGATATAACAAACTAGGCAATGCATCACATCGGCGGCATGTGGCCGCGGTTCACTGATTCAGCATTCAGCATCGCTGCCAGTGTACCCACAGAGCAGTCGCTTAGAACAAGCGGTTTATTTATGTTCTTAAGGGTACGTGCTGAAATATCAGAAGAACTGAACTGTTAGCGGTAGAGAAGCTTGTCATTTCCTTGCAAGAGGGTAATAATGATGATATGATTATAAAAACAATGCTAGTTTTGCAGAAGGAATATTTAAACAATATAGCAACATAACTTCAAACAAATGTACAAGACTTAGTAAAAAAAAGTAATGATAAAAAAGTACATTTCTCATGTTGACTATCTGGCAGCATATTATTCACCAGGCACTTCATTTGCCATAGTTCACTCACATATTTAGACAAAACAATGGTTAGCATTTTTCCCACTGTTATAGTTCAGAGCTTTTCACGCTGCCACTCAGAATGATAGAGTAAGGACTAATTAATGCAAAGGTCAGAAGTAATGAGGCTTGTAGGCAATGAACAGCTTGCTACCTTCTGTGTTCAAGCCACCCTTCCTGTTTTACAGGCTTCTAAGCTGTTGGTTCTAATGAAATTTTATGACTTCTGGAGCCATTACATGCACATGAGTTTATTACATTCAGAGGTTTTGTTTATTTTAGCAATTTATACTGCCCAACCCCAACCATTCCATCTTGAGTCCCTCTGCATTTCATCTGCTAAACGCAGAGGAAATTACCTGCTATTCTGTTATCTTTTAATTATTTCTGAACAATCGGACAATATTTACATACAAATTTCCAGCCAATAACACACCTTGAACAGAATTCATCCACACTCCTGCAGGATCATGGGAAGTTCCAGGGAAAAGCAACAAAGGTGGTGACTTTGGGCAGCAATCAAAGATAGGAGGGAGGTGGAGGGGGATGGGGCAATCGGTAATTTTAGCACTCCTCAGTCCCCACCTAGGTCAGAAATTTCCTGCAGGGCAGCAGGAAGGTTACAGTGATGCTTGCCGCAGATACCCAATCACAGAGAGTGCACTCACCAGTACAGGTAGGGTTTATCCTTGTCCACGTTGATGTTATTGAGTGGATCCATTCTGAACCAGGTGTTGAGGGTGAAGCCGTTCTGATAAGGCCATTTGGCGATGGGGGGTAGGGCGATGGCCTGGGGAGTAGTATATGGTGTTACCATGGTGTTTTGAAAACTGCTTTATTCTCTCTTTTCCCCACTCTAGGGAACTGCATAGATTTCTGAATAAGAACAAGCTTAAGATATTGGGTTAAACACAAGGTCAGAAATGACGGTGGCTGGTATAATCATACACCATCAAGCGACTACTGTCTTGGTGTCAACTGACAATGGGTGTATTCAAAGAATTTAAAAAAAATAAATAAAAACATACCCAGTTAATATCCTCTCCCTTTTGCTCACAGGTGATCACTTAGCAACAACAGAGACTAATTTAAGTTTTCCCTGAAGTGATATCTGAAGGTCTTCACACTCCTCTCCAGCTCAGCTCTACGGTACTTCCCAGCTGAAGGTGATTGGTAAGCATGGGCCGGGGGGAGGGGCTTACCGCCGCACTGCGTCCGGGGAAGTTGAAGAAAGTGTCGGGGCCGTGCCTCTGTGGCATCTGATTCAGCACGGAAAGCAGTTTAATGGCATGTCTCGGCTACAGAAGAGGGGGAAGAGAGGGAGAAGAGGGAAGGGTAGAAGAGAAGGAGGCATGGGTAGAGAGGAAAGAAAGGGAGGGGGAAAGCAGAGGGAGGAGAAGATTTGACGATGAAGAGCAGAGGACTCCTTCAGGAAAAGGCTTCCAAGCCCCACACCTAGATATCTACAATCCTGTAGGTTTTTACTCCAACCTTAACAAAGCAGTCTTCTCCCAACAGCGAGAGATCTCTGCTAGCACTTAATTAGCAGAGTCATGAGTGCCAAATTAGGGTCAAAATGAAAACACTCAGGACCATAGATCTCCAAGAGCTGGATCAGGCAGCCATGCCTTTAGGTCTTTTAACATCAAGGACGAAACGAAAAAAAAAAAAAAAATGAAAAAACGGAATATTCGTTGGTGGCAAACTATGAGCATTTCGGATTCAGTGTGGACAAGCACACGGCCATAAATGAGTTTGAATTTTTTAACAGACCCATATTTGTTTCATCCTTGGCGTGATAAGGCCTTACGAAGGTAACTTGTACTGAAACTCAGCGCAGTAATCCCCTGCCTCCGCTTACACTATGGCTTAATGGAGGCCTGTCAATCACAGCCCGTCACCCAGGCAACTGCAACTCAAACTGACATTATTTCCAGGGGATGGATCAAACCTCATCACAGGGCCAACAGTATTGGCTGTAGCTGTCAGCTGACCCTGGCCCTGCCCACTCACCCACACGCCATTTTCCCCACGCAGCATACTGAAGAGCAACTTCAACTCCTTCACTGTGATGCTGTAGCTGGCCATCACCCCTAACATGTCCACCAACAGGTCTGAGAGACAAAGAGGGAGGAAGGGAGAGAGAGGGAGGGGCAGAGATAGAAAAAGAGAGAGAGAGAGAGAGAGAGAGAGAGAGAGAGAGAGCATTATTATTGCACATCTTGGCTCATGCGCTACAGTTGTTGGCAATACCAATCCGATCTGAGTCAGAGATTTAAAACCCCACTTCATTGGCTCATTGCCTAAAACAGAAATGACAGAACTCAGAAAAGAACAACAATCAAAAAATGAAAGGCAAACCGCCCCCGCAGGCAAACGAAACCAGAGCAACGAAAGAGGAAAATACTGTCAGATGGAGCGAAAGAAACAGAATGAAAAGCAGGGGAGGACAGAAGAGAGAGACGATGAAAGAACGGGAGAGAGAGGGAGGAAGTAAGAGCAAGCAGGAGCTCATACTGAAATTGCATCTTCGTGCATTATCATCATTTAGATGCCATAATATTATTGCTGCCCCTGTTGATATACGTAAATAATTGCTTTGGAGCAGCTATTTTAGTGTTCGGTCACTCCAATCAAGCTCATTTGAACTTAAATGAGTGAGACAGAGGCGGGCGGGACAGAGAGGTGAGAGAGAAAGAGGGATGAGTGACTTGAGTGGAAGAGAGGAAGAGAATGAGTGTGGGAGAGAAATGGACAGGGGAGGGTCAGGGAGAGATGGCATAGGAGGGAAAGATATAGAACAGAGAAGGGAGGAGAAAGTGTGGAGAAGCTGAAAGTGAACGGTCTCTATGGACCACGTAAAATTAAATTTGAACGCTCGGCAAGTCGATGAAAGTCCAGGGGTTATGCAAATAAAATGAGGCTCTTCCTCACAGTGGAGTAAATTAATAATGAGCACACACTCCCAGCGCGGCATCAGATGTACGGAGCACGAGAAGAGCGCTCCTAATGAGATTCATCCCGATTAGCCAGGACATCCTGGTTTTCAGGCGCCGCTGAGTCTTAACCAGCGGCCTCCAGGGTCTGCCATCCAGCACTTCCTGTCACGAAGAAAGAGTTTCCTCAACTGTCTACCTGCCCACAGCAGAACTGAAAGTTCAGCAGTAAATTCAAATACAGTATCCAATAAACTGAAAACAAGACATTCTCATTCTTCTGTGTCCGTGTTGTGAGATACTTAAATATCATCAAAACATTTACCTTACATTGTGGGAATTTTTTGTTTTAGTCAAGTAAAAAGAAAAAGGCATTTATGATCGTATAATAAAAGGTTTCTGATTAATGAGGAGTGGTGACATAACTTCCATTATAAGGTATCCGTTTTTTGTGGAAGTGACATCACTGGGGACAGGAGAGACCAGAGGTGAGACAGAGAGATTCCACTTACTGTAAGTGGCAGATGAAAATTTAATGCATACGATTTAACTCATGCTTCGCACAACATAAAAAAACTCTAAGGCACGTTCATGGACAATTTCATTATGCATATTTGGTTTTTCAACACTTAAATATAAAGTATGCTTACTCGTGAAAAAAGAGAAAATTTAAATTTAGGTCACACATCTGTCCGTTCGTGCACCCTTTAATGACAGATGATCTTCATTTGCTGAAGATAAGGGAGGGAGTATTCCTGCTATTAAGGAAGGCCGTGGATTTTGTTTTTATTGGGAATTGAAATCCTTGTACACAATGTGCATATTTGTCGATGTATCAGCACAATTGCAGCATGTATGCACAGAAGCTCTATTTTAAATAGAGGGTAAAAACATGTTATTAAGCTGTGATTTGGGTTTGCGATTAAAACCACAGAGGTAAATGAGATTTCAAAATGGTTCCCAAACTTTCCTCTGCACAGGAATCCCCAGAGACTCTGCAAGAACCACATCAAAGAAGCAGGCAAGCATTTCCCATTATCGCTCATCTTCAGACATGAAATTGGATTCCTTTAATTTTACTAAATAAGACAGAAATGTTGCCATTGGGGCAGCACAGTGGTGCAGTGGGTCGCGCTGCCGCCTCACAGCGAGAAGATTGTGGGCTTGAATTTGGCCTGGGGCCTATCTGTGTGGAGTTTGCATGTTCTCCCCGTGTTTGCGTGAGTTTACCCCAGCTACTCTGGATTCCTCCCGCAGTAAACAATAGACTTAAATTTGCCCGTTGGTATGAGTGTGTGAGTGAATGGTGCATTATTGGTGCCTTTGGCGCACAGTCAGCAGGGACAGGCTCCAGCTCTTCCCACGACCCGAGTGAGGGAGAAACAGTTTGAATGAGGGAGGGTTGGATGGATATTGTCACCAAGATGAGACAATTTGACACATTACAAGATCCTCTATTTGGGTAAAAAAATTTCATTTTTCCAGAAAACCGCAACTTAAAAAAAGTCAAAATTGTCTACTTGAAAGGAATAAATAATTAACTTATTTGATACCAGAACAAGTGGGTGCAAAGTATTCATTGTCAGCTGCGACTGACAGTAACTGACAGAAATAGTCGTGCACCAATTTGTTTCCGGGAATCGTACGGAGCTAGAGTGTGACTGTCAAAAAGAGATATAACATTGACATTACACGTGCATTAGTGCTAGGTCCCACTACAACTGTATGTAACCCAAAGTTTTTTTGGAAGTCCAGTGAAAATTGACAGTAGAAAGGTTTCTGCTCTGCGTCATGTAATGTCCGCAGCAGTGCTACTGCAGAAAAATAAAACCAGTCAGCTAGCTAGCGAGCTAGTTCAGAAAATTCAATAGCAGGTCACCATTGATAGCAACAAAAATCGATGGTAACAATCTGTTTTCTCTGAACATAGTGTAACGCAATGTTAGCAGTGACATAATATTGAAAGCGGTTTTTTTACCATCGATTTTCTTTACTAACTAAAGAATCCTATTACCAAATCTTGCCAGCTAGCCAAAAACAGTAAGCCAGTAAGCTCAGGGGATGTGATTGCGACTGAATAGGGCGGGTCCATGGCCGGGACATCAATACCACGGCTTAACACCACGATCATTACTATGGACACACTGATTCGAAATGCGCAAAATGGCAGCGTACATATAATGAATATTTAGGGTCCATTTTTGTATGATCTGAGGAAGTTGAGGCGTTTCGTCTCTGTTTATTAACAGTCTATGATCAAAACCTGCTGGCGGAGATATGCGCTCTCTGCATACCCTCTAGTTCTGACGTGTACAGTTGGAATAGCCAAAATAAGAGTGAAGTCTAGCATTTTCTCAAGGCCCTTAGTTCACATCACTCCAGGAGGGACTGGCTCCTGCTTCCTCCAATCAATCGTAAGCTGCTGGTAATGAAAGCTTCAGTGAAATGGCCGATATAATGCAGGGATATGCACGCTGCTCCGCTCACCTGCAATCATGTCGTCCACGGTAGCCATCTTGAGCAGCACCTGTTGGATGAGCCCCACCTGCGTGCTGGTCTGCAGGTTGCGAACGCTCTTGCGCAGGATGGCGGTAAACATGCTCCAGATCTCCGCCTGGCATGTGACATCACAGTGCTCCAGCAGCTCCACCATGCAGCCAATGCTCTCTGCGTCCTGGATGATGAAGTTCATCTCCAGGTCAAACTCGCCGCCAACCAACTACAGCCAGCAAGCGAGGGAGGAGGCAGAAATGGATGGGACAAAAGGAAAGAGGGAAAAACAGAGAGGAAGCGTTGGTGAGTGCAATGGAGGGAGATTGGGGTGATTGAGGAAGATGGTGAGGAGAGATTGGGCAGAAGACCAGGGATTGGGGAGGGGGCAGGGGGTGATCAGAGGGGTAGATTTTGGGGGGTGGCGAGAGCATGAGAGAGGAGGAACAAGGCGTGGCCAGGGGAAAGACAGGGGGATGGGTGGGGGAAGAGAAGTGGGAGGAGAGGAACAGGGGCCAGAGGATTGAGAAGGAAGGAGAGACATGGGGATGAGAGGGAGGGACAGATAAAACATAATTAGTTGTTTGACCAGCTGAAGTCAGTATGTGTGAATAATATGAGGCATTATCTCCTCTGTGAAAGGATAAAGCACAGGAATTCATCTGTAAATACTGAACATATTTATGTCCACAGTAAAGGCTCTAAAAATGTTATTGTTCAATGGAAATGGAGAGAAATTCTGTCTTTATTAGTAAATGGCAGAGGAAGAGAAGGAATGTACATATTTTTGCTAATTAAATTCCAGCCATTATCAGGACACAAAAAAAAAAAAAAAAACTACCGCGACATTTTTTGAATTTTATTTCTAATAAATTCCTGTGCAGTTATATAGTGGGTGACCATGCAAGCGAAAGCAAACCATTGTGCAGCAAATTTGTTTCCATGTGACTGCTCTGCATCTCTCTCAACTAAGCAATCCGTCAGTACTGCGGCACCGCCGCCTTATGGTTCCAGCCAATCATAACAAAGCTCATACTGCCCTCAAACATCTATTTACTAACCACATAAAAAGAGTGATGCATTCTTCTTTGATGTCCTGCAGAGCAAATCATTCTGACAGAAAAGACACGCCACATCGCAGTCGATTTCCTGAGAAATATAATCAGAGGAGGCAATGGAGTAAAAATAACTCTCCATTGGTTCATGCTACCTTTACTGGATACTCTCCATCTTTAATATTTTTAACCACATCAACCCTTAAATTTACTAAGGTCTAAGCCGAAAGATTTCAGAGCAGTGAAAACACCTCAACTGACATTCTTCAATTTATTTTCTGAAAGAGATCTGAAATGTATTAAAATCAAAATATTTTCCAATTTTGTATTTCTGTACAGCTGCTGCACATTTTGAGTACAAAGAGGCTGCCCTGGGTCAAATTTGACAGGGAGTTACAAAAATGAAGTTTAAACAAAAAGGGGTCAAACAAAAAGAAAGTTGGTTATAGTATGATTTGCCCACATTTACAGCATATTGCTAAATTTGCCAAAATGCCCACCTATACAGGCTTCAATCGACCTCTGATGTGTCAAGGATGAAATTTCAAACAGTGAATGAGTTAAACTGTGCACAGACTCAGAGAATGAAGAGTATGTAGGGGTTAACCAAGTATTACAAACATTCATTTGATATTTTTCAACTATTTACAACTGGGAATTTAGTCATTTCCCAGGAATTCGGCACCAGTTTTTACCACACTGCCAGTAATAAGGAAAACTGTCTAACAAACTTTAACAAAAATGTCAGAACTCGAAAATTAAGATGAAAACACATGACAAGGCAACAGGATAACAGTTTATTGTGCATATATCGGACTTTATTAAAAAGAACATATTTCTTTTAACATAGTTTGCACTGTAGAGAGTGGTTTTAAATCTCCAGCTTGTTCCTCGGTCTGCATGGGTCTGTCACCTGGTTTACAGCCCTACGGATTCTGTTCTTTCACATCGCTCCAGTGAAACTGAAACGATCATGACACAAGGACATTGTGACACAGGGGTGTCTAACTCCACCCCTGGAAGGCTGTCAGCTCTGTGGACTCCTTTCAATCAGTAGGCAATCAAGGGAAAAAGTGTGTGGACCCTTTGGTCAATCAGTGACTTTAAAAAATCACTCGTGCTGAAACACACCAAAAACCAGCAGGCATCACGAGCCTCCAAGACTGGAGTTTGACACCACTGAGGCAGCTCACCTAACAAGTGCCCTACAAAACTCCATCTCCCATCTCCGTTTGAGAGCTCAGTGACCTTTGAACTCTAAACTCATCTCTGATATGCAATCAACAGAAACATCTTCCACAATCACGGAGGTTGGGCTTACAGTCATCCCGGATTGAGCTGAAACCCTAGATTTCTGTTCCTCAGACGCATGATGGTGCTTCCAGCTTTATTTTTATTGCATTGTACATCAGGTCTTCCAACTGCGCCGACTACCATCTCAGTGTTTGTCATGCAACTCCCACGTGCGCACCATGGTGATGCCAGTTGTCATTGGTAACATAAAATACAATCTAGAAATCCTGATAGAGATACACAGGTCCAGAAAACAGAGGAAGAGAAAATCATCAAGGAAAACAAAGGCTCAAACAAGAACACAATCATTCACAAGTCCCCCTGACGACACCACGAATAACAGAAATCTCCAAAAACCCGCAGCATTTAACCAAGAGGAATGATACACAATCTCAAAAACATGAATTGAAGAACACAAACTTGCTTGGAAACTTCCCAATGAAACTAACTAGATAATAGTCCTGGGATTAGTCAGACAAAACAAGGCGATAAACACCAGGACTCGCTGAGGCAGTTCTCCACTGCAAAAGGACCCATTCTCTATGTTGCCAATGCCAAAAGTCAATGCAATATCCATTTTTTAGGCCATTACATCCTATACAGGCTGTGTTTACCAACCATTGCTGAGCTCTATCCAAGCTACAACAGGGATGCCAGTGGCTGCTGCCACAAAGCAGTGCACCAATCCATTGAAATCTGGCTCATTCCAGAGAGGCTGAACTTTGCAGTGTTACTGATTTTTTTGTATGCAGTTGGCATTGGCTAAAATTGGACCGAAAAGCTGGAGGAAATCTATTCCGACAAGTCTGTTTTCTCTGTATTGACTTTTTAACACTACTCTATGAGTTCCAATTAGGGCAAGGTTGTTCACACTGACTGTATAATGCAGGAATCTTGGTTTCTCTTCAGGAATTTTTTTTCAATTTCTTTGAAGTAAGTGATTTTTCAACAGCTCTTGGATTTCTCTCCACATTATAAGCTACACTCTCTATCTCATGTAAATCCCAGCTGATTCACTCCAGATATTTGCCAGAATAACTGGCGTCCACCTGGTGAACAACTGCCTTCATTTCAGTAACAACAGCAACTGCAACAGCACTCACAGCAGCAGCCAGGGCGGTAACACCAACAGCAATGAGAGCAAATGAGGACAGCAGCTGCAATAGCAATGACATCATGGTAAACAACAGTAACAATAACAGTAATGACACTCCTGACAAAAATAACGGCGGCAACAACAATGACAGATACAGCAATTGCAAAGAAGCTTAAAAAAAAGAAAACAGGGACAAAATGGCAACAGCAGCTAAAACTGCAACAGTTACAATGCAAAACAATAACCAGCAGAACTTCAAACAAAAATGATGACAAAAAGTTACAGAAACAAGGAATAATGATGAAAAAAATTGAGGATGCTAGTACTAAAAGGTAGTCAAGTTCCATTTTGATGAAATTTGAGTTAGTGCCATTTTATAACACTAGCTGCATCTCTGCATCTTCTCTGTTAGTCTCATTGAGCTAGCAGCATGACCATGAAAATGACCATGCATTGAGCATTTCCCCACATAGGTGAAAATAAGTGTTTTTGCTCATTTTCTCAAAATGTCACTGTTGGCACTTGACCCCCTTTTAGCACTAGCATCCTCAATTACAGAAACAACCATTATGATAGCAGACTCTCTCACTATCCAATGAGGAGTCCATACTGCTGTTACAATTGAGGACAAACCAAAAAGGAAGATAATTTGGGGGGTTACTGAAGATTTTCGTCTCAAAGATACCAGCTCCAGGCAGATAGGGCAACACAAGGATTACACAGCCAATTAACTTTGGATGAGAGATCAGGGGCACCAGATGAGGCAACTAGGCTAGCACTTGGGCTTTAGCCATCAGTATTCAAACCCAGCTACGCTTTCAATGAGAAAATACTTAATGACCAGCATGAGTCGAAGCTTTCAGTAAAAGCTTATTCCTGAAAATCCAGTCTGAAAAAACAGTGATTCCACTGGATGTAAAGGCTGTATAAAGCAGGATAAGCAGGATTAACAAGTTAGCAAGTTCTCATTACTTCAGAACCTGCCCTGCTCCAGATTTGGTGGGGCTTCACTCAGCATAGTTAGCCAGCTATCTCCATCATGCAGCTTTATGAATGACCAGCCAGGTCAATGTATAGTATGCTACAAATGCCTGGGCACATCACACAGAACTACAAAGAAACAGGCTACCTACCCAACTATATGAAGCATGATGGTGCACCCAATATAGGTGAGATGCATCATTCAAGACAGCCAACTGCAGTTTGTGCATGCAAACAGTTTCCCATAAAAATTAATTAAAATACTATGGCAGGGTCATCTACTCGATGCATGTCACGCTGTGAAAAAGCATGAGGCCACCTATATTTAATATACTGTACTGTATTAATTTGGTCTAGGTGGTAGTGGGAAATGCAGTTGCCGCACAAGAGGAAGGTTGCGAGTTAGAAACACACGAGGCAGAGGGCTTCTCTGAGTCGAGTTTGTATGCTCTCCCCGCGTTCATGCACATTTCCTTTTGTCACTCCAGAGTCTTCCTACGACTCAATAACATGCACACCACTTAATTTGAGACTCTAAATTGGTGTGAGTAAATGGTGTGTATGAATGTTGTGTGGATGTCGCGACAGATTGGCGAGCAGTCCATGCAGTGTTCATGCTTTATCATTATGTCCAGTCTACTGGGACAGGTACCAGCTTCCCCATGATTCTAATCAGGAAGAGGGGGTTTAGATAACAGATGGATGGATAAATTTAGCCTTGGATGTTGATATGTATAAATATATATTTTTTTTTTGTATTAATTTGCAAGTAGAAAAGAGCAAGTTTGAAATGGCAAGACATAATTTTTAAAAGTTTGATAGCGTTTTTTATACTTTATTAAGGAAGGTAACAGATGGCATGGCCTCACAGGGCCATGATCTCAGTATCAGCAAGGCTGAGAAAAAAGCAAGCAAGACAGCCAGTCTGCAGAGGAAATGCAGCCAAGTTCTCCAATATGCTTGGGACAACCTGTCAGACCAATTTTTTTATCATGTGCAAGACAACTTATCCAAGAGAACTCATGCAGTTTGCAGAGCAAAGGGTGGTCATCCCAAATGTTGATTTGAATGTTTTCAACAGTTTACTGCTCAAATAGTAATATCTTCCAATTTTCGTACATAACACAACATGTGGCGAGAACAGGCCTTTCAGCCCAACTAGGCTCGCCAGTTTCTTATTACTATATTGAATCTATTACTTCAAATACTCAATGACTCAATGGTATCTAGCTTTAAATCAAGACTGCCCTTGAAAATTCCCAAGGTTTCTGCTTCAACAGTATGGTCAGAAAAGCTATTCCACGCTGAGATTGCTCTCTGGGTGAAAAAATATTTCCAAATATCAATGCCAAATTTACCCTTGGCCAACTTCCATTTATGACCTCGAGTTCAACTAACAAAACTTGGCCTAAGTAATCATACATTATTCACTTTGTTAATCCCTTTAACATATTTAAAGACCTCAATCAGATCACCCCAAAGTCTCCTTTTTCTAAGACTAAAGAGATTAAGGATCTTCAGCCTCTTTTCAAAGATTTCATCATTTCTACCTGGAATTAGCTTAGTGGTTCTTTTCTGACCTTTTTTCTAGAGCCTCTAATCTTTCTTAAAGTATGGTCCCGAGAACTGTACACAATACTCCAGATGTTGTCTGACGAATGTGTTGTACATAAAACGTCCTACTTTAGTGCTGTTATGAGTTTTTATACCCTTCCTAACTTCCTCATTTTTTGCTAATTTGTCATGTTTGAATGTTACAGATCATCCAACTGTTTTTAATGCAAGACGAAGACGTGAACAAAAAATGCATCT
This sequence comes from Gymnothorax reevesii, assembly GCA_029721435.1. Taxonomy (NCBI): domain Eukaryota; kingdom Metazoa; phylum Chordata; class Actinopteri; order Anguilliformes; family Muraenidae; genus Gymnothorax; species Gymnothorax reevesii. Next base: position 25,286,349 of record CM056578.1, on the reverse strand, counting down.
TTGTGCGTGAACACAAAATGCATCTTTTAAATGATGATTTCATTTACTGAAAATACTCAGTAATTTGGGACCTTTATCACTCATGTTGAAAAATAATTGCCCCACCAAACCTGATAAATAGTAATGCCACCTCTGGCAACAACAACTGCAGCCAAATGTTTCGATAACTGGCACCGAGTCTTTCACAATGCAGTGGAAGAACTTTACCCCACTGTTCTTCACAGAATTGTTTTCATTCAGCCGCACTGGAGGGAGCGGAGCATGAACTGCCAGTTTAACCCCTTCCCTATCCTGGCAGCAGGCATGCAGTGACCCAAGACGTATACATACATCCTCAAAACAACTGTTTAACTCAGTGTGTGGTTACACAATGCAATCAAGTTACTTATGCTGGTGACTGAGAAGAATCCGGCACTGACTGGTAAAAGCAGCCGATAACAAGCATTCCCTCATTTCCCAATTCCCCAATCATTACTGCTTTGAAAGTCAGAATGGCTCGTCACCCTTGCGTACACACATCAGAGGAAGATGCAAATTCCTGGGGTTGAAGACGAGAAATATGATGAAAATAGTGAAGACAGTGATTTGCATGAGCCAAGCACTTCTGAGGAGTGTTTGGAGGAAGAAAATACGACCATGTGAAATCAACTATGGTTTGTTGTCTTCCTCGTCTTCCAAAGTATCTTTATCCTCTAAATCTGTATTTTCTTCTCCGCTAAACTCCTTGGCACATATGAAAACTTCGCACACATTAGTTGGGAAGGAATTAAGGTCATGCCACAACATCTCAATCAGATTTGAGTCAAGAATTTAACAAGGCCACTCCAAACCTTTCATTTTGTTTATTTTGAGTCAATCACAGGGGTACCTGCTCGTGAGCTTCAAATTACTGCACAGCTGAATGACCCAAACGCGTTTGAGTTTTAGGTCACAAACTGAGGGCTGAATATCATCCTTTAGGATTTTCAAGAGGCAAGCAGAGTCCATGCATGAGTTAATGCAAGTCGCCCAGGTCCAGAAACAACAAACACCCCCAGACCATCACCCTAACACCACTGTGTTTGACTGTGGGTATGAAGTTCCTACTGTGGAATGGTGTTTTAGCTTTAGGCTAAATGTAATGGGGTCCAGTGGAGTTTCTGAGACTTTGAATGGCTTTACAATCCTTTCCAAACTGAAAGAGGTCAACGACTTCGTTCCACATCTGTTCTTGAATTTCTTTAAATTGCGGCCTCATGTACTGCTTTTTGCCTTTTTCACATTGCCAGACAGGATATTTTTAAGTGTTGTTTAAATTCAATGGGGTTTTTTTTGTTTTTTTTTTAAATTCATTTTACCCTTTGCCTTTCATGGTCATCTCCATTTCGCATCGTATCATTCCATTATTTACTGCATTATTAACTGCACCTTTCACTATATCAATGCCTGTTTATGTGTTGTTCTTGACTTCATGCTATTAAAATGTGTCTTTTTAATTGATGTATACATATATTTTTTTTCCTCTCTCTCCCTCATCACTGCCTTCACATCTCTATGTGTATGCATGGCACACACACACACATACAGACCTATTCTTTTTCTCTCTCTTTTTTCTTCCTCTTTTTTTTCTATTTCTTTTCAGCATCATGTTCATTAGTTACACTTATGCCGCATCCCTTTTGTGTCCAGAGTTTGTCCTTAATTATGTATCTGTTCTGTCCACTTACTGTGTAATTGGTTGTTTGTATGTTATTCTGTTTACTTTTTAAGGCTGGCTGTTTTGTATGTTTTCTGCTCGTTTTCTTTTGTAATAAAATAAATAAATAAAAAAATAAATAAATTCAATGGGGCTGGTAGTAGTCATGCCAAGGTGTGTCAAGAGAAATTGAAAGCATCCAGCGATTAAATTTGTTCAGTTGGTGAATTTGGTATCTAAAGGAGTACTCATCTTTTCACATAGGTCCAGGGGGGGTTGGATAGCTTTTTTTCCTCAATAAATAAAATCAATAAATAGAAATCTGGAAGTGGGAAAATAATTTATTTATAGCAGTTTATGTATTTTTTGAGGGTGCCAACAAATTAGTAGTGAAAAAAATAGTATTGTAAAAAAAAAAAAGGCACACAGTGGTATAAAACAATTGTGCCAAAACGTTAAAAAAAAAACTAAAATGGATAAAGGTCTTGAAGCTAAAAAATTAAGAGATCAATAAAATAAATGAAATAGTATTTTGTCATCAATGAAAACACACTCTTATTTCTTCATAGTACAGCCTGTGAGTGGTTGTCTGGTACCTTGGACGGCAGCAGAAAGCGCAGATAGTGCGCAATCGATCTGAGAAAAATCACATTTTCTTGAGCAAGCTTTTCTTTTTCCCCTCCGTCTCAGGCTTGAAGGCTTACAGTGTTGAAATGAAACGCGAAAACGGCTCTCTTGTACAGGTGTGGAACAAAGCACGGTTCTCTTCGCCCTGACATCTGATTGGCCATGAGGCTATCGAGCTGTGACACAAACAGAAGAGTGTTCAAGCCTTTTGAGCGCAACAAGAGTCTTTACTGTCTGTCTGGCTGGGGCAATCCTAAAACACAGGAGAAAAGGGCATTTGGTTGTCTTCTTAGGGAAAGAAAAAAAATAGAAATTGTCTGTGCACACGTTTGTGTGTGTGTGAGAATGTTTTCTCAATAAATCAGAGGTTTAACAGATAAATAATTCAGCAAGTTTTGCGCATTTGTACTTTAAATTAGGCAACAAGATTCATACGTTTTAACACATCACTTTCATCATCACAATGGTGTATTTCTGTATGCATTGAACATTTCTAAAAACCATATATGATATACATACTTCTGAATTCACACACTATTTTCAGCATTGAATTTTCGTCGAGGCACAGCAGACTTAAAGCCTGTCTCAATGCCGCATAACCATGAGCCATTTTATGAACAGATTCAGCGCCTCCAGAAGGAGATCAGGCGTGCTGCATGAAATTCTGTTTAACCCCTTTGCGCAGAAGCCAAATCTGGCTATTTCGGGGGGTAACCTTATTTAAGGCTTTATAATTCAAGATTTCAGCTTCATAGACAGGAAAGGATTGGTTGAACTGAGTCTAGACACATTTAGGCATTTAAACTCCCAACGTATTTCTGTTTTTTTTTTACATGACTTTGGTGGAGAAAAGGTTCTGTAAACACAAAAAAATCTTTATGAAAATTCTACATAGAAAAATGGGGGAAAAAATAATACCGAGAATTGAAAAACTGCTGGGGCTTAAGTCTATAAATTTCTGGGATCATAAACTCCTTGACCACAAGTACAATTCATCTTGAACATTGCATTCTAGATTACCTACTTGCTATGAACCAAACTAAGACAGCTATCCTGGTGGCTCCCCCAAAGTCTGAGATCCCTCAAAATGGTGCACCATCAGATCATAAAATAATCATATATTTAACACAAATGAAGTTTTGAGGCATGAAATTTAATATGAACTAATGATTTTCTGGTTAAGTTTAGCATGATTTTATCAATATCAGTGCAGTTGAATATCAGCGGTCACCAGTAACCTCTCCAAACAGAAAAACATGCCTTTTCTCCATAATAAAGTTTAGAGTTTTGTCCATTTTTCTTCAAAGTCCCCCAAGCCAGCACACATACTCATGAAATAAATTGCTGATTAAATGGTCAGAAGCTTCACCCTGCAATGACGAGCTAGCTGTCACCACTTCTGAGCTCACAACCTTATTTCAACACATTCACCTTTTAAGGAACAAGTAAAACTCACTCAGTAATATCTGAAATATACCTTATTTTAACAGAACAGACATTCCACTTTCAGGAAAAATTAAAAAATATGTGCCTCCCTAGATTCAACAGAATAGTGCAATGAATGTGTACCAGGGGATCCACCGAATGCATAACCAGCTCACGTTTTAAACAGGAAAAAAAAACCTTGGCATTCGATTTTGTTGAATATGGCATGCATTCCGAAGCAAGAAGCAAAAATAGCAGCCTAACCTTTCTCATGAATCCCTCCTCCAGAGACCGATGTATCCTCTAGAAGGAACCCTCCGGTCCCGTTTCATTAGAAATAATTCCCATTGACCATGTCCTTACCTCATTTAAATTCTGTAAATGTAACGCAACACTTCAGGCCGGTTAAGGGACTCTTTTTTTCTACAACCCCAATTTCGAAATAGTTGGGACAAAGTGTAAATTGTGAATAAAATCAAAATGTAATGACTTTCAAATCACACCAGCCAGTATTTTATTCACAATAGAACAGAGATAACATGGCAAATGTTGAAACTGAGAAATTTCACAATTTTATCCACCAAATGAGCTCATTTCAAATTTGATGGCTGCTACGGGTCTCAAAAAAGTTGGGACAGGGGCCTGTTTACCATGGTGTAGCATCTCCTCTTCTTTTTAACTCACAGTGGAGGAGTCTGGGCATTAAGGAGACAAGTTTTCTGAGTTTAGTCATTGGAATTTGATCCCACTCTTGTTTAATTCAGACTTCCAGCTGCTAGTGAGTTTTGGGTCTCCTTGGATGGAATTTTCGTTTAATTATGTGCAAAATGTTCTCAATCGGTGAAAGATCAGGACTGCAGGCAGGCCAGTTCAGCATACAGACTCTTCTATTACGAAGCCATGCTGTTGTAATAGCTGCAGTATGTCGTTTTGCATTGTCCTGCTTAAATGCACAAAGCCTTCCCTGGAATAGATGTCGTCTGGACATATAAATATACACTGCCCGGCCAAAAAAAAAGTTGCACACTCAAATATTTAGTTGGAACCCATGTAGCTTTGATTACAGTGCATATTCTTCTTGTCATTGTTTTAACATCTATATGCAATGCCAGAACATTTATTTTAGATCAGAAATGCCATAATTTTTGGCCGAGATCTTGTCTACTCAACATAATGGTTGAACCACTGTGGTCTTTCTCGAGCACATCCCAATAACTTTTAATGTGTTTAGGGTCAGGATTTTGTGGTGGCAAATTTGTTTGTGAAAATGATTCCTCATACTTGTTTTTGTCATTCATGGTTTTCTTTGCTAAATACAGGCCAAAAATTTGCCCGTTCTGAAGTACTGTAACATCTTTTCCACCATCAGGGGATGTGTCTTCCGACATGATTTTTTAAGAAATGAGTAATGAGCGCTTAATCAGTCAGGGTAAAATGATTATTGCCAGCTGAAACATGTTAACAACCACAATAATGATCCAATTATAGAATTTGTTCGTTAATTTCCAAATGGAGACTTTTTTTTGGCCGGGCAGTGTATAAAACCTTTATATACCTTTCAGCATTCATGGTTCTTTTTAAAACATGTAAGTGTCCCACACCATATGCACTAATGCATCCCCACACCATCAGAGATGCTGGCTTTTGAGCTGAATGCTGATAATAGGAGGGGTGGTCTTTCTCTTATTTAGCTCGGAGGACACAACGCCCATGATTTCCCACAAGAATGTCAAATTTGGACTCGTCTGACCACAGGACACTTTGCTACAGTCCATTTTAAATGAGCCTTGGCCCACAGAACACTGTGAGGCCTCTAGATCATGCTCAACAATGGCTTCCTTTTTGAATGATAGAGTTTTAGGTGGCATCTGTGGATGGCACGGCGGACTGTGTTTACAGACAGTGGTGTCTTGAAGTATTCCTGGGCCCATTTAGTAATGTTAACGACAAAATAATGCCGGTGAGTGCAGCAGTGACGTCTGAGGGCCCGATGATCATCCAGTCATCTGAGGGCATCCAGTAAAGGTCTTCGGCCTTGTCCTTTACGCACAGAGATTTTTCCAGTTTCTCTAAATCTATTGATAATGTAATGCACTGTCTATGATGAGACCTTCAAAGCCTTTGCAATTTGGCCTTGAGCAACATCGTTTTCAAAGTATTCCACAATTTTTTTTCGCAAGCCTTCACAGGTTGGAGAGCCTCTGGCCATCTTTACTTCTTGGAGACTCAGCCTCTCTAAGACATCCCTTTTATAGTCAATCATGTTACACACCTGATGCCAGTTAACTTAATTACTTGCTAAATGTTCTTTCATCTGATTCTCTTATAAATCAACTGCTTTTCCAGCCCTTTTTTGCCTGTGTCCTGACTTTTTTGAGACCCGTTGCAGCCAGAAAATTTTAAATAAGCTCATTTTGTGGATACAATGTAAAATGTCTCAGTTTCAACATTCAAAATGTTCTCTGTGTTCTATTGTAAATAAAACATTGGCTCATATGATCTGAAAGTTATTGCATTTTGATTTCATTCAAAATTGACACTTCGTCCCAGCTATTTCGGAATTGGGGTTGTATAAATCGGGTCATTCTCAGCTGCGCAATCATGCTCAACGTTGAACGGATACAACCTACCTAGCTGAGATGCATAGGTTTGTATGCTCTTATGTTTGTCCAATAAATGTGTTTCAGTTACTGTGGGAAGTTTAAACACTCGGGAATGGGATAAGAAATCAGCCAATCAATACATTGTTACTGGGGAAGTTTCACGAGGGCGGGAACTATAACTGTGCCGTCAAGCAGAAGAGCCTGAGTATATAATTGAATGATTGGCTAGCAACACCAGTAGTTGGGTGGATATAAGGAATGTGAATTTTCAATGGAGGAATCTACACGTAAATCCACGGTAGGGAACTATGCATTTTTTGTATGTGATGACTGTAATTGACAGTAGAATGTGAGAGAATCAATACCATGTTGAATTTTTTGCTTCAGAAAACTGATTTTTCTTAACCACTAATTGGAATACCGTTGGCTCACTGTAACTGAAGTGGTTGCAAGAGAGGACAATGATTTTTTCTGTCCCAAAAGATCATTTGTTTAAACTGCTGGATAGATACTATGGGCAACGATATTGAGCAGTTTGCAAACCAGGCTGAGCTGAGGAGTTTAATTCATGCAACTCCTGAAAAACAAGGATTAGAGTGAAATTGTCAATATTCTAGACTGTGTTCCAGCTCTGTTTGCTGATGAATATTCAATAACTGATCTGGGGGTGCCATCTAGTGATAGTGTAGTGCGACTGCTTCCATAAAAAGAGCTGCTCAATGTCTGCAGGCGTCTACATCTGCAGAAAGGTATTAAAAATGAAGAATTTCAGATTAATTCCTGAAAATCTGAAATGTACAATACTTTCACAAAAGCGAAATTGTCTGTAATACAGAACTCTGCAGTTAAAATCCAACCCCCTCCCCCCCAAAAAAAAAATTGGCCTACTGTGTGCCATGGATAAATTGGCCAACTGTGTGCCATGGTGCCATGCAGATCACTTTTGAGAGCCAGGACAAGAGATTCAGACAATCTGAATAAATGAAGTGTCTCATGTCAAGGAAAATCATAGAGAAATCTAAGCACACATAATACTCAAGTCTTGCATACAGTGAGCTCCATAATTCAGTGGGCATGTCAGTGACACAATTTTAATTTTGGTTCTCTCCTCTAGAACTAAGTTTGAAAGGATACAATGAGCATAAGGCCGAAGTACAGGCTGTCAGCAGTAATTCGAGGGTGCTTTCATCCAAATTAAATTAACAGTTTGGAAATGACAGCACCTTTTGCACGTAGGCCACCTGTTTTCTGGTGCATCAAAGACTATCGGACAGTTTAAAGTCATGCACAATTACACAATGTAAAAGTGAATGCAATGCATTGATTGCCATGCTGCCACCTGCCACAGTATGATATGCCCTAAAAGTATATCTGCAGGATCAGCAAATAGCTGACCTTCTGTGACCTTGACCTGTGACCTGATGACCCCCAAAACCTGATCAGTTCATCTACCCTCCGTGGGAAGTTACCAAACCTGATTCTGTCAATGTAACTCAGCCTTTTCAGTGGACATAGCGCACACAAGCTACGCAAGACAGACAGACGAATGCACAGACAGATAACCGAGAAACAGTATTCCTCCCGCCCACTGCAGGTAAAATAATAATTCTTAGAACATGCTTGCATTGCCTTTGTGCATGAAAGACTGCTTGAAGTTTGTGGCACAGACATCACTGCAGACGCTGGGTATCTTTCAAAGTGATGCCAGGACTATCAATCTATCTGCCTTCAGTCTCCCTTTCAATTAGATTCAGGTCCGGTGATTGACTTGAACAACAAAAACAACAAAACATTGCCACAGCTCAATGAATTATAGTGCTCACTGTCTGACCCTTTGTATCACTCAGAATTCAAGCCCACCAGAAACCACTTGGCAATACCCAGCTCAGACAGGCGCGTAATGAAGATTACTTTGACTGATTCACAGCTGCCCTCATGAGAGATGCCCATTTTACCGACCACAGAGGAGTCCCCTGCTACGCCCTCCTCTATGCCAGCCTGTCATATGAATGGACAGCCTGGGCAACCATCAACAACCATCAGCAGACCTGACGGCATTTCATCACCTCTGTGTCCTATAAACCGAACGCGCTCATTCGCAGACCCTTATTCATATAACGCCGTTGATGGACATGTCTCAGGATCAACCGTGGCGTCCATATCGCTGACATCAGCTCATACAGGCGCATAATCACCAGGCCTGGTCACTCACGAAATTACATTTGATTGATCATATTGATCAAGCCTTAACCCTTTCCAGGATTACATTTCAAATTTGCAACACTAAATTGCTAATTAGCTAATAACAGAGCTGTGGCCTTTCCAATATGGAGGATCCACTGGAAAAACGATCAAGGTCATTTCTCTGCACTTTTGAGTTATCACCATTTAAAGTTTCAAAACCTCAAAAATGGAAAACAAGTTGCTAGAGATGCATAGTGTTTGTACCTTGATAAAGTTTGGCAATCGCCACAATATATACTTCTGAAATATTTATATCTGGTGAAGATATTGCATATTTGATAGAGCTCTGAAGTTAATAGTCCCTTGACTTTGATCGTTCTTTCATTGTAAATCAATATCTCTAAAGGTCAAAGCAATAGATGAACAAAGAGTGACTATTATCTTGCAGAAAAACACAGCTGATTGGTTACCCAAAGTCACGTGACTTGACCCTGATCGTTCTTCCAGTGTTTTGCAATGACATTGACCATTTTGTTGTTGTACACAGGTATTTCAACACTGCATATTTTGGAATCTGATCATTTTATCAGAGTTATGATAATCTTAAGTGAAACAGAGTTGGGTTCAAGTACTTTCAAGAACTGGATGCAAGTATTTTTTTTAAATACCAAAGTGCTTGCACTTGTATCGGAGTACTTCCTATTAATGTCTAAAGTACTTGTACTTGTATTCAAGCACTTTTCAAAGTTCTTCACCAATCTGTCTCCAAAGTGCTGACAGAGATTGGTCAAGAACTTGAAAAGTACTTGTATACAAGTACATTTACTTATTATTAGGTATTATTAGGCATTAGGCCTAAAAATATTGTTAGGCGTATTGCCTAACATTAGGCATTATTAGGTAGCACTCAGATACAAATACAAGCACTATGGTATGTAAAAAAAAAAAAAAAATGCTTGCATGCAATTCTCAAAAGTACTTGAAAGTACTGGTACCCAACCCTGCAGTGAAACCACCAAGAGTCTGAATATGGTTGGTAGGCCTAAGTGAAAATCTCTAAAAATTGACCTTGATTGTTTTTCCACTGGACCCTTCATACGGCAGTCTCCATGTGAAAAGTTCTTACAGTTTTTAAGGCTCATATTTCGGGTGAGTAGCACAAGAAAACCGTGTAGAATTTAGGACAGGAGTGCATAAGTCATTTTTTGAATGTTCATAAATACTACTCATGCCAATTTAGGGATAAAAACTGCATTGATATTTTTTCTAGGGGGTGGGCGTATTTTGACGTTGCAAATCTGCAACATCCCGTAGTGCATTGCATGCAGCGTAAAATCCATAATAAAGTAATATTATGTTTGTTTGATTTTCACTAAATCTTAAGATTTTTTCTCAGCATATAACTTAAATGGTCCCTGAGAGGGTTACTGAAAATGAATCGGGTGGATATGTTTATTTTGTTTACCTGTGGTATGGCTGCATCCAGTAATCTCATTCATAATACCGAGTTTCACAAGCACACTCATCCATGTGCATATGCGCGCGCGCGCACACAGACGCACACACACACACACACACACACAAACAAACACACGTTTCATAATATCATTCACACCTTTAGCCACATAATACGGCCTGGTCTTACACACAAAACCGACAAAACACTGAACTGAATTATATTCACAGGCTCCCTGAAAGATACTGCCTTTAATTGTTTTGTTTACAAGTGAAAAACTGTGGTTTCAGCCAAAGAAAACACACAATGCATAGAAAATGAATGCAAATCCTCTGACTTCAAAGTCCCTATATATAGAAATTATTTCAAGAGATATAGACATTGTGAGGTAGATCTGAGATTCAAGGTATTTGTGAAGCATTTGGAAATAAGCTCAGTGAGACGATATGAGATTCCTTCATTAAAACTGCTAAATGTTCTGCACAGAGTATTTAGGGCATGTAAACCACAATATAATTATCTCTGAATGATCGTAGGGAAACAACATTGATAATCGTCAGTTAAATAGAATCAAATTTGTTCAGTAATATGTGCCCAGAGAAGAGGCCAGGTTTATTTGGCAGGATAATACAGACACACAGCACTGTCATGGAAGGCAGTGACCCAAAGGCATCGAGTCAGCTTCCATACTCAACTGCCACCAGCATTAGCAGTAATGGGGTATTCAAACCAATTACAGTCATCAACACATGCTATTAATTTCAATCTGTTGAGGCCATGTAGAGTCCGACAGATGGAGCTGGAGAGAGGGGAGATGTGTCTCCCGGTTCTGCATTTATATAGAATTCATCTCTGTTCTATGCAAAGAAATCCACCGCCTTTCCCCCGCCTTAGAAAACTCAGATCTAAAGGTTGTAACTGAGTGCTGGATATTGAATGTGAATTGAGATTTTGGGACTGCAACACCTATTCCTCTCCTCAAATGTTTTCAGAAACACTAAATTGGTCTGGATGCACCCTGAGTCGAAGCGAAGACTCCATTTCCTCAATTTTTGAACATCTTCAGAACCCCCCCCAGCCCTCCTGTTCTCAGAGATTATCACACCGACAATCCTTCCCCCACTTTTTTCCTCAACAGCTTTCCTCTGAGGTGGAACAGGAAAGCGTTATTTAATACTCTGCCGAGCGCGCTCATTGCACATAAACTCCCCGGGTCTAGAGCGGTTCCTCTCCAGAAAGCTTCCTATCGATTGCGGGATGCCAAAATGATCATCTAATTCCTACCAAATTGAAAAGTTCTCCACAGCCAGGTTGGGTGTAAACTAGGTCTGTTCAGATGTCTGAGCCTCCACTGTAGCAGCACGCTATGCCTCAGGAGGAGATTTTGCGTTTTCTGTAGGCTGCTGTAACGTAGGAGATTCTGCACAGTGATAGGAGCAGAAATGGGGCAGAGTTTTGTTCCATGAAGAGCTTATAACCGGGTAGAAGATGGTGAATCAGGTGGGAGATATTGGCCCTCAGGCAGCAACATTCTCTTAAATTTATCTCATATTTTCTCTAATTTTTTTGCTTAGAGAAAAAATAAGAGAAATAAACTCAATTTGCACCAAACGCTCTTACTGTCCAAATGTGCTCTTACCCATGTGTGCTGAATATTGAATCCCACATGATCGTAAATTAGAAACGCGTGGCCGGTTGTTTTAAATTAGCATATATGACACCCACTAAACACCAAATTGTAGTGATTTGAATAAAAACGAAGAGGATATTTCTACCTTTAGCACTACGTTTTCATGCGTGTTTATTTTTTCCTTCCATATACACTCACTCTACTCTGTTCCTCTCCCGCTTCAATCCCTCGTTGCCCTCTAAGGCCCCCTACCATACTTCCAATATATTATACCAGGACATCACACAAATTTGGGCAGGTGATGTGCCATGCGCAAAGAGCCGACTGCTCGTGGCAACCTCGGGCGCTTTAATACGAGGTACGATTGTTCCATACCGTGTCACAGTACGATTGTTGCCCCTCCCCTCTCACCCCGCTGGTCAGCTTTCACACTAGTAATATCGTACCCGAGTATACTTGCATATATGTCAAAATTCCAATACAGCACATTGCAGTAGGAGGCTTTAAATGGGGAACGATTTCTAAAGGAGGCGCCAATGTATTTCGGGGTTTATTATTGAGAAGGGGGTTTACAATATTAATATTGATTATTGATATTGCGATTGCATATGCTGAATATTTTCTTGACTGAATGCTTCATATTTTTACATATCCGATTCTTTCTTTAGGTACCCAAATAAAGGTAAGCAAAAAATGTACTGATTACATTCGAAATAGGTGTATGTTGGATACGGAATTCTTTCGCCCTTGCGTTTTTGGCTGATTATGCGGTCATACCACCAAAATTGATCTACTTCACAACTTGAGCTGCCAGACTTTGGCATCGCGTCCCGCACTTATAATATCGCACTTATAATATCGAAATATCGCAGTCCCATTTTCTTTCGTTTGTCACGGCACTGATCTATTATTATGTGATAACCACGCGAATGTAACTACTCACGAATTATTCCATAAATCTCAGCGTTTTTGCATGTAGTATTCAGTTGTGATTGTATGTTTTCATCCGCCTAAATTTCGAGCAAGCATTGAATTTATTCGTTTGAATTGAGATATCATTTTGCCGCTGCATTTGTTAGAACAAGAGAGCCGTAACACATAACTAATGTCGTGCTCAAGTACAGTTGCTTTCACATTTGGTAGCCTAAGAATAGCCATTCATCTGTCTCCGCAAACAGATCAGCGCAATCTCTAAAAACGCACTTTCTGCCCAAGGCCTGGATGGCCAAAGTGTCCAACAGCAATAGGTAAGCCATTCAGAACCAGAACGCACGCAAGTAGGCCATCTAAGGGTTTTAGCTTAGACCTAATTAGGATCAACTAGCCAAACTCTTCAACCCAATAATTGAATAATAGAATCATTATAATTTCTCAAAAACATAAAACAATCAAAATTTGATTATATGATGCATTTTTAATGTTTAGGTTTTAAAAATTGTGTGTCCATGCAATAGACAAGCAATTGTGGACAGAGATAATAGTTTTCTGTTTTCTTTTATCTCAGTAAGAGTGCTCTCGACCACTCTTCAAATTTTCTTTTACCTAAGAGAAGAGCAAAAATAAGAAAATATTGTTGCATCTTAGAAATCAATGGGTAAGAACAAAATAAGAAGGAAAAAAAAGGAGATACGAACAAAAATAAGAGAAAATTTGTTTTAATATCGCTTCTTGCATGAGGCCCAATGTTATTTCACATGAGGGGCAGGGTAGGTGGTTCCACATTGAATATTGGGTTAAAACCCCCAGATTCAATCATAACAGTGTGCTTACAATACCATCGTAATCTGCAGGTGGTCCAGGCAGAAGGTTGCAACGCCATACTGTTGGGGGGAGGGAGGATATGTTTCAAGATTTTGGATCAAGGTGAAACCAATTCTTAGCTGCACCATTGAAAACCTGGAGGCCTAATTGACGGAGAACCACATCCCACAGCATGTAGCAAACTTTAAGTAAATGCAACACCAATAAAATAAATAATCACTGGTTATGCCATTTACTTTCTGCCTGTAGTGAACCATGTTATTATTTTACAAAGAATGGTTGCGCCAAACTATTATGCATGTGCTAAATGTCATAGAGAATGAGGTCTGGGTTGAGTGTCTGGCACCTATAACACACTGTGCTGCCCCCACTGGATGAGGGGACGAATGACAGTTTTTTTGAACAAGCACAAAAACAAATAAAGTAGGCTCCAACTGCCAGCCAGCTGCTACAGCCAGACCTTTTTCTTTGTCACAAAGAGCCACATTGTACCCCAAAGCATCATTCCACCACCCTCAAAGAAAAACAGGCAAGCGCAATGTCTTATTAAAGGATACACCTAAAAAAAAAAAAAAAAAAAAACAGTATAGGATACGGATTCATATGGAAAGTTAGGAACAATGTGGAAAAAGAACTGGTCTTCAAAATACTCAACAGCTGAAATCACTCACACCAAACCATCCATCGTGAGACCAAATCACTCAATTTCACACCGGTTGTCATAACACGGTTGTCATGACAATAATGGTCCCTGAGAGAGTTCACAAATTTAATTTGACCTGTGCAGCAACACTGCTTGTTTCTTATGCAGAACAAAGTGTTCCAAAGGCGCACGCAACACAGCAGTCCCGCATACATCAGTTTTATACGGCCATTAACGTGCAGTGCTGCTGCGAGTCCCAGACCCACAGAAGATGCTGCTCTTGAATCGGCAGAGTTATACAGCTTAGCGGAAAATTGCATTGTTGTGCTAACAAACTGACAAAAAAGGAAAATGGGGGGAGGGAATAAAAGTGAGATTAGTTATTGAGACAGCTGTCAGAGCGCAGCTAGCGTGTCTGGATGAGTATGTGCGTGTGGGTCAGTGAGTGAATCCTGAGTGCGTGTGATTGTGAGTGAATTGTGTGTTTGTGTGTGTATGCATGTGCGTGTGCACGCATGTGTTTGAGATAGAAAGATGAACGTGCTCTACAGAAATGAGTGTGAGCATTAGTATGAGTTTCTGTGGGTGCTAGTGCCCAAGCGTGCACATGTGCGAACTGTTCATCGATGCGAATTTCTGTCTGCTGTGTGTGTGCGCACGTGTGTGTGTGCGTGTGTGCGTTAAAATGCTTGAGTGCAATTGCCTATGGTTTAAAGCGGTCAAATCTCCTTCCAGCTGCTCAGTGCTCCCCAGTGTACCCGAAGGGGCCCAAGACACTACAATAGGCGCTTGGAACAATGACGTTTTCAGGCTCACTGGCTCTCCCATCTCTCTCCATTAATCTCCACTGGAAGCCAGTGCTCTGACTCGGTGACGTCTGCGTGGAGGGGCGTAATTGCAGATTGCTATCCCGGGGGTAATTTGCACCCATTGTGCCGGGAGAGCCGATATCAGGACTCCAGGCCACAGATTAACCACTTAAGGAGCGCCAAGTGTGGCTTTTACTGCCACTTAGAGCCCAAGAAGAGAGAGAGAGATCACACCAGCTACTAGCTTTTCCACACAAAACCCTGCAATCACCAGAATGAATAGCCCGTTTCAAATAAAAATGTGAAAATGAATTTTATTTCCAGCAACTTGCCCCCGCCTTCACTTTAGCGATTAATCAATTCTGATCTTTCCATTAAAAGCCCTCCATTTTAGGCTTTCACAGTTTCCCAATACCAGAGCACTACATCATAGTTAAATTTGGTGGTACTTGTAATTAATCGCATTAACAAACCAAATTGCAATTATAATGACTGACTGAGGGAAGCCAGACTGGACTGAGAAGCTTTTACAGACAAAAAGAGGCCAGACGGTTTTCAGCTGATCTCCGCTATATTTGGGGACACAGAGGGCCGGTGGCCTGATGAAACTGCATAACCTAAGACGCAAAATACGTTCTGTTTTAGTTTGTCTCTGTACCTTCCATGTCATGTTAGGGCTGGCCGATAAATTGATACTACATCGGTAACGTGATATGAGCCAAGATAAGATATCATCTGGGATACTGGATATCGTAATATCATGATATGATATGAGGGTTATCTTTGGTTTTAAAAGCTGTATTACCGCAAAGGAATACAGTTGTTTGCATTTATTAGACTATTCTAGATGTTACCTGTATCTATTTGGTCATCATATCAACATTATTAAAGATTATTAATCAAAAATCATGTAGTGCAAATATTTTGTGAAAGCACCGATAACTATTCCAACAGTATCAATCAAGAGGTAATCGGTCAAAAATATTGTGAGATTTTATATTTTCCATATCACCCAGCCCCATGTTACGACACCCAAGATGGACTGTTTGACATGCTTGTTGTCAAATGGGCAGGTGGAAGGGACTTGCTATAAACAATCAAGACCAAAGCAATTAGTCAAAAACTGAAAGTCAAACAGAATTAAGAACTGAGGAATGTTTAAATATGAGCACAAGCCAACAGCCAACCACATGACTGACTACACATTCAAGGAAAAATATTCCTTCTCACTGATTCTACAGAGGAACCTTCTTTAGTCTGAGTGTTCTATGCCAGTCAAAATGATTCATCTACAGGGTTCTTCAACACTACACATCCAAGACAAAGAACTGAATAAAAAACGGAAAAGCGTTCCTTCTCTGCAATGAGGCCACAAACTTATTTTTCCACAGATGGTTGAAAGAAGTAACTATCTAGACCATTTGTCAGCCATAGCACAAAACATAAGTTTGCACAATACAGGTGAACAAACACCCCCCCTAATGATTAGTTAGTAGTAGGAAATGCACAAATTTGTGTACTTCACGTGAAAGCCATCAACGCACTGCATGCGCCTGAGAAAAATTGCATTTCATGGGAAGTCAGTCAGCTATTTGTCTGTTTACCAGCGACCAATCAGGGTTATACCATTTTAGAGTCACAACCAACATAATTATTAACCTCCGCCAGGAGGTATATGTTTTCGGTGCCGTTTGTTTGTTGGTTTGTTTGTGTACAACATAACTCAAAAACATATTCGTCCGGATTTGGACGAAATTTTCAGGGTAGGTGGGTATTAACTCAAGGAAGAGGTGATTAAATTTTGGCATATCTAGGCCAAAGTACTGCTGAGATGTACGCCAAAGTTCAAGATTTCAAGTCTTTCCAATGGGCCGGAGTTCCAATCGCCGTGCTTTTGGCTTTGCTGCCCCCTGGCGGAGATTCTGCGCTCTCTGAGTGCTTTTCTAGTTAGTCATGTCACTGGAATAAAAACTAAAATTATGAAAAAAAAAAATAAAAAATGGAGGTAAAACTTTTGTGCAGAAAAACCACAAGATGGAAGCTTTATCAATGGTACATCATAAATGCATCCCGATCGTGCAATACCAGACATATCTCCAAATTTAGGGGCCTTAAATTAATCTAATCTGCCTTTAAAGCAGCTGTCCTCCTGTCTCCTCTGGAGGTCTGCATGAGTCTCCTTCTCCTCCCTCAGACGGAAAACAGCCGCTAAAATCACATGCAGGACGCGACATGCAGGCCCCAGTCTCCCTCTATTTCACACACAGATGCAGATGTGAAACAGCCGATTAGCTTGTCATTAACACAAGCTGTCTCCTGTCCCCGCCTGCCATCTGCCAGGCTGGTGCCTCAAAGCCCCATGGGAAATGTAGTCCAGGACCTGGGAGATTACAGCCCAACAGAGGCCATATGCAGTCTGAGCCAATTAAAATACACAGTTACACGGGAGCTGAAGGGACTCATAACTTGCCTCCACATCTCTATTTATCTCTCTCCATTTATACTCCCACCGTCTCCTGTATACACATCTTTCCCAATCCAACATGCATGCCCTATTAGTCCATATTATAATCCGCATTGGGCGAGAAAGAATTTTAGTGCCTTACTTCAGGCATCAGACAAAAATTTCGGTTACTAGGGCTGGACATTAAGGAATGCTCATTGGACGGGGGCTAAAACGAAACCGTTTCAAAGCAATTAATTGATTTGTCACAAGCCCAATCGAACCAGTACCCCAAGCGTTATATTTCTTTTAAAGCATGGTCTGTTGTATTAGAGGAGAAAATATATACTGCGACGTACATTACTACCATCCAAAGTTCAAATATATTGCGTTATAAATTTTATACCGTATCGTCCAGCCCCAGCTCTGGTAGCATCCTGGGAGACCAGGCCTGGAGTTAATGTAAACTTCTCTAGAGCAGATTTTTACGATCCACCAACCTCTAAGCACTCCTGCTGCCGTCCCCTCCGCCATCGCTAAATAAAAGAGATGACAGTATCAGAGGTGTAAATCTACAGAGGACAGCCGGACCCATGGGGCTCATTCCACAAAACCGAGCTGCACAATCCTCAGCTTCAGAGGCAAGCATCACGCACAAATCTCCAAAAGATCGACAACACCAACGACAACACAATGTTAAGATCTGCCCCCAATATAAACAGATGAATATTAGCTGTGGAAAGCAAAGGATGTGGCTTCAGTTCTCAAAACATTTCAGACTGTCAATAAATGGAAATAACGGTGTGTGGCGTACCATTTCCCCTAAACACAACAGTGGCTAAATGACCCTGGAGCCTCTTGCACAACTGATTAAATCTGATTCCAGCATAACTCAAGGGTTAAGACTAGCAAAAGTCCACAGATGAATCGCGCCTTCCAAGTTTGGCAACCGATGCAGGGCTGGGCATGTCCAAATCCTGCTTTAATTTTGAATGACCAACTATCACCCCAGCTACTTTTAGGAAGACAGGCCCCAGCAGAATGTGTGACATGGGTATCACACCATAGAGCAGAGCTACAGTCTTCAAAAATACAGCACGGCCCCCTATCTCTCCCTACGCATCATCGCCAAACTCACAAGAGTGGAACCAAAGAAGGACCACTCACATGCAGCGGGTGCGCGGACCACGGGTGCCAACACGCCCAGCGTGGTTGCCAGGTGAACAAGGGCCAATTGGATTCACCCACCCCTACCCCAATCGACAAAGTAACCGCCACATCTCTTGCCTACGTGCACATCCTGACTCATACTGAAGACGACGCTCACATTAGGAAGCCGCCCAATCAAAATCCCAGGCCCACCGTCACCACCGTGCGCATTCCACACAGCGGCAACGATCTGAATGCCGTTAATTAAAACGAAAAAAGGTCTCCATTGACTTTTTATAATGTTAACTTGAAGCTATTTGCTCCGGTAATTATGGTGCACTCCAGAAGGAACATAAAAGGTGGTAATTTGGTGAAGTACTCTTATAAATGCTGTATAATTTTACCATAGAATTGTCCCACTCACAGCCATTGCTCGCGAAATGCATTAAAAAAAATAAAAAAAAAAAACTTTAAAATTCCATAACGGTCCCGTTGAGCTCACTTTGAACTCTGGGTGCGAATGAGTCGAGTGGCAAAAACAGATCAGGAGGTGGCGATTCTCAAAAGCCCACAGTTTACAGCAGTCTATTGTTGGAGCAGCCCGTACGCTAAATTTAATCTGTTTTACGTACGCTAAATTTAATCTGTTTTATTTAAAGTGGCACCCATAGCAGTATTCTTTTAGGCGTCCCAGAATTCCTACCAGCAGCCTGGCTAACACTTTATAATATTATGCAATGGCGTGAAATTATTTCATTGATGAGAGACATTTAAAAAAAAATACGCTAAACTAATTGCTGTAGGGAGTCGATCTACCTCAGCAATAATATAAAGCATTTTACAAACACATTCTAGTACTTTATATTAATGCAGTTCATTCAGTGGTGAGCATCTCTCTTCTAAAGAGAAAAGGAGATAATGTGGGGCTTTTGCAGGGAAGGAAAGATGTTAGACTTCAAAATAATATTCCTCAACAATAGTCATCAGAGGTGAATGTACCTGAATAAGCCATACACAGAGGATTCTGCATTGTATTGCGACTTGTGGGTGAGAAGGTCTCTTGAAGAATGGGTTTTCAGATTGAATTTGACGGCACATTGGACAGGCATGTGTTTGATTAAAGTGGATTGTGACATTGATCAATGCACTGAAATGCGATAATTAAAAGTGATTATATTAAAAGGCAAGACAATCACCGACTGCATCTGCCCGTATGACGGTTGGGGGTGGAAAGAGGAAAGGTTACAGATTTAATTAAAATCCACATTATTTTCTTGCCGGGATTCATTTAGATGAAAATGAACAGATTTTCTTTTTTTAATCAAGCAACTCCTGATAATGATCTTACATGAGAAACAAGAGCATTTGCAACCAATGATTATCCTCATTCAAAATGCAGAACAAAGACAGCTTGGCCTTCAGAATTAAAACATGGGTGAAAGCTCCATACAGCCCGATTAAAGTAGGCTAGCTTGATGGGGGATTTAAATCAATGAGGATATCTGAACAAACCATAACCACTGGTTCAGAACGGTTTGCACATTGAAGACTACATCAAACGCAGCATTCACTGAACAGCACCAAACTGCTCTGTGATTGGTGGGGAGAAAATTTCTTTGCAGTGGAGCTATAGCAGTGGGAGAGACATGCTCAACTGCTTCAAAGACTACCTCTCCATTGTATGTTCAGAGCCGCAATGTCTTCACCAATCAGGTGCCGAAACCACAGCGATGTCACAAGCAGTATTTTCAGCAAACAATTTGCATACCCGTTTTTGTAAATAAAGCACATCATGTAGCTCGTAACGTCAATTACTCACTAAATCAGAAACTCAATAAATTCAAAACTGATCAACTACTACTCCTAATCAAACATTCAACAGCTTATTAACTCACCTTCTGAATAATTCAAATCACTAATTCAGCAAATCTGTAATTCAATAACTCACCAGCCAATAACAACACAATTTATCGGTTAAACTACTCAATTGATCAACAACTCCATACCTCACCAGGTCAACAACTCAACAGCTCACCCACACAAAAGATCATCAACTCAGTAGCTCACTGACTCAATAGTTTAATAACTCACTGGCTCACAACCTCACTCACTCACTCACTGGACTTAGCATTAACTAGCTGTGATGCAGCATCTTGAGCCCAAAGGTGCAACAGCTGTGTTTCATCGTGGGATTTCAACCCATGAACTCCTGAAGTCAAACAGCTGCGCGGTCACTTCTGCCCATAAATCTGTTGCCAATTCAGCTATGAGCGGAGTACTGATAGTGCAGCAGCTGCCCAATCATAGCAAAGCACAACAGAAGCCCCACCATCCTTCGCTACACCAGGCTGCTGGCCAGTTCTGGTAGCCATCTTTGGCTACTGGAGGTGAGAGAAAAATCACAGGTTATTATTACATTTACAAAGGTTTCCACAAAAGTTTCCACAATTATAACAAAATACTGAATTAGATACAGGTCATGTATCCAGCATATTCCACTTGCATATTCCAAATTTGGCCTTATTCACAATGTAGCATCTTCCAATTAAGACATGGGATATAATGATATTAGTTGGCTTTTAGGAGCTTTCTTTGGGCACGTATACAGGACATTCAGAATATAAGCCTCAGTTTTAGTTCTTACAGTAGTTTGCGACAGACGGCCGCCTTTTCACGACCACATTTCTGGTCGAAGGAGAAAGATGGCTACTTTCAAACATTATGAAAGCCATGGATTGCAACAGTTTTTTGGAAATATCGCGAAGCAGACCTTTTCAAGAAGGTGGTCGACAGAATGAAAGAGGGAGGCTGTGTTCACACAGTGGAAGAAGTCCAGCACCGGTTCAAAAAATTGGGGTGGGAAGAAAAATCTTATTTTACGCACAAGTATGCAAGGGTGCATGAAAATGGCTACATCAGTAAGAAACCCATTTTCATTAGCCATGTAAACAAGCTGGTAGGACTATTGCCTTTTTAAGAACAAGGCAAAACTGAAATATTTTCTGCTTTTAAATATAGTCTCTAGTCTGTTTAAGAACAGTGGGACCACTACCCACCCTCCCTCTTCTGCTGCCTCCTCCATCTCTACCATCCAATCCCCCTCTCTGGCTGTTTCTCTCCATCTGCAACCCACCGTCTTTAATTCTCTCGTCCCTGTCCTACGCTCTCCATCTCTGCCAGTTCATCTCTGCAATCTCTTTTCCTGCCTCTCTTCCTCCCTAAAGCTGCTTTCACACCGGATGCGAAACAAATTCTTCGCACGACGGATTACATTCAAAGTCAATGCAAAGACACAAATGGCGCCTTTGCATTGATTTTGAATGTAATCTCCCGTGCGAAAAATTTGTTTCGCGTCCAGTGTGAAAGCGGCTTAACCTTCTGCAGTTCTCCTGATCTCTCTCCATAACAGACGTCCCTCTTCTTCTTCCTTTCCATTTCATTCTGTCCATCTCCCTGCCCTCCTCAGCCTTCTCTCCATCCCCCTGCCCTCCTCAGCCTTCTCTCAGACATTTCTCTCCCTCCAACGCCCGCCCCTTCTTCTAGCTCTGGTGCCCTGTCATCATCACCCCAGAACTGCAGCCAATTCTCAGCACCAGACAATAGCTAAAGGTGGTCTTGTTTTGCAAAGAGGCGAGCAATTACAGCGAAATCCGTGCTGCGTTCTGGCCACCAGCTCTCCTGCACCCGGCCAAACATCCACGCTGTAATTTGCCCATTTCTGTCGGGGAATATTGATTAAGATTTTGTTTTACAGAATTTGCCTGTCGCCCACGCCAGATTTGCACATAATTGGGCTGGCGTGGGAGTTTTAAAAAGGAAACTGGCTCTCCCTCTTCATAAAAAAAAAAAAACTAATCAAACCATGATTCAACTCCAGCAAATTATGGCTGTTGTTTCTATTGTAAGTCACCGTGAATTTCAACAGAATTCAACAGCATGCAATAAACCACAAAATTAAAAAAAAAAAACAAGGGTAAAAAAAAAATTTGCGGCTTGTATTGTAAATTAAATGTTCTCAAACTACTACATTTTATCTATTTCAAGGTTCCCCACTCATGTCTGCAGCTGCAAGGCCATTTAGTAATTGCGAACAATTTGAAAATCTTTTCCTTTGTGACATTACGAGGGGATGTAATGGCAAGTTAGTCAGTTGCATCATTATTCTGGGTGGTAACTCCCTCTTCTGATGTCACACAGGACAGATTTTGTAATGACCTGTGATGATGGCTAATTGGCTGCGCATCTGGTCACATAAAAAGCAGTAATATATGCAATTTCCCCTCAAGAAGGTGCACTGCCAAATTCTGAGAGGTTGTACCTACAACCCATCAGAGAAAATACAATGAGGAACGCATCCATTAAAAATGCTGTGCTTCACTATCATAGCCGACAACCTCAATCTCATCTGTTTCTATTCAAGTTCAGTTATTCCTAAATGATCCACAAATACCACAAATTATGAAATGAGTACGAAACACATTAGTGTGCATTTCCAAAGTTTTGGCATCAGTAAATTACGAGAATGTGACTTTCCCTCTGAGCGGGACAAAAGTGCATTAAATGTTTATACACGAACAGAGGGAAGGGAATAAACAATTGTGAGACATGATTTTGCACAGAAGAGGGCAGGGCATCCTGGCGCCCTCACAGAGCCACGCGTCGTGCTTGTGTCTGCATTCTCAAAAGCCCTTCACTGCAAATCCCTCAACTCCACACACCCCATGAATCTCTACTGCAGACTCCCCGCGATCACGAATACAGCAGGCAAGTGGTGTGACAGATTTTTCGGCTCTGTATTTGCACAAAATAGACCCCGGCTTTATTCTACGCAAACTAATTCCAGTCGGCGTGGCTAAGCTACTCAAACAAGGCGTTGCACACCAAACTTTCAAGTAACGCCTTGCAGATTAAATATGAATCAAGATTCAGCAACCATAATGCCTTATCTTCACCTCCGAAGGTTTCAGAAGCAGATTTCAGAACACAAGTAAGGAAAAGTATGAGAATATTCATCAATAGTCATGACGTTCCCCTTTATCCAAATCCTTATTAATGTATCGACTGAATCAAAACAGGCATCAGCTAAGTTCTGTGGTAACTTATTTCACTGGTATGTACTGATCTCATTGAGGAGTTTATCCGAAGGTAACCAGGGACAGAACAAACTTTTTAGTCCCAAGAGTGCCATATGGCACTAAAGCGTGACAGCATTAAAATCCCAAGCCTGCCATATGGCACTCTCAACCTTGTGTGATTTGCACCAATCAAAACCCTTGTTATATTCATCCTAGTGCAATCTATTGTACTTTAGCCAATAGCAGAGGACCTAAGGTTTGTTTTGACTCTAAAATCACATGCGCCTATACAACTGTACTCAGTATTCAATGATCAAAATAACGTATGATGTACCACATTGGAGACCTCTCGTAATTGTTGGACTGTCATGGCGGCGCGAATTTTGAAACGGACACTGAATAGTTTGCATCATAATTTTGTGCGTGTAATACATGTCATTTGTAACTCCTGAATAACTAGCACAAAAATATCCAAGATTATTTGAAAATAGTTTTGTGTCACTATAAAGCACATTTTTTAGAATATAGAAAAAATTTCAACCTTTATAGTAAAATGCCGCAGTGTTTCATTTGTTGCAAATGAGGAAAAGTTTTAATGTTTAAGACTGAAAGGACTGCAGTCCTAAATATTTTGTTTATCACTGTGATTTATCAATCAAAATGTTCCTTGTTATTCACAAAACAACTTTTCTTTATATTTGAAGACTTGATATTGCCTAAATAAAGGAATATTGAGTTAATTGTTTACCATACATAATTTATCTTGTTTCTTTATCAAGCCCATGGGATTTAGGGGTAGTACCATAGCATTACCCCCGGGACTTAAAGGGTTAAACAGATAACTTGCTAGTCCAGCATATAGTTGCTGTATTTGATGAGAAGGACCCTTCAGGACCAAGGCAAATGTGTAAAAAAAAACCCACACTTGACACCAGCAAACAACTAAAGATGAAGGAGTCTCACTCTGTCTGTCAGTGTGTATGTGTCTGTCCTTGAACCAATTGACTTCACGCTCAGCGGGTGTAACGCTGAGGACTCCAGGAAGGGCCCTTTCAAGTGTGAACTTGTTTGGCTGAGCGGTTCCCAAAAAAATCAGTGGAAAGCTAATGGCATCAACTCCGTAAAAACAGCAATACCAGAGGCCGAGTAATCGGCCCGATTCAAAGTGGCACTTTTTGAAAGGTCACTGCGCGCTTTCATCTCCACTGAGAGGCGATGGGCCGCCTCCAGGAGTCATGCTTTTCAGAGCAGGAGGCCCCCCATGACTACTACAGTTCAGCACAGGCCCGAGGTTTGCCACGACATTTTTTACACTTTCAGTGCATCATGGCCAAGACTCATCAAACACTACAAAATTATGTGACATGCGTTGCGTTGAGGTTGCGTCCTTCTGAAAAGGAAGGGTGGTGATGCTGCACTGGATGCAGTTGTACTTTCAGCATGCTGGGCATGACTGCTGAGACAGGCTCGCAGTGCAAGGCTATCCACTGTTACAGTTCACTGGAGGGATGCATTGCCATGCAATTTTTTACACGCTTTGACTGTTCGTCTCATCTACAAAAGTACAGCTTTGAGCGCCTGGAGCAGAATCAAATCTCATTAGAGAGCGCAGGCCGAGGCAGGGCTCTCCCCGCTGACCATCATGGAAAATATGATTACGGTGCACAGAGTTCTGCTGGGCTGCACAGAGCCTGCCCTGAATCACAGACAGACGGTCAGCAGGCTGCTACTGGGCTTTTGCATCTATCACAGCCCCTGCAATCAGATTTTAGCTGGGATGAAGGTGGCTGTTGGTCAGATACTCTGATACATACTAAAGCACATTCAACAACACTAAAAACATATGGAAAATGGGATTCTCAACCAAACCCCTGTAAAATCACATACAAGCAAGCCCACTTACACACATACAATAATACACTCAACCACATGTACACACATACCAAGAACATAGGGAATGCAGTATTGGGGCATTCTGTGGTATTTGTGACATGGCTCAGGAATTTTCTTTGTTTTCCCCCAGAATTTTCATGAAATATCTGGTGGATGTTAGTTGACATTCAAAAGTTTCTGAAAAAAATGTATTTTGGCTTCATGGATCATTGCTCTCATGGCAGTTACGTACCGTTGTCGATTTAAAGACTTTGACCGGCATCAACATAATGGAATTTTGTTTAAATTTACATTTTTCAAGTCATTCATGCCAGGCATTGCTCTTAGTTGCGTGCATTTATGTTATTTAAAAATGTTAACATCTCGAAATCCACCGACCACCAATTAGCCCAGAAAGTGCTTTTTCTGTGCGCCGCAATTTTTTCAAAGATCGATTAAAACAAATGCATCCAGTGTCTAATAAAACCGCAAGAAACAAAACATAAATGACCCTAAACATGTATAGTAAGTTGTGTAGTAAGTAGCTATATCATACACCCCCCCCCTCCACCCGCATCAACAAAATGGAACCAGCGCGGGAGAAATTTGCCGACCACCACTCCTAGCATCCTGGGCAGAACCCTGAATATGAGGCTGTAAGTCTTGATATTTGAAGATAAAATGAAATATTTCTTATTAAAAGATATGTTGCAGTCTCCCGTGCATAGCAAATGTATCCATAATATTGATCAATTAAAGTTTTGTTCGTAATTAATTGATATTTATAAAGAGTGACAACAAAGTGTCTGTAACATTTTGCCCTGTCCTGTCCGCAAGGCACATTGACACCCCTGTCAAATTCATCTGTTAAGATTTTGTTTTTTTTTTTTTTGAAAATTCCTGAATGATATTCCTTTGATATAAGGGTACATCACTGGATGTCCATAACAGTTTTTCTTTAATGTAATTAAGTGCATTAATTACAGTCGATGACATTCATTTTTATTTCACCTGAAGTGCTCCCAGAGTACCTTAAATTCAGCCATTCAGACAATTCAGAGGACCAACACATTAGTAGCTACAATGGAATTACTTCTCTAAATGTCCTGTCCGTAACAAAATGAATACCAGGAATGCCCCAATTCCCAAACACATACAACAGCAGAATCACCGGTGCGAACATCAGTATGCTCAGGCTTGTATATCAGCAAAGTCAGTTACATACAAACTCACTCACACACCAGGACATGCACACCCCGGCACATACACACACACGCAAACACGCACACGCACACACACATACATTCAACTCAAGCACAAACACTACAAACAGAAAGCTGTATGCACAACTACTGAAAATTGGTCATATTCAAGCCATCTGACTCAGACCAAAACACAAGCAGTTAAATACTAGCAAAACTACAGACTTAAATATATGCACGCACATCATAACGCCAAATGGTCCACTCATGCCAATCCACTAACAGACAAAAAAAAAAAAATCTTATCAGATATTTAAAACCAGTTAGACCGCAAGTAACATTCTGGTAAATGACCCAGCAGTAGCCGCATAATGAAATGTCATTGCTGTAGTATTACTATAATACAATCATTATTCAGCCTCTGACAAGGCACAGCTATCTATTTTTGAATAAACAAGCACACAGCTTGATCAAAATTAACAATAGAATGGAAAGAAAGCCTGTAACAAGGGCTGATAGCCCAGATTCACCTGCCCTCTATGGAAACAGGTCGATTCCAGCATTTCATCAAAACCAGAACTGTTCAAGTGTGTATTACGTCTTATCAGTCTCAACACGTGCCAGACTAATGACAAAGTAATAAGCAAAAGCTTATGCATATTTAATAAACATATCTTATTACCGCAGCGTTTGTAAATTGTTGGAGGAAATGGTCTTCATGCACAACCAGATACTGATTATAACCATTTTACATCATGTTTTGGCCTAAAGTCTTGTGCAAATTAATCGGATAAAGCAGACTGGAGTTGGAAAAACCAAACAATGAAGGCTTTCAGGCTTTTTATAACTTTAATAGCATCTACATTCAGCACTCAGTACAAGATGTGTCCTCCACAGTTCTTGATAAGCCGTTTTGGAATGGAGCTGACCAGATTTTTGCAGGTTTCCTTGATTTCTTCATTGTGATGCCACACCTGGGCAACTGCATTGATGACTTTGTGGTGCAGTCCTTCTTCTGCAGCCTTAACTTGATGATGGACCAGAGATTCTCAATGGGATTAAGGTCAGGTGAATTACCAGGCCAGTCCAACACAGTTACAGTACTGTATTAATAAAATAATAATAATAATCTATGCGAGCGGGGAGGTGTGTAAGGGGTCGAGAGGTTGTGGATATAGGGGGGATGAGGTTCTGGAGGGCTTTGAAGGTCAGTAGCAGTACTTTGTATTTAATCCGGGACAGAACAGTTAGCCGGTGGAGTTGATGGAGATGGGGGGTGACGTGTGCAGATCGTTTTGTGTGGGTGAGGAGGCTGGCTGCTGAGTTTTGAATGTATTGCAGCCTTTGAAGGGATTTAGTGGGGAGCCCAAGGAAAAGAGAGGTGCAGTAATCTAAACGGGACATAATGAAGGAGTGAACCAAGGTCTGTGCATCACCAACAGAGAGGAGGGGCCAGAGACGGGCGGAGTTAAAAGAAGGCAGTCTTGGTGTGTGTTTCGATATGAGGGTTGAAGCTAAGGGTGGAGTCAAGTTGTATGTCCAGGTTTTAGACAACAGGAGTAAAGTGGACAAGTGAAACATCCATGTTGAGAGTGAGACTGCAAGATTTGGAGAGCATACTTTTAGGGCCAATCAGGAGAATTTCAGCTTTGTCTGTGTTGAGTTTGAGAAAATTGTTTTGCATCCATAATTTTAAGTCAGAAAGGCAAACCGTATTGATGATGCAATCACATTAGTTGCACCGTACAAGTCAAGGAAATTAATGAAACGTGGCTAAAAGATGCAGTGATCTTTGAGGCGGTTATGCAAAATGTCTGTCACTTGGAACGACTATTTGCTCTCCGTTCAGCTCATTCAATTGACAAGCGCCTTTTCTCCATTTAATTTGCATGAGACTGTTTGCCTACATTCTTGCTGGACTAACAGGTCTATGCTCTTCCGTGGAACAGCAGATATACACAATCTGGAGGAATTTTTCTTCCCCTCGTATTTTCTGGAGGAAACAAATAAGTTGTTGCGACTTGTAGTACAGATGTCAAATACTTTTATCTCAGACCATTCAGCTTTAATCAGTTCCATGTGTGACAGAGTACAGTAGGTCCCTTCGTTCCATTGGCTCCGCACAACTTCCTGATCCCCGTCGCAGTTATGAAGTTCTGGCCAGGAAACAAAACGCGATGGAGGGACAGACAGATGGACAGACAGACTGACAGGAACAAACCGATGTATGAAACGGCACATCTACACTATATGATGGGCTGATTGATTCTTTATTGTTTAACGACACCTTCAGCAATATTTTAGCTCTCTCATGTCATACATTTCATGCATGCCAATGGGAAATTTAGAGTTTCCAACTAGCCAAGCGCGCTTGTCATTGCGACTGTGGGGCGAAAGGGGAGAACCAAGAGGAAACCTGCGAAAACCCGGGGAGAACGTGAACTCCACTCAGGAAGACCCCAGGCCGGATTCAAACCCACCACTTTCTTGCTGTGAGGCAGCAGTGCTACTCACTGTACCACTGTTCAAAAAAAAAGGAAAAATGTTGAGAAGTATAGAAATTCTGGCCCAGAAAAAAAGTGTGATGGACGAACACAGAGACGGACATGCAGACGGATGGACAGGATACCAGGAGGGACAACAATCAATCCTATATCCCTTCCATTTTGTGACAGGGGACAAAAACTCTGCAATGAACCATGGGAATCCAAAGCGAAGAAGACATGGAGATGAATGCAGTCAATGTGCTATGTCCCACAATACAGAAGATTTTTGGCCATAGTTTCTAGAACTGATGCAGAGTCACACTCTGGACTCCTAGACGGACATAAAACAAGTAGCATTAAGCAGATGTACACATGGCTGTGAGATCATGTAGTTCATACAAGCAGTTCATTTAATATTCATGTGAGTTCATACAAGTACACTGTACCACACACACATACACACACGAAGAATCCAGATCCTCTCCCAGTGAAATCCATTTTGACTCCATCAATCAAATCCTCTGAATTCCTTAACGGATCAATGAAATCCCTGCACATATAAATGTGAACTGCCAATCAAAACTGAGAACAATGCAGAGTGCAAGGTTACTCCGGTGATTAATCTCTGATGTAACCAGAGACCAAATGTTCCAAAGCCCTTCCTGGTTAAGCTGAGGAATACCAATCATGCCTCAGTCTCAGGGATGGATTCTTTAAAGGCTCTAAAGTGGGTGGTAAATATGAAGGAGTCACATGACAGGATTTCTATACAGAAAACCTCGAGTCTATTGTGTGATCCATGTGTTTATTTAATTCTTAATGCAGATGCCAATGTTTGCCAATAAGGCACCGCAAATAAGCAAATGCTGCCAATCTCCATCTGTGCTACCAATAGAGAGGTCTCTAGAAAGCAGATACCAGCAGGAGTGAACTCAATCCCATCTTATGTCACAGGGGACTACAGAGCCTTAAAGATCACAGCTTTTACTCCAGAAACTCTAACTTTTTACATTAGTTTTCTCTTTAGTGGGTTCAAAGTCAGAAAAAAACTTCTTTCTTTTTTTCATGATATAAGACAATGTCACATACATAATCTGTGTCTGCTAGTTGCAGCACTTCACAGAAGCAACATCACATATTGGGAAAAATATTCAAACCCAGGACGTCATGTTTTTTATGGTCATGGCATTGCATCAAATGGAAAATACTTGCATCTTGCACATCGATTTATACACATTTTCCAGTAAACAAGTGGGATCATTGAAAACTTTGGGATCTCTACTAGAGTTTAAAATAGGCCTGCAGTTTCACAGGTCAGAATACTGCAGCTGCATGTTACGGACCCATACATGAAACTGTAAGTTTTATGGGGATAAGAGACTGTTGAGAGGCTCACACAGTGAAATCTCCACTGGAGCGCGTGCTCACATCTGCACACGCTCAGCCACAGGACTGTAGTGTAAAAGAGGAAGATCAAAAAATTCCTGTCTGGTATTTAATTCCAAACACCAGGGTCTGGCCAATTTGTTCAGCCAACAGGAAGAACTAATTAGTGTGCTCAGTAGGCTGGGCTCACGGGTGGGGCTTGAGATGAATTATATATGACAGATGAATTATACTTTTCAGCGCTGAACCTCAGACAGCTGGAGACGAAGCAGCTGGTGTCATTACTGACTCAGTGTGTTCCTCACGTTAGCCTTCTCGTCAGCTGCAGCGGCTGCGTTGTTCATGTGACCATGTACAACCAGAGGGAGAAAACCGGAAAGCAGATGCAGGAAAAAAATCCTCTCTCTGAGCCAATCAGAATTCAGACGGCGTGGCGGAGCGCCGTAACTCACCCCCCCCTTAGTGCGGAGGAAATGCATTCTGGGATCTTCCCTCTCCGCCGCAGTCGGATGAGAGGGAGAGAACGCAGCGGGAAAACCAATTAGCTGCCAATCGGCTTGTTACCGTGCAGCCTGCATCGCGGCAAACGGGGCTCGCGCACGGCCGTCGTCAAGGGCCAGTGACTGAACGCGGGGAGGTACAGACCCTCTCCACCTGATTATACGCAGCGCTGCGCGACCGAAGTACGTCACGCAACTCTCCTGCAATGTGTTTCTCTCCCCCTCGCTCGCTCATATTCGAATAACCATCCCTTAACACACATCATTCTCTCTCCATCTCTCTCTTTCTCTTGTCCTCCGTGATTCAAATAACCATCCATTTTCACAACTTTCCTTCCACAGTCTATCATTCCTCCATTCTTATCCTTCTCTTCCCCATTTCTCTCATCTAGTCTCAAATTCAATTATCCATCCTTTTATACGGCTTTCTTATTTCCTGCTTTTTCAACCAGTCTACCCTCTCCCGCACTCCTCTCCGTCATTCAAATTCAACCGTCACCTGCCTTTTTTGTCATCTTTGTCAGCCATCTTGTCATGTAATCCTAACACTTTTCCGGCCAGAATTTGTTGTAAAGAAGATAAAAAGCTTCATTTTGCTCATTTGGCGCTTGGCCCATTTTTTTTTTTTTTTACCGCGGAGTGCATGTGATAAGGTGTGGCCATTGCTAAAAACACACCCCTCCCCCACTGTCGTTTCGTCCCCCCTCCCCCTCAGCGGTAACGCTGCAGTGATGCCACTTCACTCTGATTAGGAGAGAGGTCTTCACTCACATCAGTGATTCTGCAGAGGAAGACCCAGCTCAGCAGAGCCCCAATCATGGCTCTGATTTACTCCCACAGCTGTGTCTCTGGGCAGAGCCAACACACTCCTGACTGTGTGACAGTGTTACTAAAGTGAAACTAAGAATCACCGAGAGGGAGGGATGTAACGCAATCTGTATATATACTATGCTGAGAGGCATTAAAAACATATTGTGGTTTTTATGGTCTAAGTTGACAACTGATAGTTTTACCTTTTGCTGATTCATATGATGACCGTCAGGTACAGTAAGCATTGCAAACAGTCAGGTGTCTGGGTTTGAATCCCTTCTTGGTTTAACACCTCATTATGATTACACAAATGCAACGAAATTCCTGGAATCCTGGTTGTGAATCACTTAATTGTGAGAAATCATTTAGCACATGAAAGGTTCAAGGTTAGGGCCAGTAAAAACACACATTAAGAAAGCCACATCATTGCCATTTCAAATGCCACAAATGAATAAAACTCGAAAGAATCAAACATTCTGAATGTTGAATAATGGTCAGTCTCAAAGAAAAGTGTCTGGATGCATTCATGTCCAATAAATGACTTTATCCAGACGGCAGGGATGACACAGGATAACCAGATGTGTCCGTTATTGTTCCTGACAAAGTGCCTTATCTGTGACGCCACAGAAACACATTCCATAAACGTCTCCTGCCATGTGAGATAATGCATAAGAACTGCTGAACTGACTGCCAATGTAACGATAACTGTGAGGGCAAGTCTCACTGCCTAAAGAACAGTTTCCCCGAGACCATGTTTTGCAACTACAAAAGACTCCATTTACCAATACTGTAAAACAGTATATTCCATTATGCGTTTTTAATGCCCCTCAGCATATTCAGACCACGACACTGAAAAAACAGGTTGCTGTTCCTACATAGTAAACACAATACAGATCTAAATACCTGAAAATTACCTGAAAAAGACAGTGTAAATGAATATTAGCTTTCTCAGATATATCAGTGCCGGATGACAGAGACAAAACATAAAAATTGTGTCACCATGCTAATGCTTAAGGTTTGCACTGTGCATGTCTGCTTCATTTATGGACTCGGCAGTGGAGCTGACAGTATTTCTCTCAGAACTACAGGGGGCGCTGGTGAGCCACTTAATCACAATTTATAGTCCACTCTGAACACAAGACAAGAGCTTAAAAAAAAAAAAAACACTGTCCATCAAAATAGAAACAAAAATCTTCCACTGAATCGTCTTGAAATCAAAGTAATTCGCGGAAACAAAAACCCCTGCGGGCAGAGATGGGTCCACTTTAGTGGATGTTACTTGCACTAACATTGCGATGCCACAAGTTACTGAGGGGGAGCGGAATCAACATTAAAGATTTTGGAACACTGGAATAAAACCCTGACAGAATACATTTCCATATCCTTCTAGTTATTAAGAAGAATGAAACCTGCTCTGAAGAACTCAAAGGGTTCAAAGCTTTCCACCACGAGACGCTCAGTTCTCTCATAGCCAGTATGAGCTCCCCATCTGGGAAATGCAGGGCAGCCATTTTGTGGCAGGATTCTCACCACACATCTGCTGTAGTAAGGACGGTAGGAGAATATAGAGAGTGGTTAAATGACCAGCTTCTCAGATTCAGCAAGAGAATTTGGCTATTAAATCAAGTACGCACCCAGCTCAGTAATGCACAACAGTTTTAGCAGTACTCATAGTTATATGGTAATGGCAGCATTGGAAGTAAGAATAGGAGTAGGAATCATCGCAATGGTAGTAGCAATGTAGACGCAGTAAATCGGTTGCTGTAATGGTAATGGTAAACACTGGTAACAATAGTACTAGCCATAATAGCAGTAATGTAGAAGTTATAGAAATTATAACAGTTGTAATTGCAGCAGTAATATTTGTGCCACATTAATCTTAAATAAAAATGAATGGTAGTGACCAAAAGTGAAAGCAACTCAATTGCTAAAGAGGCTTACTGGAGACTCAATTCCTTCTACCGTGGCACACTGGCAGAGGCAGGTAGCAGAGGAGCCAGTGATGACGAGACGGCTGCCTTTGTCACGGTCGACTGTTATTTCATCTGAACCATGGAGCCTCCTTTCATCTCGTAAAAGCCCTTATAGTTAGCCAGTGGCGCAGAGAACACCTGTGACTGTTCCGGAATCGTTTACACAGCGCGAGGGCCCGTTTTCACTTCAGTGGTGGCTCTTTAATGACACAAACGCACTTCATTACTCCGCGAATTTGACTGAACGGAGCAAGCTCAGGAGCGGGAGTAATTTATTTGTTCATTTTGTTAATAACGAGCAGGATTTTTCATACAAATATTAAGATTTGTTTGACAGCTTCTGTGCTTTTTTGGAGCTCATTTCCCACTGTGGCTGAAAAGGGCCCTGAAGCAGGGGGCTCCATTACAAAGAGGCACATCTGTGAACTTGCGGCGTGGAGCACCCTTTCAGCCCAGAATCACAAATCTGTTCCACAGCTCACTCTGCACAGTGAAAAATACACCCTATTGATTTCAGTACAAATGCCACAGCACTCCACCTTGCTTACACACAGACAGACACCCACACACACACACACACACACACACACACACACACACACACCAAATGCCTGCTCCAGCAACCCTCTACTCTCTCAGTCCCATATAGGCTTCTCTGTGGTATTATGTTACCAACATTCTCTTTAGACGCTTATTAACTCATTCCCACCGCCATCTTCCCTCTTCTTCCAGCCAATTCTCTCTTCCTACTTTAATTCCCTCATTACTCCCCAATAAAATCCCTCTCTCCTTCCTCAATTCAATCTCCCCATCCCCCACCCTGTTATCCAGGCATTTTAATTAGTTTCAAGGTACAGTCATGTGTGTGCGAGGAGGCATTTAATGACTTGGCGAAAAACCAAAACATTATGACCAACAACAGACAAAGCAAACAACGCTGATCATCTTGTAACAATGGCACATTTCAAGGTATGCATTAGGTGGAAAGCCAACAGTCAGCAATTACCTCCGCCAAGGAGGTTATGTTTTAGGCAGCGTTTGTCTGTTCGTTTGTTTGTTAATTAGCAAGATAACTCAAAAAGTAATGCACCGATTTTGATGAAATTTTCAGAGAAGGTAGGTTTTAAGTCAAAGAAAAATTAAATTTTGGCATACCTAGGCCAAAGTACAGCTGAGATATACATCAAAGTTCAAGATTTCAAGTCTTTCCAATGGGCCGGAGATCCAATTGCCGTTCTTTTGGGTTTTGCTGCCCCCTGGTGGAGGTCTGCGCTCTCTGAGTGCTTTGCTAGTTTTAGTCTATGTGTTGAATTATGGATGGAAATTAGGAAAATGAGCTACTTTCACGAGGACCAAATCACTATGGCAAGATGATGGCCAGCAGTGGTGAGTACCAGAGCACAATGATCCAAGGAGGGATGAACCATGACCCAACAACATGACTGGGCCCCTTCAGCTGTCCCTTCTGGTCCAAACTGACAGAAGGGCTACTGTGGCACAAGTTGCAAAAAATTTCAATGACTGTGATGGGACCAATGTGTCATAATACACAGTGTATCGCACCCTCCTGCGGAAGGGGGCTGCATATACATTATACATATATACATATGCAATACATTATTTGGCAATGGTGTGCAGACCATTAAGAGATCAAGCCCTTTCCCTGGCGTCGCAGCTCTCCACAGCTCTCAATCCAATCAAGCAACTGTGGGATTCCCAGGAACAAAACATCAGACCTGCAGCATTTCCATCTCACAAGTTGCACAACTTAACAGATCTACTGCCAATATCCTGGTGCCAGATTCTACAGAGCACCTTTGGAAGTCCTACAGGAGTCCACTCCTCGCTGGCTTCCAGCTGCTTTGGTCACGAATGGAGGACCAACAGCACCTAAGGCAGGTGGTCTTAATGCTTCGGCTCATTGGTGCGTAAGCTGCAGGACTCAGTAACAAAACAGAGATTAAGTTAATCAATCTCAGTTCAACTACCCCCAGCATAAAAATAAATAAATATACACACTATCCACACCAACCTTGAGACAGCACCACAACCTCAGGTCACTATTGGCGGCAGCTCTGCTGCTTGCGTCCCAACAAAGAAAATGACTCCAGACTCCAGTCAATAGTGCCAAATCTGCGGAAGCACTGGTTTTTAACCTGATGTTTATAACCAAACACAAATGCTGAAGGCCATTAGCTGTGTGGAGCGCACAAATCAGCAGGGATGTTTAAGCCTAGCTTGAGAAAGTAGTTCATTACAGCATCTGATTATCAGCTGCAGTTTAAGGTCAGACACCTTCCCTGCAAACAAACTGAATGCAGCTTAAATTAGGGGGAAGATCGGACTTTCATGGGCAACGAGGTAAAAGACAGCATCATTTCAGCCAATTAGACCTGGATTGTGAAAGAGATCCACTCTCTCCAGTGAAACGTTCATGTTTTTGGTCTCAATTTTACAAAATAATCATCATAAAATAACCTGTTATGGCTCAAGGTAGTTTGATTTGAAAAGCAAGAAGTCAATAAGAATCATTGGGTTACCAGGATAGCCTACGTATTTGAGTTAATAAAAAAACTCATATTTGGTCAAATAAACAAGTAAACTAATTATTTCCATTTTCCAACAGGGCGCACACAATTAAGCCAATGTGGAACAAACTGGAAGCAATGATCAAACAGAGTAAGTTAGTCTGTTCCAAGCCAAGCAGCCCATCACACCCGGTGCTTAACCCCAGTTTCAGTAGCATGAAGCAACTAAGAGTATTACTACTCCCCCTAGAGGGGATGCTAGTCCATCGCAGGTTACCACCCCAGCTCTAAGTCAGGTTCCCCAAACAATATGCTGGAACCCATTTATACACCTGGGTGGAGTGAGGCAGTGTGGGAGTGAAGTGTTTTGCCCACGAACACACCGCAAAAGCTGTAGAAAGGACTCAAACTCAGGACCAATCTGCAAATGCCGAGCGACCGGGAAAACTCCCACAGTCACATTTGGTGTGATCTTTCACAGCTATAATATAACTGCCATTGTAGTAAAAAATGGCGCAGAGAAACACTCAGAAGTTACTCTGGCAAAAGGTGGCTACGTTGATGAGTCTTAAAGTTCGATTATTTGTTTTAAAACAAAATGCAACATCATTTTCCCTCGTCTCTAACTGCTTTAAAAACACGAGAGCGCTGAAACTTGATTGGCGGCATCACAGGGTGCCCCAGGTCAAAGCTCCATGCTCAAGAGAACAGGGCACTGCCCATCAGACTGCAGGCTAAATATAAAACCCCTTCACTTCAGGCCTTTGTGGGGCTCCAGTTCATAGGATATTGCACAGTTCAGTGATTGAGACGCCCTGGGTACAGGGAGGTTCTGTCCATTCGAAGAGCACATTTAATCACTGAAGAGATCCCTGACCCCAGGTCAGATGGGATCCATGGCCTCCATGTGGAAGCAGTCTTCCTCAGACTCTGCGCCACAGCTCCAATGTGAGATGTGAAAAAAAGCAGCTGATGACATCACACCTCCAGCAGGAGATCACAGGGTTCCACACCCTCCTGCATTAGCCATGCGAACAGCTCATGCACTCAGCAACAACGAGCCAGGAAATACCATAAGGCACAGTGAATCTCTGCCTGTGTGTGTGCGCATATGTACACGTGTCCTTCACGAATCTAGGGAGCCATTTGTCCTATGAACTTCGAACTAGGTGTGTGTATTGCTAAGGACCCAAAGATGTGCAGAGTCAAGTCAGAAGTCATTGGGCTGAACGATTCTCAAGAGAACCAAAAAGCTGTAACCGCCAATACTGCGCAAGCAGAAACTGAAGGGGCCCTACACTTGTATTCTAATTTTGGCTGTGAATCAGAATATTTCTGCTCTGAATTGGCACCCAAATCAAGAGTTTAAGTTAAAAAAAAATAAATAAATCAAACAGGTTGAATCAAATAAACAAAATATATTTTAAAAAAAGCGGACTAAGCAGAAAGAGCAAATCAAAATTGTGACCATCAGGCAGCACAACATGTACTGGCTGAGATAATAATGAAAAATAACAACAAAAACATCTAAAAGCACTGAATTATGGAACAATGCCTTTGATTATAACTGAAAAAATTGAAATAAATTGGATGTTTTCTGAAGCCTAAAAAGGTAGACATTTTTACTTTCAAGGGATGTGCTTCAATTTTTTCCTGCACACTCAGTAAATAAAGGTATCTAACATCAAATGAACTAGGTGACAGCAAAGGGAGAAGCAGAGAGTGGGAGGGGGAGCGCAGAGATAGAGACATGAGAGGAAAAGGCGAGAGGGGAGGGGGAGCACGGAAGCAGACAGAATGTTCTCTGGGGAGATGTTCCATTCAGAAAGAAAATGCTGTGTGCCATGGACAGATGAATCATGGGAATGCTATGAGGCCACAATGACATGCTACATTTTGAATACCACTAAATTTTAGAAGCAGCGGGCACAGGAAGCTCTGAGTGGATGTCTGGAAACTGTTTCAGTGACGTAATAAACAAAGAAGTGGGTCATGTGACGTTAGGAAACAGTTTAACCCTTCCTGCGCATATAGATGTAAGCATCTGTAAATTCAGAAATTAAATTGCTAAATAATGCTGTAATTGAATTTCCAAATATCTTTCTTCACTGGAATAATTTTCCAAAGTCTCTGTGACACAAATATTAAGCCTTATATAGGCTCTGCACAACAGGAAAAATTGGTAATACTTGTATTCTCCATAAAGGGGTAAAAGGAGGTGTGTCACAGTAACTGAGCATCCTCGTGTTTGCCAGATGCTAATTGGGTAAACACCAAAAAGTCAGGGAGCACAAGAGGCACCAAGAAGTTGAACAGCCGACTTATGTGCGCTGGTG
Organism: Gymnothorax reevesii; assembly: GCA_029721435.1. Classification (NCBI taxonomy): domain Eukaryota; kingdom Metazoa; phylum Chordata; class Actinopteri; order Anguilliformes; family Muraenidae; genus Gymnothorax; species Gymnothorax reevesii. The sequence continues at coordinate 25,247,776 of CM056578.1, read as the reverse complement.
GCATTTTTCCTCAAAATTTTATTGTACTAGTAGAAATGAGCACTTCAACTGAAAAGACTGAATCCAAGTAGCGGAACATCAATTTTACTCAGTGTCTGAACAGGAGAATGAAAACAAGAGCCCCAGCACTTGTTCAACCAAAGCCGGGAGAAAAAGCATAGCATGTCCGCATCAAACGGCTGGGCGTTTCAGCGATGCTTAAAATTCAAGGAATTACACAAAAAAATTTGAAAAAATTTAATTAGTAGGAACTCAGTGTCCAAATAACAGAAACACATCAATGTAAGGCTAAATGTAGACAAAAAAATGAACAAGATGGTAACGTATTTTTACTAGTAGCCGAGTGTTACACCTCTGTTTGAATTCTTGTTGGGTTGAACAGTTTTCAATTGTGCGCAAGTGCTGTTCATATGATACAACTCCTTTCAGTGACATGAAATAAAACCCCTTTTTATTTCAGCCAAGCCCACCATTTTAAGAGCTGACTCCAAAACTAGTGGAATTTAATTTTATCCAGAAAAGGATGTTGTTAGTGCAAGCTTTTTGCCATGCAGTTACAGATCTGATTCTAGTAATCAACCTCCAGTCTTTGACCTTGAACAGCAGAATGACCAGTGTAACTAAGAGGTTGGAATTAAAGCCAGCACACAGTCCTGCCCTTCCTGGATAAGGTTGCATACTCCTGCCTGGTCAGTTCATTTTAATGTAAAATTCCCCCGGATGCAAAGGGAAACTACATTTACACCCATATGCAGTAAATCATGGAGGAATTGCAGTCCCTCATAACTATGTCATCATCTACAAACATGCTGACCGGACAGTAGGAGATGTCCCCGGGTCATGTGACATTCAAGTAGTGGTGAAGAATGACTTCTTACTGGGTGTGTGTTTCACTGCATCGGGTTTGTTCTAATATTCAGAATTTCCTACAGTATTTAATACCATTTCAAACAATGAATGTACAGAAATTTACATTGAAAAAGCAGGAACTAGTGGCAGCAGTTGAGTAACCAGTATTAGTAGCAGTAGGTGGAAAGTCCTGGTTCAGAAACTAAAAATCCATCCCTGAACTGTATTCCAAACACCTGGATCTGCTTCAGCTAGAAGGTACAACTAATTACTGTGATCAGATCATTTTGTTGGAGGGAGAAAAACAGTCAGACTAACTGACCAGTGGATTTTCCAGCTCTGGTTTGTAGTAATAAACAGTAGTAAGTCATAGCAGCAGTTAGAAGAAACATTGGTTGTAGTAGTTGTAGTGGAAATAGGAATGAATTAGTAACTGCAGTAGTAATTTTTAGAAGAACAATTAGTTGACTGTGGCAGTAGCAGTGGTAGATAGTAGTAGCCATAGCAGAGACAGCTGCAGCAGTTGTCTGAAAAAGCTGTGATACGAAGCTCTTGCGTGAGACCCTTCCAAACGCAGCAAAGGGGAACAAAAACACTCTAAATCCTGGCTGACGGGACCCATAAAGGGGGCACAGGAGGTCAAAGTTCACACAGGGTTCAAGTGGTAAAAACCCAATGCACTACATAGTGCAACCCCATCTAAGCTGAAACAAAAAAACATCCTCTTCTTAGGTCACATGACCTGGGCTTTCTGTGCTGAAGTGAGACACGCACAAATGGCCTGCTCCTGTTCTTACTTAATTATTACTAATGCTAGAGCTTGATAGCATTTTTAGCCAAGAGGAAAAATATTTTATTTTCTGAAAGTGCTGTCAAAGTGCAAAAGTCCTGCTCTTGATTGCACATTTTCATAAATACTCATATTGAAAGTTCAAGCATGAACGAGCATTCATATCGAGCATGCATGTGCACATCTAATTTAGCAAATTCATGGCATAATATGGGTGCTTGTACAGCAGTGGCACCTGCTGCACCACTAGGTAGGCCCAAGAAATCCCCTTGGTTTGATTTCACATTGCTCAGATAAGCAAAAATTTATCATAGGAAATGTTCAAATATATTTTGGAAAAAACTATACATATTGCCAGCATAAAAAGCACGATATGGGGGTTCGGCCTGCAGTCTATCAGGGCTGGATTCAGATTCGATGACCAGATTTGATGAAACCAAAATTCTGAATCCCCTGCTGCTGGCTCTTTTTTCACTTTACCCAGGTTCACTGAACTGCCATTAATGGAGAGCAGAGAAAAGAAACTCACTCAATTTGTGCGACCCATTTTAAACTTTCATCTGAAGCAAACCGACCGCGATCGGCCAAAATGCCACGGGAGCAATTCTAAACTGAACCGATGGTGGTTGGAAGCCAGTAAAATTTTCTGGGAGAAGCCGGGCGCATTTCACAAAATTGAATTCACACTCCACTGTTGGATGGCAGAGGCAGGGTCACTGCACTGAAAAGGCAAAAACATAAAATAAAATGGCAACAGTGCCTTCGCTCATTTCAGTCACAGCAGAAATTATACGCTCATTTTCCAGTTCCTAAATGATCGTGCGGAAAACGGCCTCTCCGCCAACGAACATCACACAGCCGCGGGGTTCCACTTCTTTAGCGACGCTTGTTACTATTCCCCACAAACCCACGTATCACACCTTACTGCAGCCGCAGTCACATCTCCTTTGGTCTCATAAGCTTTTACAGGGAAACTAGCTACTGAAAAGGGATAACGAGAGGAAATGAAACCAGTCTGAGACTTCCTCCAAGACCGAGTCAAGAGTCGAACAACCTTCACTCGAGTTCAAAAATACATACGTTTGGGTATGATTTCTGCAAAGGATGCTGGGAAAGGTGCTCTTTATAGTTCCCTCAAAGGACAGGGGTTTGCTAATGAAGACCGATGGGAGCTGAACAGTGGGGGGGTGGGCAATATGTGAAGGGTATTCGCCGCACGTCCAACCCTGATGAATGAGGATTTCTTAAGATGTAGGACATTCAGGCTTTCAGCGGCACTGAGATCCCTGTAAGGAAGAAGAGAGGGTGCCGGCCTCTGATGGAGAGAGGAGATGGTCACTTCATTCCTGCTGTCATGTCCTCTCAAACAGCTACTAATGGAGCAGAGAGGAGGAGACGGTGTTTCTGCTTACAGTGAAAAACTTCTGAAGCCCTGTCTCAGCTCATCAGAGACCCGTGAGAGCTCTTATTATTAGTTGTACAGGTGACACTTTCATCCAAAGTGACTCACAGTTGACTAAATTTGGCAGGGGGCCAAGGCCCCATGAGCAGATAATCTAAGGTTAAGGACCCTCTTCAAAGGACAACAGCTGCGCTCATCTCATTGGCTACACTGGGGCTTGAAAAAAAAAAAAAAACAACGTTCCAGTTCCCTTGTGAAGCTCCCAGCCATTGAGCTACAGGCTCCCCTTTTATTTTATGGAGAGAGGGGGAGCGTCAGGGAATGGAAGAATCAGAAGGAATAGCCCAGGTGTACTAAGGGCCAGGAGAGAGTCAGGGGCAGAGAGGCGTACACATAAGACCCAGAAAAGAAGAACCCGGATTGGAAACAAAACCAGCACAAACGGTGAGCTTCACTTTGCCAAAGCCCCCACACGTTCATCTCACAAACACATCAGACAGAGAACAGAGGTAAGGGAAAAACAAGCTAGAAACCCACCCGTCACCATCTCAATTTACTGCAGTTACTGAAAGTTACAGGAACTCCATCATTAAATGCACAGCCCCAATAATCTAATCAGCACTGACGTGCTTCAAAGGGACAAATCCATTATCTCATTTCAGTCATCTCAGTTTTAATATTTCCTGTTTGATGGAAATTATAGGTATTTTTAGACGCATTGCTTTGAATTTCAATGTGCGTAATCGGTCCTCTTAATCTGTTATTTTCCCGGAACAGTAATTGCTTCTACGGCAGTGGAGCTCCAGACTTCTCAGTTTGTTCAAACAAGCCGGTGACTGACAGCCCATTGTTGGCCTAACTGTCGCGGGGTTCAATTGAACGGTAATCTCCTGTAACTGCGTGTTCAGAAAGCCTGGAGTGAAGCAGTTCAGAACCTTGGACAGCGCCTGTCGCGCAAACTGAAGCACGCTAATTCTGAAACCGGAGGGAATCATACACTGCGCATTCTAAACGAAATCTGTTACCAAAGGCACTCAAGCCGACAGGCAACTGTTATTACAGCACGACATGCTGACGGAATGCCAATTAAAATGTTGTCGTGCCACACATGCTTGCGTTTTCTGTTCAGAGCGCGAGGGGGAAGAAAAAAAAACAATTCTGAGTGTTTCAAAATAAATTCTTTGTTCTGCAGAGTTCTGAGTGACGCTTAACAGGAAAAAAAAACGTATGAATCGGCCATAATGGCCGACATTAATTCAAAAAAAGCAACCTTCTAATGTGACAACCACCAATTTAGGAGGAAAAAACATCAAGATCCGAAAATACTTCAAATATTGGCAATTAACACACGATGGCCGCTTTCAGATAATAGAATATGAATACGTATTTTTTTCTGCGTAGGCCCACTGCCAAGAAACATACACTGAAACCTCCTGCAATTTGAACACGGAAATGCATCTTCAAACGGTTCAAGGACTAGAGAGAATAATCTAGTTTTAAATAACTGCACGTCAGTTAACATGATTTACGGATAAATAGGCAACGAAACTTGTCTGATGTCTGAATCGGTGAATCTAGGCACGACATTCCAACAGTTAATAGTGCGCGCGCCAATCAAACCGAACAACCAATGAGGTTGCGGGAGAGGCGGGGTCTTTTCATGCTCACACTATAAATACCCTCTGGGGGGAACAAAAGAGCTTCTACCGAAAGTAATCACAGATCAAAGCCGCAGCATTCCCAGTGAGGAAAGGAGAGAGTGGGATGTGACAGATAGACAGATAGAAACAAATGAAGAGAGAGATGTGAAATGAAAGTCCAAACGACAAGAGAGGAAGGGGGAGCTGCTCAGACAGAGTGACACAGGCATAGAGTGGTGGGGAGAACGTGACAGAGATGACAACTAGAATACCAGGATGAGATATAAAGGAAAAAAAAGACACAGTGCTTAGCTGTACAGTCCTTTCTACAACTGTTGCCTAATAAAAGGCCATCAGAGGAAAGCAACGCAGGAGATAAAAATAGAGAAATGGACAAATATGGAAAAAAGTGGTGGATAGACAGGAGAAGTAACGATTATGAAAGAAAGAAACAGAAAAAGATTAAAAAACATAGGCATAAACAGTGTAAAGGTCCCCAAGTCGGACAGTGCAACGACTCCAAGGCTGCAGTCCTTTAATTTGAGAGCGCGCACATCCATATCAAATGAGTTGTGTAAAATTTGCTGTCCTTTAAAAATGCATCACTATCCAGATACTTACAGAACTCACTTCATAACAGATTTCCCTTGGTTTCAACAATACAGCCCTATAGACTGGTGAATCATTCTTACTGACAGTAAGTAACAACCATCAGCCCACAAGCCTCACCCTGTTCCCAACAACTGCCCCGTTCCTCCCTTCTCCTCCCATCCAAAATCCTACACTAGTCTCCTTCTTCAGCTTTGTACAGTCATTCCGGGCAAAATAAACTAGCCGATACCGTGCTATGTGTGAAATTACGAAAATCGCCAACTCAGTAATAGTAAACAAAAGTTTCACACACTATTATAATGTCAAGTCGGCCAGTGGGGTTATTCCAGCATTGGCGCACTGCTGCTCTGAAGTTCACAGTTTCATAATTAAGGCGGAAGCAGGGAGCATCTGGCGGAGGTTGTGCGGAATGATCAGCAGGAGAGCATTCGGTTCTGCCTGAAACGCAACCTCCATGCACGCCGGCGTGAAAAAAAAATAACCAAGCTCCTACAGAGGGCCTGGAGGTGCATTGAGCACAGAAAGAAGATTAGCGTAGCACAGGCACTGCCTGGGACATGTTAGCGCATGCTCGTTAGCACGCCAGGTGTGTCGCACGTGCTCATGTCGCGGGGACATGCAGACACTCGGGGTGAGGCTGTGAGACAGCCTGTGATGAGCTAACATAGCATTTATGACTGGGGCACCTCCCCTAAAACCCGGCTTAATTTCTGAGATATTTTGTTTGCCCCGGTTTAAACAGGCCTGTGGATCACGGCGCAGGACTTAAAGGTGTTCGGTTCCGGAGGTTCAGGCTGACGGAGGGAGAGAGACAGAGAGAGGGAGAGTGTGGAGGCAGAGATGGAGGGAGGGCAGGGGAGAGGAAGAGGAAGAGAGAGAGAGAAGGGAGAGGTGGACAGAGGGGAAGAGAGAGGGAGAGAACAGAAATGTTCTGACTGCTGTAGCAGCAGCCCGTTCGCAGGGACAAGATGTTCTCCGGCTATCTGACGTAAAGCCACGAGAGCGCGGGCGAGTCCTGCCCTGCACCAAACATCACCCCTTACATCTGCCACGCAGAGAGAGAGAGGCCAAAAAAACACTATACCTGTCCCTCTCATCACAACAGAGAAGAACAGGGGGAGAGTTACTGAAGGAGAGAGTTACAGAGGGCAAGAAGAGGAGAGCATGGGCCACAAAAAGATAAAATCAACAGAGATGAAGGCAGAGGAAGGGAGAGAGGGAGGAGGAAAGAGATGTGGCTGATAGAGCTGACAGAGGGAGAGAGAGAAAAAGAGAGGGAGGGAGGGAGAGAGAGAGAGAGAAAGAGAGGGGGACCTGTTCTCCGCAGCCAAACAATGGCTCCTTCTCTGACTAGTTGTTGATTATCATCTGTATCAGTCAGTGCAATGTAGCGGAGTATTGACATGCAGTAGAGCCAATCAGAGCGAATGGGAGTGGAGTGTTAATATGTTTTCCAGCTGGTCTGGGAGGACAGCGATGAAGGGTACGAGAGCACAAGAGCACACACGCGCTTCACTAAACGAACACATTCACATGCACACACTCACATGCACAGGCTGACACTCTCTTGCACAGCGGCTCACATAAATGCGCTCCCTCCTCTCTCTCTCACACGCACAAATACACAGCTCCTGTCCACCCTCCACTGTCATGGTGCCAATCGCACAACGTCATCGCTATTTTCCATCATGTTATTAGAGGAAATAATGGACTTTTACTTTTTAGACAGAAAAATGGAGCACGTGTGAACGGTGAGGACTGGGGGAATTATGGACGCTGATTGAGATAATTGAGGGGTGACTCACAGTACGCCTCCAGCTTCCCCCCTCGCCTTCCCCCAACAAACCGCTGAAATGATGCCATTACCGGTGAGAAACTTCCAGAAGTTAAGCACCGCAAACTACAGCCTTGTTTTCTGACTCCTATTAGCACTGATCTGGGACTAAAGCATACCATTTGAGCAGAAGTAAAATCACTTTGACCCAGCTTGCTTAAGAGTCCTAAAATCAGCAAATAGGCCTTCTCTAAAAAAAAAGGTTATTTGACCTGTCCCCTTGAAGGAAACATTTTTAGTTTCTGAAACCCTACCAAAGAGGAACGGAAAGAGTGAAAAATCAAAGGACCAACAACAATTTTTCCCAGCTGAAATGACATTTAACCCAGACAAACCCTTTAACTACAGAGGAACCTACTGGGGCCATTTTTCGGAGAGTAAAGATTATTGCCAGGAGAGTTCATTGAAAAATATAATTCAGCGTTGGTTTTAGGCACAATAAGACAATAGCACTCGTGGGTTCAAGATGACATCATCGCTCTAAGATTAGCCGCACTGCTTTCAGATGTTTGTCACCTTGGGAGCTGGAGGTTAACAGGTATTCAAATGTCTGTTCGCGCTAAGCTATGTTTAGGTCCTTGAGATAAAATGAGCAGGGTTTTTTGCGACTTTACACAATGTGCAAACGCGCCCAGAGAAAACAGGGAGGATTAGACGAGACTACAAATCAAATCCAGTGCAAAAATCCTCAGCAACATTCATTTTGTGTGCTTTGAGTTAATGGCTCCTTTTGTTAATCAGAATTCAGAGATCCAGAAAGAAGGAGAAGAGGAGTCTTTCACTGTGACCATTCAAAAGCAAAGAAGGTACAAATGAATGATAAAATTAATGGCAAGGGTTATGCTTCCAAGGACCAACTGAACAACACCTCGGCGACAGATATTTTTGAGAGTTTTGACTCATCTGGTTCAATTCAGAGGTTGAAGCAACAGCAACAGTCAAGAAAAGCAGCAGACAGGCACTTTGTCACCTGACCTTTCCCCCGCTAGAAAAGACTCCAAACATTTTATAAACATCAGCAATGCGCCACCACTGAACCCTTCCCCTACCGTTACGCTCCTCAAAGCAATGAAGCCCTTGTCCTGGATTGGCCAGAGTAATCAGGTGCACTTCCAATCACAAACCACCCCCTGGGCCGTGACTGGCCACCAGATCGACGGCTGAGTCAGAGAGGGAGTTGCCATGGAGATGGATGGATCTTCTGCCTTCAATGAAGGCGTCTTGAGCGATACGAGCAGAGGTTTGTTTTTGCGGTGGCCCTCTCTGCTCCACAGGTGGCCTGACCTCACTATGTCTCCCCTGTCAGTGCAGTACTAATGGAGCTCATCAGCCCGCATGCCGACCGTGACGAGGAGGCCAGGAAAGAGAGCAAAACTCCATAAAATCACAGAATACAGAGCAGCTGTTCTCAAGAACAGTCCATCCCTTCACTTTCCCTGACAAAAAGTCCCATCTGCTCCAAATTATTTCACTCTATTTGAACCCCTTGACATAAGGCTGCCATATACACTGTCATATACACTGTCATATACATGTCGTAAGATGGCAAGACTTTGTCTGAACCATTCGAGATACGGCTGATATAACACTCATACATAAGACATAAGATAACGATGCTTTTACCAAATCCTCGTGGAAATAAGGCTGGCATAACACTGTTGTGTTCATTGTGTAAATTAGGGATATTCAACTATATTCTAAATAGATCAGTGGATGGCACTCAGTGATGTTTGTTTACGTCAAACTGAATAGTGCCATTGAAGTTTAATATGCAAAAATGATGACAGGCGTAACAGTCATATCTTATACTGATAAATATAATGATAGTTATTTGACAGTACACATTAGCAGATTTAATATGTTATGCCATCCAGCATCAACTATTATGTCAGCTTCAAGTTGAGTGGTGCAAGTGTCACCCAGAAGACCAATCACTTACTCCAACACAAACTTCTGAAAAGGCAAAAAGACCTTTTTGAACGTTCCACCTTCCCTCCCACCACATTAATTACAACCTGTCAACAACACCAATTATGTCAACAATGTCAGAAAAAGGGAAAAAAACAGAGTGTGAATGTTAAAAAGTGGGGGAGGGGTCAAGACTGACGGAGCAGATCAAAAATACACCATCTGGTGGCCAAAAGCAGCACTGCCTCGGGATTTAAAGGTAAATCATCATCATCATCACAGCTATAATTAAAGGACAACAGGTCATAGACAAAAGACACCTAGACTATCCAAGGTTGCCCAACCTCACACTGCCACACCGCCAGTCCTTCACTGAGTATGGCACAAGCCCTTAGCGACACCCGCAGACCCCAACTGCAACCTCGGCCAGCTTTGAGATCATCAGCATATTTAACGAGCTAACATGCACGTGCCAATTAGCGCAGGAGCAGAATTAATGACCCTCTTCAAGCTGATTAGTGCAAACTGCACTACCGCTGTCTCTGATCCGGCCGCCACTCGTTTATTCATGCGTGTGTGGGGCGCAGGGAAAGCGTTCTGATCTACACCGAGGTGACGTCCTGAGGTTAAGTACTCTTCTTTATTCCCTCCGCATGCTGAAATGTTAGAGCCAGCGAACAGACAAAGGCTTCAAAGCTCATACCGAGCCCTTTGGGCTCTGAGCTTCCCTCTATCTCCCCATCACTACCCCTCTCCCCGCTGCCATCATCCTCTGTACTGCCGCATCCCTCTCTTACAGGCTCTGTCACTCTCTCCATCTCTCCCTCCCTTTCTCTCTCTTCCTGTCCCTCTTTACTGCTGCCTCTCCATCTCTTACAGGCTCTGTCACTCTCTCCATCTCTCCCTCCCTTTCTCTCTCTTCCAGTCCCTCTGTACTGCTGCCTCTCCCTCTCTTACAGGCTCTGTCACTCTCTCCATCTCTCCCTCCCCCTCTCTCTCCCATCCTCTATAGCACTACTTCTTCCTCTCTTACAGGCTCTGTCACTCTCTCCATCTCTCCCTCCCCCTCTCTCTCCCATCCTCTATAGCACTACCTCTCCCTCTCTTACAGGCTCTGTCACTCTCTCCATCTCTCCTTCCCTCTCTTCCTCATTCTCTCTAAAGCTGTATCTCCCTCAGTGTCTCTCTTTCCTAGCTAAGGGGCCTAACCTATGAGTAAATGATAAATTGGCTGGATAAATTCTACATTTCTATCTTTCTCCCTCCACAGCCTGCAATTCAACAACCCATTTCTTATCACAGCCGAGTCAGTAAACCTTGTCACCATTGACCAATCAGGCCTTTTCAACTTTAGGGTCCCAGCAGGAAACAGAGCGCAGGCCCCACAGAGACCGGGGGTCCAGCAAGCTGCTCTGACCAGGAACTATCTGCTGCCAAACACAGCAAATGGCCAAAATACCACGTCCAGAGTAAAATAAAGAAACCTCTCATCCCATTAACACGGGAGCCCAACCACACAGGCACACAGCGCCTAAAGGGTGAAAAAGACACACATGACATCATAAACCGGCGGCAGGCTAACTACTGTGCTGACTCACTCGGAAGCACAAGACAAATCGTCTCATCTAACCCTGGAGCTCTCCCCAGCCCCCTGTCAACACCACAAAGCTTCACACACGGGCCTGTTCCTTCATCCTCACTCAACATCCAGCTGTGCCAAAAATACTCCTCTAGCTTAAAAACTGCAAACAGGCCTGCCCTGAAGGGAGGTTAGGCAGGGGCCTTCCTCCAGCTGTTACAGCAGACGCTAAATTGTGGAAGCACCAGCACCTAGTTCTTAATAATCTTTTTCTATCCCAAAAGATTCTACCACTTAGTTCTGTTTGCATAAAAATCCATTTTCAATTGAAATTTTCAAGGAAAAATGATACTTTTTTTTTTTTACCACCATGGCCATACCTTATTTTCTAAGAGGAACAAGTAAAAGAACCTTGCATTGCATTTGTATGATTTATGTCTCCCTTCAAATATAATTCTTTATTAAAAAAGTCAACATCACAATTAAATGGTGTTTTATTTTTCATAAATACTCCATTTCCGCAACAATGACCTTTTCTTGCACGCGATTCAGATCTTAAACAAGCCGCTGGTAATTACTGGATTTGAGAGATTTTAGACTGAATCCTGAGATACAGTCCATGGTGCTAAGAGGTTGTAATAGGATCATGAGGCGCTAAATGCTGAAGCAATGCACTCATTCTTCACCGACGGTCCCTTATTATCCTTCTATAATCTCCACAGACAGCAAGGATTCTCCCAGACAGGTAATCTCTTTCAAAGGTCCGTACCCAATTATGGTAATACTGCTAATACTTCATGTGGGGTGCCAAGCAGGGTCTTTGGCCCCCACAAATAGATCACACATGGGGCCAAATCTCCCGAGAATATCTTGAGTTCTAATATCTTGTTGTGGGCCAACTGTTAGAAGGGGGCCATGGAATTGTCCAAACTTGAAGTGAAAGACAACTTTCACACAAAACCAACGTTAAATAAAAGAATTACCCATGCAGAGTCCAGATATTACGATTAGGATTTTTTGTGAAGTTGTACACTTCAAATAACAAAAATGAGACCAAACAATTAAAAAACTAGAGGTCCCCATCCTTCAACCCCCCCAAAATGGTTTAGCCAAAAAAAGGCCGAGGAATGGTTTGGCAGTCATGTCATAGTGATATGAATCGACCCTGGCTTAACCAGAGTCTGTACGGGCTTAAATCATTTTGTACAAAATTCCCACTCGTTCTGAGCCATTTTGTCCGCCTAAACTAGTTAATGCACGACTCTCGAAATTTTTTTTTTCTACAAAGTATTCATGAGTGAAATGTGTTCTGTCTTACGCGTTCGTTATATTGAGCAAATATTTACATCAGCGCAGGTATTATCATCACTAGCTATAATGGCGCATGTCACTCCTTTATAGTCCTTTATGGGAAGGACTAATCCGGGATGTTCACTGCAGGTTTGATCACACCGCTACCATCTTTAGAAAACAAATGTAAGTTTTAGCCTAAGTGGCATAATTGTAAGATTACTATGGATGCGCAATAGGTTATTTAACACAACAAACACGTTTGTTTGATTATATAGCAGAGCATTTATTGTATTTTTGGATACAATTCTTCAGAGATAATTCAATTGCTCGTGTGTTTGGCTGTTGGGGGTCAGAACACTCATGGGGAAGCAGACACATTGGGTCAGCAAGAGCCCTTTTTAACCTCTTGCCGTGAAGGAGCTATAGGACATTTGATGTAGCTGCTAACAAGAATATGGCAGATTCCATGCGTATTTTGATCCGGATGTCAAAGTAATTATTATTCAGTTCAGCTTTGTCTTAAAATTACCAAAATGAATTTTATTACCTCAGGGGCAGTTATTTTGTTTGCAGTTTACTTCAGAGGAGGGTTATCTTTCACTTTCAGTGAATATTCTAACACTGTTGTCACAATCACTCCTGGTATTAAAATAGCAGAGTTCTAGAACACCAACTTAGAATTTTGAGGTTGAATAAATAAATACAATTTAATTATCTAAATATTAATATCAGGTACTCCATTCCAGACAGGTTCCAATGGCTAACCAGGGTCAAAGAGCAGCAACTGGTTCCAAACACACTGATTTTGAAAGTACAGATATAAACCTTTACACCTGAGAGACAGATGGCACTGAAACAGCTGAGGAGGGGAAAAAAAGACCTGACAAAGCTAACAAAGGAAGTGTGTGCACAGTGGGCTGTCTGCCTGCCACACCTTGCACAAAGAGAGCGATCAGCTCAGGAGAGGTGGAAGAAAAAAGAGATCTATTTAAAAGAACTCAATAGAATACAATAGGCCCTCTATTCACAAACCAGAAACTAATGGAACGGGAGGAAAGAAAAAAGGGCCGGATCAATTACACATTCGCAAATCATTTCTCCAATTACTGGAGCCAGCCGCCCCTCTTCAGCGACAGCTTTACCTCCACAACAGATGCCTGGGTTTAATCAAGACACAGCAGAACCAGGAGCTACACTTCTTAACAGATCAATGCTAAATCCTGATTGGCCCATCAGTGTGCACATCGCGTACATTGCACAGCCTTTATCACTCTCAGTCCTCCATTAGTAAATCAACTTCTGCTGGCAACTTTTTTTGTCAGCCGCCGCCAAATAAATGATTGGTTATCAAGCTATTAGCCCTCAAGCGCATCAGCATTTTTTTTTTCAGCAGTAAGTCTTGTCCAAAGGAAGCCTAGTCTTTAAACAGGCATCATGGGCATGGGCACATCATTCTGTATAAGGCTTGCGTGTTCTCACCAAACTCAAATGGGATTCCCTTCCAGGAAGTCCAATTTCCCCGCTACAGGGTAAAGCTGTGCATCCCGAGATCTACGGATGAAACCCTGAGGCATTTACATATTTTATAATTAACCTCTTAAGCCCTGAGCTTTTGGCTCTAAAGTGACATGCCCAAAATGAATTGAGTATATCTATGCAAATACTTGGTCCATTTGAATAATTTTGGAAAAGGCAATACCTTGGGGATTTCTGTCATGGTGTAAAAATCAGTAGATATGTCACCAAGTCAGAGTAAATGAAGATGGAACACAGCTTTAATGAAAGATCGCATTTCTGCAAAAAAAAAAAAAAATCCTTTATCCCTTTTGAAATCATTTAGTTGCAGTCTAAAACCTCTTTTTAAAATTACAGCACAGAATCTCACCATTATCTGTGCCAAAGTTTATTCTAATCATGTAAATCAAAGCAAAATTAGAAAGGGTTTAGTTCAGGAATGTCTAGATGGCATCTCCAAATTGGCACTTTGGGCACCTTTTTAGACACTTTGTGCCATTTCAGATTTCTCAGGTACCAAACTGTAAAACTCTCTTATGTCACGACAAGCATACATTCAAGCATACAAACAAACATTTTTTTGATATATATCTTTTTTATTTCTACCAGTCCTGTATACATTTTCCCATTCAAAGAAAATACAAACAAAGGAAATGAAGTTGGACTCCACTTGAGCAGATTTATTTTTCAAAAAACGAGGCAAACAAAAAAAAAATTATGAATGCAAAGATAAGGTTATTATGAGTGGACTCTACCCCTTGTGATGTCACAAATGAACATATTTTTAAATGGATTATAATGGCTTCCCAGCTGTGCATACGGTGACACCATGGGGAATCTTTAAGGTGAAGACTAGAGGATAATAAATCTCGAGTCAATCCAATGCTCCAAAGTTGGTGGTAATCCAACCATGGTGACAGATGGACAATATCACAAACAATAAGGTGGGAGGAAAATGATTCAATTCCAGAATCAAAGCTACAGCTGCAAGGATTCATGGGAAGGTGGAACACTGGATGCCTGATTCTTCGAAGCACTGATCCCTCTAAAAGTGATGCGAACCCTTACAAACTGTGTATATAATAATTTAATGCCAAGTTCTGATGTCAGCATTGGAGCACTGGTCCAGAAAAAATGACAGGCATGAAGCTGAAATAATTAGCCTGCCACCACACATGGAGCACTGTGACAGTCAGCGATAAGCAGCAAAGCTGGAACTTTCATACCCCCAGAGCAACTCATTCCGTTTCATTTTCACAAACGCTCTTCAACATTTTACACCCCAAACAAGCTCTCAGCTCTCTGCCCTGGTCTATACAAAGTCATTGTTCCCCTTTACCTCCAAATTTGCACTTACACTCTCAGGCAAATGTCACACTTTAAAATAAAGCAAAAAAAGAGCAGAGAGGATGCTGCCTGCATTAGTCAGAGTGTAAATTAAGACTAATCCCAGGGGGCCGCTAGAAAACAAATCTGTTGCGTCAAACACAACTGCACACACACACACACACACACGCGCGCACACGCACACACACACACCATTTCCATGAGGCCTGATGCTCATGTCCATCAGTACGAACACAGAAAGTGCAGAACACATCAAGACGAGCCTGAACAAAGTGCAGATAACCCCAAAAAAGAGCAGATCGCCAATTTTCCCAGGTACAATGAAAGCCCATTGTGTCCACAGCTTTGAACGGGAAGAAAGACGATTCAGGCTCCAAGGCCATCTCTGTCTCTCCCTCTCACTCTCCCACCACTCCGTCTCTCCATAACCCCTCCCTCCCTCTCCTTACTCACTCCCACTCTCTGCCCACCCACCTTTAACATGTTCAAATCTCATCTCAAATGTAAAGTCTTTTACATTTCTTATAATTCCATATGACAACTGTCCCAGTCAACACACATCTTAATGCATTATGTGTTCTCATGTATTGCTATTTTTCCCTGCGGGTCATTCCGTGCCAACTCACCTAAATTTCAAAAACCTCCCCAGGTCACCTCCTCAGATTTTGCTGGAAATATTCTTAAATGCATATCTATATAACTCTACCCACCATGCAAAATATTAGCTTTCTATTCCTCATAGTTTAAAAAATATAGGCCTTTGAAATTTGGCCCTAAAAATGCCATATGTGAAAAACGCATTTTCTTCCAACTTATAATTATAATTTTATAATGGACTCTTTTAGAAAGCTAATATTGCAAATATTTACTAATTGGCATCCAAGTTTTTCAATTATGGCATCAGATAGCCTCTGGGATACATATTTCTCACTCTATAGGAAGCTAAAAATGGCTTTTTGGCCAAAATGAGCTAAAATAAGGTGAAACGATAGGAGCCCTCCTGAAAATATGGAACAACTTATAATCACTGTCTTATGAGGAAAATATTCTAATGTCATTATCTATTCACATGTACATTTCTGCCAGGATAACACAGTAAGGTGATGAATTATAAAAGTTTTAATATAAGCCCTTGCCTCGGAGGGCTCAAAAATGGGCCAATTTTGTCCCCTGGTTTGACCATGTGGCTAGGGGTTTAGGATCTTCATATTTTTTTCTGATGATTGCCTCATATAAGGTATATCTACTCACCAAATTATTTTATCTAACGCCCATGGCTTCATATTAAAATCAATTTTTATTTACATGCAAGTTTTTTATAATTATTCACTTTTTCCGTATTCAGGAGCTTATAAATCTTAAAGTTAACTCTCTAGTAAAGGGATACTGCAGATATTTGTAAACCGGCATACCAAATTCATTTGGAAAGCTAATCTTTTGGATGGTGGGTAGAGCCATATGGATCTACATTTAAGAATTTTTCCAGCAAAATCTGAGGTGGTGACCTGGGGACCCCTAGGTGAGTTGGCATGGAATGACCCCTGCTCAAAATATTAATGTGTTCATTAATTCTACAGAATTTTGAAGATGTACCTTTTTTCCCCCAATAAATTTTTTCATTAGTTTCTTAATTTGTCAAAACACTCATATTCCATCTTACAAAGTACAATATCTACTCCCCACCCCAGCAATCCAAACATTCCACTCATGGCACTGAATACATTCAATACATCATTTCAATTCACATGCAATTCTCTACATCTAGCAAAATGCACATGTAGCTGTACATGTCTACTCTGCATGCATGCATACATACAGTAGTGTGTGTGCAGTGATGATTATACACTTAAAATGAAGATGAATTAGAAACTAAGTACTATTCAAGTATTTATTTCATGTAATATTGTATCATATACAACAGACCAAAATAAGTAAACGGATGACAATATACAGTAAAATTAAAAATGTCTTTCTGAGAGAAAAAGTCAATATCCCGTGCGGCCACCCTTTGCTTTGATATCTTTCAGGCATAGTTTTCACATTTATTTTTATTTCCTCACAAGCAAAACCACTCCATATGGTTCATTAAAAAGAGATTCTGTCAGTATTACAATAGATTTGCGCAGTTGGATTAAGGTCTGGACTTCGAGCAGGCCAAGTTATAACTTTCACGTCACCAGATGTTTCTTTCTGACTGAGATAATTCGTACATGACTTAAAGCATGTTTAGGGTCATTATCTTGTTGAAAATAAAATCCCTAGCCCATCAGCCTCTTTCCAGATGCCCATGTGTGCCTCACAAGAATGCTGTGATACTTATTTTGATCCATGATTCCTTTGATTTTTATGAGATCACTGGCTCTTTTCGAGCAGACTGGACCCAAAATTATAATATTACTCCATTCATGTTTTACTGAAAGGGTTCACGCTAATTTTTGAAATGTCTTCCAACTCTACGGCGCACTTAAGTTCAGTGAATGGATGAGAATATTTTGAATTTTGATTAATCGGTCCAAAGGACTTGTTCAATCCTTACATTTCTTGGCAAACTCAAGTCTTTTTTGATGTTGCCAACTCTAGGCAGCAACAAGACCAACCAGACCATTTTCACACAGGCGTCTGGAAATAGTAGATCTTGATACCTTCATCTATTCATTTCTGGAGCCATTAATATCATCACGGAGTTCCGCAGTCAACCATCGATTTTTCTGTTTACTTGTCAAACACAGTAAACGAACATCAGAGGCACGTAACTGCCATTTTGCCTCTATTGCCACTAGTTTTCAGCAAACCTTTCTCTTTAAAATGCTTGACGGTGTTTCTTACAGTGCCATGGTAGCATTTAACATCTTCAGCATCATGTAAGGCCAAAATTCACAGCAGCAAACAATCTCAGAGAGCTCCTTCCGTCATGCTACTGCATTTAATATTGTGACAATACTTAAAGTTGTCACTTTATAAACTGGAACAACTGACTATCAGATGTAATTTTTAAGAATAGTGTTCCCTCAAACCAGTTCAAATTTTTCAGCATCAATAATCATGGAGGAGCCTTCAAACATGCATTCATGCCATGAAAGAGTCAAAAAAATAAAATTTGCGACACCTTTCAATGGTCATAAAACATTGATGTTTTCAGTGTTTTTGTTGATTACCCATATTTTACCTCAATATACAGTACCTGTGGCAATGATTTTTGTTCTCATTGCCTACACTAGTATCTTGCAATACATTTTCACCAAAAAATAGTAATATATTGTGAGAAGTAATAAGAAGCAATATAATAGAACCCTCTTCAGACGAAAGTGGCGGTGTATAATCTTCATAGCACACTACTGTACATACATATCAACAAAGAGTGACACAGTAAAATTAAATAGCATTAGCATAAATAATACCGACAATTAATGATATCAGTAATAGAACAGAAAAGATGCTAATGCAAAGATACCTTTCACAGTTCTGTTTTCAAAAATATGTCAGTAGCAGAGCAAGATCAAACTGTAATTATTTAAGCTGTAGTATACGATTTGATAGTTTGATAATTATTAATAACCTTATTTAGATGGTGTTTGTGGTCCTATAGTACAATCTACACAATGTGAAGAGCAAAGAAAATGAAAAAAAATCCATTCACTCTAGTGCAGGGGTATTCAATTACAAATCAAAGAGGTCCAGATAGTAAAAATTTCAGCATGTAAAGGTCCGCAGCATCATCATGTCTATTACCTAAGTTGCATCATAATACAGTAACATATAATCACACAGGCTACATACAATTATAAATAATAACAAAAGTAAAAGGAATGTAAATGTACTCCAAGTCAAATAAGATCTCCATTTCAGTGCTTACATTTTAGAGAAAAAAAAAAGTGTAGCTTGAGTTTCCTTTCTTCCCTCCACAGTCTCGTGAACTGTATAGTTTTTATTTTTTTTCACATTGAACTGGGGATTATAATATTAAGGACTTTAATAATAAAAATTAATTTCTTTCCCTCCCACTGCCTACTTTCTCCTGTTTAGTGAGAGAAGTGAGCTGTGGTTTTGTCTGCCAGGATTTTAAATCTTCTGAAATGCATTATTGTGTTCAGTGGCAGCTGGTGAACTGGCGATAAGGGAGGATAAAATCATCCCTTAAAAATAATGATTGGTCATGACGTTTTCAATCATTTAAATTACGATTCGGGAAACTCTGAAAACTATCAACATTATCAGGTGTGGTCAGTTTTCATTAATAACGCATATCTGCCAGCTATTGCATTTCATGCATTTGCTGTGAATTAAGTGGCATATTTACGTTCCTCTGCTGTTGTCAATAACTATTCAATCAACGCGTATGTAAGAGATTCTCGCGCAGAAGTGAAGTCCTTGTGCATGGAGGCTGATCAGTTTCACATGCGTTACGGTGATGATGACTTCTTTACTCGGGGGTTGGAAGCAATGGAATTGCATAAAGACGTTTCAAATGATCCTGTTGCATTTAAACAATCATGAAACACATGCACTGCTTCCAATTTGATTTAAAACAGGTCATGACTAATCGTTATTTTTAGGGGACGGGTTTCAGCCGACCCGCCTCCCATCGCCAGCTCACCATCTCTTTAATTTCACAGTCGCATTTTACGTTTGCACTTTTCACTAGCAATCGTCTCGGAGCATATGACACAGCGGCTTTGAGCTTCCAGCGGGGAGGATAAACATAAGATTCTGTCCATTCCGCTTTAAAAGCTGTTTTCATGGTCCACTTTGCGCCGTTTAGAACAAGCCATGTCACGTTCCTTCACTATTACACAGTCAGTCTTTCTCCCCCCGCTGTTCTCTCTTCCGCCTCGTGTCTCTCCAGTGTATTTCTTTCTCTAACTTTCTGACACGGCCGCTGGTACACTGCAGGAGCATGAGGGCATACACCGCCCACACAAATGCGCGGTTACGTATTACCGTAAAGTCTAAAAAAGTGGCGGCTACTTAAATTAAATCTGCTAAAATTAAGTAAAACTCAACAAAACTGATATTTGGTTACAGCTCTGGGTCCGGATGGGACGGCGTCTGGGTCCGGACTTGGACCGCAGTCCGCCTGTTGGTGACCTCGGCTCTAGTGGCTGCAGGGCTGCAGAAACGTTGTCCAATGTAAGCCATCCAGCCGGATGGCTTACATTGGTCAACGTCTCTCTCCTACTCTCATCCAATCCCCTCGCTCTAGATGACTCTCCCCCGAGAGCTTGCTCTGACCCCCCGTGCTCCGCGTTGCGCCTCGTCCCCGCCCCCTTCCGCGTTTTAAACTTTCTGCAACAAGCAAGTAGCTGAGTAGCGGCTTAGCAACAAGTGCAAGAAGAATGGAAAGGAAAGACCGCGACAGCAGCAAGCGGCAGCAAGTTTGCCCCACCGGCAAAAGCTGGGAGAAAGCGTAAGTCTGCAGAGGAAAAGGCAGAGACGAAGAGGAAATGTGGGCAGCGCAGGACTCAAAGCCGAGTAAACATCAGGTCCTCTATTCACCGCTGGATGAAGCTCCAGAGGGATTTGGGCCTGAAAACTGATGCTGATACAGCAGACTTTTTGTTGAACAGGTAGGTAATTTTTGACTTTTATTGTGTGAGTTGTTACATAAATAGCTTTTTATAAGTCTATGACAATGCTGGCTTGTGACTGCAAATGCTGCCGGTCGTTTTCTCTGTGTTGACAGACGGTGTCGGAACGTTAGCTGTTTATTTTTAGCATTGTAAATTAGCATTTTAGCATCTAGATTCTCAGATCGTATACTACAGCTTTAAGTATCGGGCCCTATTTATCCTGGCTGTGGATGGCTCTAAAAAGTGATGTGAAAGCACTAATTTTGAAAGTTGGTTTGGGAATAATAGTGATGTGACTTAACTCTCTCTCTTTGGGCTCTCTGTCCCTCCCTCCCTGAGTGGGGAGACGCACCGCACAGCCACTCTCTGTCCCTCCCTCCCTGAGCGAGGAGACGCACAGCACAGCCACTCTCTGTCCCTCCCTCCCTGAGCAAGGAGACGCACAGCACAGCCACTCTCTGTCCCTCCCTCCCTGAGCGAGGAGGCGCACAGCACAGCCACTCTCTGTCCCTCCCTCCCTGAGCGAGGAGACGCACAGCACAGCCACTCTCTGTCCCTCCCTCCCTGAGCGAGGAGACGCACAGCACGGCCACTCTCTGTCCCTCCCTCCCTGAGCGAGGAGGCGCACAGCACAGCCACTCTCTGTCCCTCCCTCCCTGAGCGAGGAGGCGCACAGCACAGCCACTCTCTGTCCCTCCCTCCCTGAGCGAGGAGACGCACAGCACAGCCACTCTCTGTCCCTCCCTCCCTGAGCGAGGAGGCGCACAGCACAGCCACTCTCTGTCCCTCCCTCCCTGAGCGAGGAGGCGCACAGCACAGCCACTCTCTGTCCCTCCCTCCCTGAGCGAGGAGACGCACAGCCACTCTCTGTCCCTCCCTCAATGAGTGAGGAGACGCACAGCACAGCCACTCTCTGTCCCTCCCTGCCTGAGCGAGGAGACGCACAGCCACTCTCTGTCCCTCCCTCCCTGAGCGAGGAGGCGCACAGCACAGCAACTCTCTGTCCCTCCCTCCCTGAGCGAGGAGACACACAGCACAGCCACTCTCTGTCCCTCCCTCCCTGAGCGAGGAGGCGCACAGCACAGCCACTAACTTTATTAAGCTGTTGACCTTGACTGAGAATCCCTCTCCGCAGCAGTGAAGTGAGAGCGCAGCGCTGTCTTCCGCCATCAGCCCAGAGGCTCCAGCACCAGCCAGCTTCTTCTACCTCCATCAGCTTCTGTCCCGCCACTTTAGCATTAGCTGCCTTCTGCTCTCTACCTACATCAGCTTCTTCCTCCACTTCACTCCCTCCGGAGCGATCCACCCATTCACACACCGGCAACCGCTTCACCAGAAACTCGACTGCCTCTGTTTCTTTCTCTCATGTCAGTTGAGCTTCTAGCAGCTTCTGCGGGATTTTGCCAGCTTCAGCCAGCCCTGCGACACACACACACACACACACACACACAAAAAAGCACACACAAAAACATACTAAATTCGCACACACTCAGGCACACATTCCACACTTGCATACATGTATACACGCACACACACGCACGTGCAAACAAATATAGACACAAACAGGAATGAGTCGGAAGACAGATACAGACCTCCTCCAATGCTTTAAGTAATCTTCCCAATTAAAACGGACATTAAACCTGAATAATGAATGTTCCCACCACAATTAATAGGCCCCAAATTTTTCACCAGTACACCTCCTTCCCCTGGAACAGAAGTGCGCTACCGTTCAGACTAAAGCATTATTTTCTGAACCATGTCTCATCACACCCTCCCTCTGCCCCATTCACCTCCCACAGCACCCCAGCAGCTCTCACACAGGCCACTGACAGACTGTAGAAGCTTTTATTGTGTTTATTGTTTTTGTTATATTTCCAGACAGGCAGTAGCACAGACAGCCCACACTCACTCTCTCAAGAGCCTGAGAGCCAACACAGGCCCAAGGCTCAGCATATCCCCCGCAGTCTCCTTCAGGTGAAGCTCAGCAAACAAACATGATGGGGGGTGGCGGCTCGGAGCAGGAAGCCCCCGCAGTGTCTGGGGTTACACACACCCTCAGCATTACATGCCCTCCGTGTTCCTAAGGAGAGGACGAATCAACAAATCCCCACAAGGACACCAGCCGCAGAGGCAGGTGCAGCTGGCCTAACGTTCTTTCCTCTGTGGTAAGCAAAGCGCCAAGAGAGGGCCATACAACAGCTAACCTACCCTACAAACACTCACAAGTGAAAACACTCACTCGATCACACACGCAGCAGGTTTCTCAGAGCAGAGGTGCGCAGAACAGGATAGAGTACCAACCGATCTTTCGCTGCTCAAAACACAGGGCAGCTCCTCGAGCAGAGCTGGCTAAATGCTTCATTACTGGAGCATTCTCATTCTCAGTAGCAGGCCACGCTCACAGCCACTAATGCACAGCAGGCTGCTTCCAATGTTCACCACTATCCCAAGTAGCAAAAAGTCCAGGCTCCAGATCACATTCCCATTGGCCGTCTCCGGCATTAAAAATCACTCCCTTCTGCTATGACAGGCCTATAAAACTCATTCCCATAGTCAGTCTCCGGCTTACAGGCCTATAAAACTCATTCCCATTGGCCATTTCTGGCTTTAAAAAAAACACTCATTTTGGCCACAGCAGGTCTATAAAATGCATTCCCATTGGTCATCTCAGGCTTAAAGAACACTTCCTGTGGCCTTCACTGGCCAGTAAAACTCATACCCATTGGCTCTTACACATGATTACATGATTACTGACACCGTACTTTCGGAGAACTGAAAACAAAAAACATCTTGAGACTGCTGGGTTGGCACACTCAGTGAAAGCTCTGTTTGACAGTGCAAAGCCGCCATTACGGCAAGGAACTGAGTGCCATTTCGTGCCAGTGCCAATTGCGGTCAGCAGCCTCATGCAGTGTATAACTGGAATTGTGCTGCTCAGGGAAACGGGGGGAATACAACCCGTTTTTTGGCATTTTACATTGCTGAGTCGTCTCCTACTGGCTGTCAAAGCGCTCGTCAGCTGCATTCCAAATATGCACATGTTCCGGTTTCCTCCGCCTTTGTTCTCTGCATGCAAGGTTTGAATCTGTGAGTGTGAAGTAGCAGCGGGTGACAGGTGTGTTTTGGAGGGGAACTGTGAACTGTCTCGCTGTCCTATGTTAGCAGCATGAGTTACGCACAAGCACTCTGGCACATAGCTCCCTAATTGGATGATCAAAATTTTCGTGGGATTAGAAATATCAAATTTTTAAAAATAAATCAATCTTAACTAGTGCTCTCGTGCATTATTAAATCAACTTATTTATTATCATTTTTTTATCTTGTTTGCAGTTACATTTAATTTGGCAAGTTAAATTGAAGACGCGTGTGCAAGATGTACTTACATCACATTTTGCAAAAAAGAACCGACACCAGTATTAAAAGCCACAATAGCCAGAGCATCATCTGATACCAAAGATTTCTACAAAGAAATTGCAAACTATTGCTTTTCCATTGCCCATCGTCATGATGTGCAACATCTTTTAAAAACTTTGACCCCAAAATCTCCAAAGTATTATTTTGTGACTTAGGTACTCCTTGCACACAGGTCTTCAATTGTTTTATCACATTGGAAAATCATAAATTGGGTCAAACAATTGCACTTAACTGGCAACATTTTTGTTTGAAAAGCAAAAAAGTATAAAGTATAACAATATAAAATGTTACATCTAATGCTTGAGTAAAATACAACCTAATGTACACTTTATTTCTATCTTTACAGCCATGGGCAATAAAGCAGAAAAATCAGGCAATCCCTTTAGCTTTCATGGACAACTACATGGAATGGTTGGCAAAGAGAGTAACATGCTCCCTGGGTGAGTAGAATATTCCAGACAAAGGGGAGTGATAGGTGGGTTGGACAGTTAGGGGAGCGAAAAATGAATTTCAATGATTAAATGTAAATGTCAAACCTAGCCGGAAGTAAAGTAAGTCACACCAGACCTGGAGCAAGAGAACAAATTAGAAACACAAGTGACAAACAAGTATAAACATGTCCCAAGGCACGAGTTCACATACACAGATATATTATCAGAGCTTTAATCATGGTTCAAAACCATTCAGATACGACGTTGTTCACATCAGTATAGATCCTTGTAGCTATAAGTCCTAAGTAATCTCTTTAAAAGTGTAAAACCTAGCTGCCGGATACCTCACTCGGTTAAGGCACTGCGCTGCAGTGCAGAGGTGACTATCACGTCGCGGGTTCGAGCCCCGGCGTACCCACCGGCAGGGGTCGGCAGCTTTTTCAGAGTAGCGCACAATTGGCCATCGCGATACGGGGCTCCAAATTGGGAAGGGACTGCCGGATTTGGGGACACAATAGTAGCTTTGTTCGTTGCTCCAGCGCCTCCTGCTGGCCAGGCGGGCGCTCGTCAGGACTCTGGGTTTTTTCATGTCCGGGTATCCTCCGCCCTCGTTCTGAACTTGCGAGGATTCAACCAATGAGTGTATAAGAATCAGTGGCTGACGGGCACGTGCTTCGGAGGAGAGTCGTGAACTGTCTTCACTATCCTGAGTTGGCAGCAAGGGGCCGCATACGAGCAAGCTTTGTACATAGTTCACCAATTGGGCATTCCAGATTCGGGTGGGATTGGAGATGCCAAATTTATATTAAAAAAAAAAAAGTGTAAAAACCTGCATTTAAAAACAAGAAGACATTATAATCATTATCCCCTGTGACCAAGGAATCCCATTTTCAAATCCAAACAAGGCCAAAACAAGTGTAACATGCACACACACAAAAGTTCCTTCATCAAGCTAAAGTGGTTTCTTGGAAAACTTGTTCCTACTTATCCAGATTGACGGACGGACAGACAATCTGCACTGCAATACCCCCCTCTCCCCTTGGTGGGGGCTTGTAAGCCTTGACCTTGTTTGTATAACCAGGCCTCCTGAGCCTCAGCCTTACAGGCCTTAAAGCTCTGGCTCTTTACCATTCTCATCACACTCTTATTAAAGCACCATATCTGCACTGAGTTATTGCAAAGCCCAGGTCTCCATTCCAGCAACATTTTAATTAACTGTTGCCTCTGCCGTTTAGGCAAATATTTTTCTTATTCAACAACTCTGATTCAGGCTTACTCCTTTTTTATACAAATTTTGCGGCCAAATACCAAAGGTTCTTGCTAACAGGCTAGATGACGCTCAAAGGATGTACCAGACGAGTGTGATAAGGCATAATAATCCTGCTATATAACGGTGCTCTTAAATTAAGACACTACATTCTTATTCACATGCATATCGATGCATAAATGAAGCTATGTAACATATAAATGACCATTCAACCAACTTATTTAACAGTTTTTAGCTCATCTGGCTTGAGGAACCAAGTGAGCTATTGCCACGGTGAACTGTCCGTCATTTGCTCGTTGTCTGTCAGCTTCATTAAATGACTTCTTCCCAAGTTCAACCAAGCAGATGTGAATCAGATAAGGTAAAAATGTTCCTCTCATGGCTCTGACCATTAGCTGTGATTTTTCGGCTTGAGTCGGCATCGAAAATGGCTGCCCTGGTCTCTGACTGGCAGATGCATTTTTGACTGCTTCTCCAGTTCCACAGGTCAGATGTAGTGTATTTACTTGTCCTGTGGCCCTGAGCAAGTTTTGCTATTTTTTGGCCCAACTAAGGATACAAATTGGCCACCCAGTCCTCTGATTGGTTGACACATTTTTGAATTTTTGCCCAGTTCCACAGGTCAGGTTTGGGTCAGACGTGCTGTATTTATTTGTTTCATGGCCCTGAACCAGTGTTATTTTTTGGGTCAATTTGAAATGTAATATGGCCTCCCTGGTCTGATTGACAGATGCATTTATGATTTCTTCTTCAGTTCCACAAGTGAGGTTTGAATTAGACTGGGAGCACATGTTAGTTCCATGGGCCTGACCAAGTTGTAATTATGGGGTTCAATTCAGATTCCTACATGTCCATACTGGCCTCTGATTAGATAAGATAGATACACTTTAATTGAACCCCATGGGGTAATTTGTCCTCTGCATTTGACCCATCCTATAGTTAGGAGCAGTTAGCAGCTACAGAGCAGCGCCCGGGGGCCAACTCCAGGTCTAAAGCCAGTTCCTTGGTCAGGGGTACTGGTAGTGTTGTGGTTTTCCTTCAGACATATTTTCATATTATGAGGTTCAAAGATAAGGATGCACATCACTTCAAAGGCCTGGAAAATGACAGTCAAGAGAGGAAAAATACAGTCAGGTGAATAGGATACAAGTTGGTACATAAATGATTATATTTGATTGATTCAGTTTTCAGCAACAACTAATGACTTTACTGAACAAATATTGATCAAAGCTACAGAAATCAAATACATCACCCGATTATGTTTTCGAATCAGCTAAACAGAAGCCTGCTTACTAATGAAAGCTACAGAGGCCTGCTGTTTATGAGTGTGTGAGCTGCTCATGCATGTGTGAATTGAATTGCTTGCATGTGTGTGTCTGTGTGCGTGTGTATGTGAGAATGTGTCTGTGTGCACGGCTCGTGTGTGTGAATCGCTTGCACATATGTGTGTTTTATATGTATGTGTCTGTGTTTGCACTGCTCATCCCCTCCCTATGCGTATGTGAACTACTTGTATGTGTGTGTCTTATGATATGTGAGTGTGTGTTACTGCTGCTTACATAATATGGTTATTCAACATGGAAATAGATCAACTAATGAATATGATGAAAAATATCATCCCCAAGGAAACCCACACGAACACAGGGAGAACATGCAAACTCCACAGAGGAAGGATTCGAACCCACAATCTTTTTGCTGTGAGGCAACAGTGCTAACCACTATGCCACCATGAGACACTGCTGACTTCTTTAGGTCCACTCATCAGATGTTGTTTTTTGGCTTGATTCAAAATCTAAAACGGCTGCCCAGGTCTCTGATTGAGAAGTCAAAAGGGCATCAGCCAAATTCCACAAACCAGATTAGGATTACACTCTCAGCGCATTTTCGTCTCATGACCCTGAGCAAATGTTTTCATTTTTTTTGGCTTGATTCGGAATACAATACAGCCATTATGATCTCTGATTGGCTGACGTGTTTTCGACTTCTCAAATTCTACAAGGCAGATTTGGATCAGACTTGGTCCCAGTGTTCAACTTAGGCTCCTGACCTAGTGTTGTTTTCAAGGCTCAATTCAAAATCCAGTGATTGAGTGACACATGTTCAACTTCTTCTGCAGTTCCAATAGACAGATTTTGATCAGACTTGATGAACATATCTGTCTCATAGTTCTGAGCAAGTATTGTTATTCTCAGGTCCATGTAGGAACCCATATGGCTGACAAATTTTGGATCAAAGATCAAAGATTTGGATCAAACCTGTAACAAATGTTCACCTCTATACCCCGATCAAGTGTTGTCATAGGGTCTATTTAGAATCCAGTATAGATGCCCTGGTGATGAACTGGCACATTTTGACTTCTACTCAAGTTGCAGAGGGTAGTTTTGGATCAAACTTGCAAAAAGTGTACAAAGTCTTTACTCACATGAAATATTGCTATTTATTACTGAGTGGATTAAAAATCCAGTCAGTATGGAACTCTCAAGACTGACTTGTTAAGAACTTGTGCATTTGGTTCTACAACTGATCATTTATGGTTTAACCCTTCAGTGCTTGATGTTCATAATAACATCACTTGGTCTGCATATCAGACCGTAGAATGATGTTTACTTTATAGTAATGCTTAACTTACAAAAATTGTTACAATGTGAAGTGAGTGAGCAACATTGGCCCCACAGGCCTCTTGTTTATATACATATATTTATACGAGCCCTCCATTACTTTGGCAATCCTAAACCTCTGAATCAGATCTAAGGAAATAAACATTTATGAATACATGGAATACGCTGAGGCCTGGTGATCGCTGTTCTGTTACTCTGTAACGTGTCTTTGAGGCATTCTTCAATAAAAAGTGCCATGCAAATAAAACCGAATTGTATAAAATTGAATTGATTCTACTTTAATCATAATCACTATGTCCTAGGAAGACAATTATGTTCCATTACAATGTCCCCAGTCCCCATACAAAAGTCCCAAGATGAAAATAGTCGTGACAATTCAAGACAATTCAAGAACTGAATTCAAGAATTTTGTTAGGATCATGCAAAACCAAGTTGTCTTGAAAAATAAGAATCGTTGGATTTTTCTCTTCCTCCCTCGGAATGGAAAACAACAATTACACAAGAAAACAATAAACCAGCTGGCAATGATTTTCACAAACATAAAAGGGGAAAATGTTCAGACATGAGAAGAGAGAAAACTGGGGAATAAAAAAAACTCATTGAGACGGTACCCAATGACATGATGGACACAAAGTAGCTCAATGACCAGATTTTCTGGAACCCTCATGTCGTAGCTCTCCATCTAGGAACTCTAGACCCCACTGTCTTACACTGTTAGCCATAGCCATGCTATTGAGTAACTTAAGCCCAACACCCACTGGCCGCGAAGCGGCGTGGCGCGTCAAACTTCAAACGTTGCCTTGACGTTTTTAATCGCCCACAGAAAGCGTCAGCCGCCTCAACATTGACAGCTGTCAACTCGACCGAGAAGCCATGAGTGTCAATCTCAAAATATTAAACAAGACAGCGTTTTTTTTTTTAATTTATTTATTTTGGGGGGGGGGGGGGGGGGTTATATACAGGCATAATCTTCCTCCTAAATTTAGACGTCAAGTAAATTAAGATTATGATTCATTTTACTTTACCCAGCAATGAATTAGCTAGCTAGCTAACTTAGCAGTGTAAAGTTCTCATCAGTGTACCTTGAGTTAGGTACTGTCTAATTGCAGATCGCCTGATAACAAATACTCGCAAAATAAAAGATTTCCTTTCAAAACTGCGACTTGGTTAAAAAGCAGGTTGTCAATTGCATGTGAGGTTGCCGCTAAATGTGTGACTAACCATGACAAGGCGAAATGGTTAAATAATCTAAAAGACAAATGCGCTTTTATTGTGTTGACACTTCAGAAATTCAGAAGTGGCAAAAAGTAAAAATTGAACAGTGGCGAAAAGTAAAAATCTGACGCTGCCAGTGGGCGTTGCTCCATTGAAATTAATGTAACCAATTTTTTGACACGCGTCTCACGCTTCCAGTGGGCGTTGGGCTTAAGAGTCACACCGGGAGACAGACTGGTTAAGAAACAGAAGGAAAATGCTATTTTTTTCATGGTAGCATTGCATTTTTTTGACCAGACCTGCCCCCAGCCTTGAGGCCCTTGCTGATTCAGCCTGGTCACCCCAGAGAACAGAGTCCTGATGTTGGCTCTGGATGGGTATAGAGACCCACCCCCTTCTGCAAGCCAAAAAAAAACAATGCCCCCATTTGTAACGAGGGACCAAGCTCCAGTGAGCTTCGATAATCCACCATCAAGGAACGGATTTATACAGGAAAGAGCACGCGCCATGGTTCACCCCCCTCCCCCCAAAGACCCCCCTTGTGACGGTGGAATGCGGAACTCCAAGGCGCTGTCAAAATCGAAGCACCCGCACAATCACTCCCCTACCCCTCCCCAAACTCTGAATCACACCTCACAGCACCATTCGTGTGGCTCAATACGGCCGCATAGGCCTGTTGACCCTGAAAAAGAGACCAACAGCCTCACAAAGTACCACTAAACATGCACGTGCACACAGACAAAAGCAAACACAAATACATACACTTCCCCACATATTTACATCAGTGGCGGCTGGTGAACTGGCGATAGGGGAGGGTCAAAACAATCCCTTAAAATTAATGATTGGTCACGACCTGTTTTCAATCATTCATTTAAATTGCCATTAGAGAAACTCAGAAAACACTCAATATTATCAGGTGCGGCCAGTTTTCATTTATAACGCATACCTGTCAACTCGCATGCATTTGGTGTGAGTTGAAGTGGCATAGTTATGTTCCTCTGCTGTAGTCAGCAATTATTCACTCAACATATATGTAAGAAATTCTCTCGCGCAAATGAAGTCCTTGTGCATTGGAGGGGTTAAAAGTAATGGAATTGCATAAAGACATTTCAAATGATCTTTTTTCATTTAAACGATCATGAAAGACATGCACTGCTTCCAATCCCAGAATAAAAAGTGTGAGAAGTCCAGAGTCGTAATCAGTATGCATTATAAATGAAAACTGGCCACATCTGATAATTTCGAGTTATCAGTTTCTGTAAGTGTAATTTAAATGAATAATTGAAAAAAGGTTGTGACCAATCATTAATTTTAAGGGATAGTTTTGAGCCTACCCTATCGCCAGTTCACCAGCCGTCAATGATTTACATATGCACAGAAACCCCTCACCAGCACACTAACAACCCGACCCTATGAGTGCTACAAGAAAAGGAATATATTCAATCATTCAAAAAAAAAACAAAACAAGTAGATCAGAGGGATCTAATAGCTGCGACCTGGTGGCCTAGTGGCCATGACTGGTGGTTTCTTATACAAGTGTGACCTCGAAATTGGCAAATGACCTTGAAAATCGATAGGGAACCCTTCTTCTGTACCAAGAAGCTTGTTGTAAGATTTAATAGCCATCCATCAAGTTAAACTCGAGTTACGGTGCGAAAACTGTGAAATCGGGGCAAAATCGACACTTTTTTTGACCGGTGTGACCTTGGGATTCGACAGATGACCTTGAAAATCAAGAGGGAATCCCTCCTATATACCAAGAAGCTTGTTCTAAGATTTCATAGCCATTCATTGAATTGAACTTGAGTTACGGTGCGAAAACCGTCAAATCGGGCAAAATTTACACTTTTTTTATCTGTGTGACCTTGGGATTTGACAGATGACCTTGGAAAACAATAGGGAACACCTCCTCTATGCCTATCAGCCATTTCCAAAATTTCATAGCGATCCATGAATTCTAACTGGAGTTACAGCGCGAAAACCCGCAAACAAGCTCGTGACCTTTGACTTTTGACCTCGACATTGTGCATGGACATCAATTTGGTGAAGGTCAATAACTCCTGAAAATTTCGTGATGATACGACGACAGGAACATGGTCAAAAAGGTGTCACAGACGGACGGACGGACGGACGGACAGACGGACAGAAAGAAGCGTTCATAGAGCTGCTTGGTCACAGCTAAAAATAGTGTCATGGGCACTGTAGCTTGCCTTGTACAGGCTGTTAAATAATGCCATGAACAAACTTTGCTGCAGCTCACAGGTAGAAACATATGTGCCAAGTTACAGCTTTAGAGGTTCAGTGGTTTCGGAGACAACGTTTAAAGTAAATACCTTTGAAAGTGGGCGTGGCCAAAGTGCTGAGGTCAAATCAAGGTCAAATGTCCAAATTTCACAAGACCCATCAAATCGGCTTTAGGGCTTGCTTCCATCTACCCATACACCAAAGATAAGCTTAATCACTTCAAAAACCATTTCAGAATGGCTCCAGAAGGCCATGAACGAACTTTGGTGTCCTCATGGGTAGGAACATTTGAGCCAAGTTTTAGCTTTATTGGTCCAATGGTTTTAGAGAAGATGATGTTTACAGATGACGCAGACAGCGACCACAATGAGGACAAGGAAGAAGACAACGGCAGACAGACAGGCCATGACATACGCCCACCGCACCTTTGATTCAGGTGAGCTAAAAAAAAAAAAAAAAAAATACTCTGCTCTTCTTGGTTGCCATGTAACCCAGAATATAAACTGTGCATTTAAAGTACTGACATTGCCAAGGAATTTCAAGCATTTTCCTTTTGAATTTCAGAAGTGCACTGACATGCAGCAATGAAAGCATGATACCATTACCAAGTGGCAGATAGAGGTTTCATGGGTAACCAACCTTTTTCTTCCTGCCACTGTTGCAGCAGACAGATCTAAGAAAGGCTCATTCTTTATCAATTAGGCTAAGCCTTCCTTTCTACCTCTCAAGTACAAAATATAAGCTAGTTTTCAGTAACTTTTTCGCTGAGCAAAAGGAATTGTAATACTTCACTATCAAATCTTAAACAGCATCAAGCTCACCGACTAGCAATGATGGGCTGAATCCAAATTCTCTTAAGAGTGGGGAACCCTCCTCACAAATGGACATGAATCGGAAATACCCACAACCTTGGGACTGTTTCCACGCTCATATCTTAAATCTCTTCAAAGAACTTAAAAATGCATTTTTTACATTGCGCCTTCTGACATAAGCATATAAATATTCCTGAGTATCCATTGGGTTAAATGGAAATATAACTCTTAGACATTGGATGATGATGGCATGCAGCATGTTACCTTTAAACAAACGTAGCTAGCTCGTAATGTTGTGAGTATGTCATAACAGGCTAACAAATATAAAAGTAGCTAAGAGTAGGTTGATTCGCATTTTAAAATTAAGACTCTGCAGTCCTTTTGCGTGGCAGTAGCATTTTCTGACAAGGGGTGCATCTCTATTCTCTTATATGGATTTCCTCTATTCTCGATCCTTGATTAAACCAAAAGTTGTTCCAGATCCGCCATCTTGATGGCCGCTCAAAGAGGGGGCTCTGAGGTGCTATGAGTGAGGTGACACGAGAGCAGCTTTCCCCGAACACTTTCAGCTGAAGGCCACTGCATCAATCAGTGACGACAGACACTGGCAGTGAAAATGGCCACAATGGATCATGAGTGCACATGTGCAGTTGGTTCGTCTCTGGGTTTGTTACAGGCTGGGCGATTTACACGCGTTTGGTTCTGTTGAAAATGTATCAACTTTAAAGGGTTGTGGTGGTAAGTTTTGCAGGAATATGGTATGTTTTCAATTTCGTGTTGCTAATTATTTGAAAAAGGTAGACATCTGACAAACCTTTGCCACAGCTTGGCCGTTTTCCTTGGTAGGCCTGTATATGTATATTTACAACCAAGAATTAATCAAAATCACACTAATACAGAAGGACATAAACTTAACCTAAATAAAATATACGACTAAAATAGTTGATACTGAGTTTTATTTTGATACATTGCAGTGATGCTTGCTAACAAGCAGGAAGATGGTAAACCTTATTGCTTCAGCCCAAAAAAAACAAAGCACTGCAAATCCAATTTTATCCACGGTTTATTCAATTTTATGCCACAAGTTTTAACTGCAATTCTCAGACGCCGCTTTAATTTCACGTACACTTATTAGTTCAATGCTTGACCGGTTTAAATGTCACGATTCTCACACCTCAGCAAAAACTTCCGCAAAAAGCCAACAGTCACCTGCGAGAAACTGTGGGAAAAATTCCCTCACCAGTGGGTCTTTAAACATCCGCTCCTGTGGTTTCTAAGTTTGCATCTTGTGTTAAAATAAGCTCCCGCCATGACTAATTCTTTTTCTGAAATACTAAAATAGCCATACTCTTGAACCTACAGCAGCCCAATGCTGTTGCTAAGCCGCCAAGTAGTCGCAAATCAAAGATGCTGGATTGCTAAATATAACCAAGTGACTGAACAGTGCTGTGTGCGATGGCAGAGTTTAGTAGCTTCCAATTTAGAGGCTCTAAATTGTGAGGTGCTTTTTCAATGATTAGGGAAACTCTGTGCAGAACAGTGATGACTGCATTGCGGGGGGGGGGGGGGAGGTTCAGTAATGTGAAAATTAATCTACTCTAGTGCATTGTAATAACATCTATCTTCCAGCATTAATGGTAAACAACAACAGATCACAGCATGTTTTTTTCACATAGTAATCATACCAGGGCACTAGACCATGCTAATTTAATCCAATCCCTCCAGCATACAGAAAAGTGCCATTCAACATCACAAGAACAGGGGGTTTTACCATCACAAGCAAACCTGCAATCGCACCGTTGCCTGTCTGAGCGCAACACCGACAAGGCCTCACTGAGATCTCGAGGGCCAAATGACAGGAAATTGAGTGAGGCAGGAAAAATAACTGTAAGGTAGACCAATGCATTTTTTACCTTTGCTGAGAGGGTTATGTGATCGATCATGTTTAATGGTTTGTTGGATAATAAGCAGGATTACAGAAAAGCTACTGGCTCAATTTTCATGAAACTTGGTGGAAGGGTGTAGTATGGGCCAAGTAAAAACCCATCAAATTTTGGAGTGGATCCAAAGTCGTAAGGCAGATAAAGGAACCATTTTTTTTAACTTTTGCGAACATTGTGTGATATGGCTTTTAGACAAGGTGGAATAAATGCCATAGCTCTAAATATCTAGTAGACGGTAGTAAAGTTAAATACTGACAAAACAGACGCAATTGCAGAAGTACAATGGATGCACTTGCAGCTTTTTGTATCACAGAAAAGGGAAATGAAGCTCTAGTGAAAGTCCAGTCAGGAAGAATCTCCTTCCGCTTACTTTAAACAGTAATTTATTTTCATTCAATCTGCTTCCACTCCACTCAAGCACACTCTCATAATGCAGCGGTGATCATGAGGGGCTGTCAATTAAGACATCAGCTCAATCAGCTGATCGTATGTATCCAATACCACTGCAACACACCCAGATTGTTGGCCCACCAATCTCGCTGCTGTCTTTATTAATATGATCTTCTCTCTGCCATTAGAACGTTCAGGCCACTGTTGT
This sequence comes from Gymnothorax reevesii, assembly GCA_029721435.1. Lineage (NCBI taxonomy): Eukaryota > Metazoa > Chordata > Actinopteri > Anguilliformes > Muraenidae > Gymnothorax > Gymnothorax reevesii. The sequence goes on along the minus strand of CM056578.1, from coordinate 25,212,898 downwards.
GCACACCCTCTACCTCCCTATCAATGCCCAGTCTTTGCAGGTTCATCGGCTGCATCCATCATCATCCTCATCAGCCTATCAGTCAGCAGAGTCATCAGCTGCCGCCATCAGTATCTGGACTCGGGGGGGGTTTATCCTGCTGCAGTTCAGGGCAGATGCTCCTCAACTGCATAATCTCCTGTTGAGTCCAATCGCCAAAGACTTAAAGGCCATCATCACAGCCATTAATCTGCTCATTCTGTAATCTGTAATAAATGATTACCTTTACATCATGCATTGGTCTCTCCTGATTGAACAATTGGTCTTAGCAAAGGCCTGCACTTTTAATGTGTCAGGAGGGAATTCATATCTTGAAACTTGCATTGTATCTACATAAGTCACATGAATGAGGACTTCAGAGGATTTTTTGAGAAATAGATAAGGGCATTTTGGCCAGCATTCTCAATTCATCAGCAGGAGGAGGAACCATACCAGCACAGAAGGACCAGTGCAATTTAACATTAGTTTCATCGATTACTTTAGCACAGGAAGAACATGGTACCATGAAGGAATCTCTTACAATTTGATAAAAAAAACCAGTGTGCTGTTAGAGCAAACCAAATTAAAATAAGAAAATCTGACAGGGAAATGAAACCTCATACACAGTCAGAGCAAGTAGCAGCTCCCTGTGGCACTTTAATAAATTTCTTTAAATAATTACACCAACGATTTGCATTTAAATCACAAATCGCACATTCGCAAATGAATGACGCACGGCAGTTGTGTTTTAAATAAAGCTGATGTAATGCAATTCATGTAGCCAAATATACCACCTGCTGCAAGAGCTCAGCTTTACGGTCTAGAGAGAACAGAACTCCAACATAAAGGATATAAGGGCAATGAGGACACTGTATACTTTATTCAATTATCATTTCTCCATAACTGCAACAAAAAAACAAGAGTCTTAGATTCTACAACCCCAATTCCGAAATAGTTGGGACGAAGTGTAAATTGTAAATAAAATCAAAATGCAGTGACCTTCAGATCACATGAGCCAATATGTTATTTACAATAGAACATAGATTACATTTCAAATGTTGAAACTGAGACATTTTACATTTTTATCCAAAAAATGAGCTCATTTCAAATTTTCTAGCAGCAACACGTCTCAAAAAAGTTAATTAAATTAACTGGCATCAGGTGTGTAACATGATTGGCTATAAAAGGGATGTCTAAGGGAGGCCGAGTCTCTCAGAAGTAAAGATGGCCAGAGACTCTCCAACCTGTGAAGGTTTGCATAAAAAAATGATGGAATACTTTAAAAACAACGTCCCTCAATGTCAAATTGCAAAGGCTTTGAAGGTGCCATCATCGACAGTGCATAACATCATTAAAAGATTCAGAGAAACTGGAAAAATCTCTGTGCGTAAGGGACAAGGCCGAAGACCATTACTGGATGCCCGTGATCTTTCGGCCCTCAGACGCCACTGCATCACTCACCTGCATGATTCTGTCATTGACATTACTAAATGGGCACAGGAATACTTTAAGAAACCACTGTCTGTAAACACAGTCCACCGTGCCATCCACAGATGCCACCTAAATGCAAAAAGGAAGCCAATGTTGAGCATGATCCAGAAGCGCCACCGTGTTCTGTGGGCCAAAGCTCATTTGAAATGGACTGTAGCAAAGTGGCAAAGTGTCCTGTGGTCAGACGAGTCCAAATTTGACATTCTTGTTGGAAATCTTGGACATCATGTCCCCCGGGCTAAAGAGGAGAAAGACCACCCCTCCTGTTATCTGCGTTCAGTTCAAAAGCCAGCATCTCTGATGGTATGATGATGTATTAGTGCATATGGTGTAGGACAGCACCATGAATGCTGAAAGGTTTATAAAGGTTTTAGAGCAACATTTTTTCCACTCCAGATGAAAAATATTCCAGGAAAGCCCTTGGGTATTTCAGCAGAACAATGCAAAACCACATACTGGCTTCATAGTATAGCTTCATAGTAGAAGAGTCAGTGTGCTGAACTGGCCTGCCTGTAGTCCTGATCTTTCACCGATTGAGAACATTTGGCGCATAATTAAACGAAAAGTCCGTCAAAGGAGACCAAAAACTCTCCAGAAGCTGGAAGCCTGTATAAAACAAGAGTAGGTTCAAATTCCCCTGGCTAAACTCAAAAAACTTGCCTCTTCGATGCCCAGACGCCTCCACTTTGTGTTAAAAAGAAGAGGGGATGCCACACCATGGTAAACAGGCCCCTGTCCCAACTATTTTGAGGCCCATAGCAGCCATCAAATTTGAAATGAGCTCATTTTGTGTATAAAACTGTAAAATTTCTCATTTTGAACATCTGCTAAGTTATCTCTGTTCTATTGTGAATAAAATACTGGTTGCTGTGATTTGAAAGTCATTGTGTTTTGATTTTATTCACAGTTTACACTTTGTCCCAACTATTTCGGAATTGGGGTTGTATTTACAAACACAATTTATCCCTACCCTCGTCCCCAGGGTTTCTCAGAGTCCGAATCCCTATATGGTGGAACAATGATCCCCAGGCAGTCAGAGTAGTATAACTAAATTGTGAATTTGCAAAAGTGCAAAGACCCTACTCTAGTTTTACATGTTGAAGCGGTCACTGTGTGTTTATGACTGAAACACTGGTGCTGAGTATCATACACACATCTGGAATGCGGGGGCCATACTGGACTTCTAAATCTACTCAATCGCAACAGCTTCCCAGGCAATTTTTGGAAATCCAGAATGCATCATCACATCATTGTGTCAGACAATCATACCAGCACAACATTAGGGAGTCAAGTTCCAATTGCCTTCAGAAAAGTAGCAAAATAGGAATATGCTTTCTGAAAAAAATAGGAATAAAATAGAAAAACACACAGAAAATATGTCGAAAATGGCAACTTCTTGACAGTGTCTATCTGCAATAAAATGTGTTTTTTTACGATCAGCGTGAAAAATAGGAAAAAAATAGGAACTTTACGAGCAGTAAAATATACAAATCTCTCCCAGAGGAAGGTGGTCCTTCACTTTTAAACTCAGTTTTCATGTCGCGCCTCTACAATGGCATATTCCATCACATTACAGAAACAAATGTCAACATATCCATCCATGGAGGGTAGATCATTTTCAGAGACCTTCAGGAATGCTTTGAGAGCAGATCGTCCCCCGCCGGCGTCGCCACAGTGACGCTGGCATCATCAGTCTATCTGCAGCAGGTGCGAAACGTTCCAGGGATGTACTATGAAAACTGTAGATGGTGTTATTTCACCAGCCTAGTACGTTCTGATGCATACTGACGGATGGATGGATAGACGGAGGCACTGGGCCATGACACAATCCTACTTTTGGGCTTTTGACCGGCAGAAGATAATAAAGCAAAAGTTGCTTCACAGGTTTATACAAAAAAATGTCATGTACGGGCAATGTACATCTACTCCCACTGCAGGGTAGAATAATGACCACAGAATAATTATGTTCTTATCACAATAATAATGATTGAACTATAATAATTGCATATTCCCTCAGTGTTCATGGAATGAAAGGAAAAGTTTTTCTTGAGAAATGAAGACCAAACTGTTTCCTCTTATTCTGCTTGCATAAGCACAAACAACTTCACATCAAAAGTGCAGCCAAAGCCAATGATATTATGTTTTTTTTTTCCTTCTCATGTCATGAAGAGGTGAAGTAATTAAAGCACTGTGTGCATTAGCGGAATACTGCACTGCGTTCCGCCATCCAGGCAAATTAATCGATCGGGGAGAAGCAAGCCTTTTTCTCCCCTGTCACAACATTATTCTCAGCTAAGAGCTGCACATGGCAATAACCTTCGGACCTTGAATTAAGTAAGTACACACTGGCCAATTGCCACTGTAGGCCTCTATTCAGCCGAGCATTATGGGAAACCAACACACTTCTCTGACACGATGCTACCTGTAATAATAATAATAATAATAATACTACATTTGAGTAGTTCTTTTCACTCACTCACAATACAGACCATGACAGTAACAGCTCAAATAAGCAAGAAGAAAAAAAAATAAAAAAATCAACACATGCAAAATGTGCGAGAGACCATGAGCAAGAAATTTGTAACCACAACACACAGAGAAGTATACTGCATATATCTAACAGCTTTTTGGGCTTTTCTGAACAGGGATGTTTTCATACTTTGAACTCCTTACACGGTTTGAGAGGAACTGGACTGGCTGCACAGAGCCCTGAACTCAGACTCATCAAATACCCTCGGGATGAAGTGCGAAAGCGCACTTTACACCGGCCCCATCACCCAAAATCGCCCACGCTCTTCCGCTTCTTCGGCTGGAATGGATGCAAATCCCCATGGCAACATTCCAGTGTAAAGTGGAAAGCCTTCCTGAAAATACGAGAAGATTGGAGGTCGTCACAGCCTCAAAAGGGCTATCAACTGCCCATGATTTTGGAATGAGATGTTGGATGAGAGGCCGAATAGAGTGCATGTTCTTACTACTCCGGTTTCTGAAGACATGATTCATGTCAGGCAAATTGGAGAATTAAACGACTTTGTCAGTGTTCGCACACACACACACACACACACACACACACATATGCAGCAGTCAATGCATAACTTGATGGATTACCCTAACACGGTTACCAAGGCAACTTGAGAATAATCAAGCAGGAAAACAAAGCCATGCTTCCATATTAGAAAAGGAGGTGCCTGCACTCAAAAATGTCCTTTTTATTAGGTAGTTTTATTTAGGCAAGGCACAATGGACGTGTTTCGACGTGTGGTTTTCTTCAGCGTTGTGAACACTACGCGGAAGAGCATAGTACAACTTCCAAAATAAAACTTTTTTCGACTTCCTGGTAGGGGCTATACTGCGCAGAAATACCTTGTACAAAAGTTGTACAAAAATACCTTGTAAAAAACCTTTTTACAATAGTTGTTGTCCTCAGGACAACAACTATTGTAAAAAACATCCAAGTAGGAGCTCCTCGTTTAGACCTTTTGGATGCTCTGTTTGCAGAGTATGTATTCAGAAAGCCTCCCTCAGAAGTAATAACCTGTCTCTGTTCCCCCCTCTTCTACGGATTTTGACCTCTTCAATAACTTGAAATCTCAAAGTGCACACTTCATGTCCCATCTCATTAAAATGTGTGGCTACTAACGATTTATCGTCGTAATTTCAAATGGAGCTTTTATGCTCAGATATGCGAGTTTTAGTTCTCTGGTTGTCTTACCAACATATCATAAACCACAAGGACATTTTAAAAGATAGACTACAAATTTAGTTCTGCAAGTTATTCTAGTTTTTTATTGGAAACTTTTTACCTGAAAGTGGGTGATAAAAAATAGCCCCCTTTCAACATAACATTACACTGCATGTTAGAACAAGGGAAATTACCGCCAGGAAGATAAGACAAGACGTTTTGTGATGGTTTATAACTGTCTGCTCTCACGACTAGACGACTTAGCTCTCTTATGGGCAAAAATGGGAGGGTCTTTAAAAAGATGGCCCAACGGAGGGTCGCTTGGCAAAACATACCAGTTCATTTTGATACAGCTTTTTGTAGCCTCAGAAGCAGGAGAAAAAGCACACGCTAAGTTGTTATTTTTGTCTCTAGAGGATTTAGAGGTCTCTCTAACTCTGTAAGCAGGTGTCCAAGACCTTTTTATTATAACCCTTCAAACTAAGACGTGTACATAGATCAGCCGCTTGTTCCTCAAAAGCACCATCAGTGTTACATATTCTTCTGATCCTTAAAAACTGACTGAGTGGAAGGCTTTTTTTAAGACAGAGCATCCAAAAGGTCTAAAAGAGGAGCTCCAACTTGGTTTTTTTTTGCTACAGGTTTTTACAATAGTTGTTATCCTTTCGGCACTTGTAATAATGTTTGTTGTTCATTTTGTAATTGTTGTAGTGATTTACTGCAAATAAACAACTATTGTTACTTATATGGGTCTTTGTACAAGGTATTTCTGTGCGGTGTAGCCCCTACCAGGAAGTCGAAAAAAACTTTTATTTTGAAAGTTGTACCTATGATGCTTGTTTTGCTTCCTGTATTTAAGGTGCTCTTCAGCATAGTGTTCACAATGCTCAAGAAAACCACGAACCGAAACGCTTCCGTTGTGCCTTGCCTAAATAAAACTACCTAAAAAGGACATTTTTGAGTGCTGGCACCTCCTTTTCTAGCAAGTCTTTTTTGTTGTGCACCTTGAGAAGTTTATTGTCAGGAGGGTGCTCCTTTTTTTGCTTTCTCTGTATGCTTCTATATCAGGCATAGAAAACTATGTAGATGCTGAATTCAGAAAACTGGAAAAAGTATTCCATTATTTCAAAGGCTTAAAGTGGTCACCTTGATGTCGTTCCTGAATGGTATGCGTTTTTATGAAGCCGTCACGTTTTTATATGGATGCACATAAAATTCTTTTCATAAGCTTTTGAAGCTCTACCAGTTTATATATCCATTCAGACATGAACCACCATTTCCACCATACACCTGCTGTAATCTATCTGCATTTAGATACACCTTATTATGCTCATTCCTTATCAGTCTGCCCATTTTTGATGAGCAATTTACAATTTGGGCACGTGAAATCTTCTTTTAGCCAAAGTCCACAACAGCAAGAGGTGCTACAATTGCATAAACACCAAAATCAACAAGCACATCTCAAGGACTGCACAGAAGAGAAAATTGGCTTGGTTTTTATGAGAGACAGTAAATCTGTTTTCATTATAACAACGTTTCAAATTATCTAGCTATTTTGCAGTTTTGAAATTAGTCCGATGTCAAATTAGCAGGAAAAATTGTACTGAAGATCCAAAAGGCCCGCTAATTTGATCAGGAAATTTTCCAGATAAATCTTGGTCTAGTTCACAAAATAGCCAGCTAATTCACAAATTAGCCCGCTATTTGTGTTGCGTCTTCATTAGACCAATATTTTCTTGATCCAATCATGCTTTACGATAAGCACTCATTTCCAGTCAGCTGGCTTGCATTGAGTTAAACATTAGCTAGCGCTACGAATAGCGTATTTCGCGCATGAAAGCCAAATCAAACTACGTGCTCAATCTGGAAATGATGCAAAGTGCACATCCGTCAACTCCGGGCTAATTTCTTAAGTGGAAGGGCTCTCGGGCTAACGGAGATGCAAATTCGTACTATGGGGCTAATTTCCTAATTTTCCTAATTGGGCTAATAGCTGGCTAGTTTAACTTCGGTCGGATAAAGACAAACACAATGAGGTATTGTCTAAAATGATAGAACTTGATAAAATTCCTTCAGGTGTGAAATAACAGAAGTTTGATTAAAATTTGAACAACTGAACATTCTTAAGTTTATGCCACAATCACAACCAATAATCAGAAGAGTTCTAGAACATCGACAGGAAACACACTCTTCCGAGGATTAAATCAGGCTCTGAATCTCCCCTCTACCATGTCTGATTAGAGAAGGTGTGTTCACCTGCTGGGCAACAAAGGCAGAGAATGACCAAGCCAGCAAGGAATGAGTGGGGCTGATGCCAAGACGAGATGGAACAGCCAGCAGATGAGTGAATGCTGTATGGAAAGCAATGTCAATATCTCTATACATTACCTATCAATTTTCAATCAATCTCTCCATCATTAGAACAAGTTGACATGGTCAACAACATCCCCTGCCAATCACGTGATTCTTATTTTCGAACTTCATCAAGGCCTTTATGGTCTGAAGCTACACACCAAATTTGGTTACTGTATCTGTAGTAGTTTCTAAGTAAAGCTATCCCCTTTATCTTGGCCGGACGGACGGACGAACACATGGACGCATGGACTGAGGTTAAACCTATATCCTCCTCCCACTTTGTGTTGGCGGGGGATAATAACATTTTCATCTATCCCCTTTTTATTTCCATGCACTTTAAAACAGGGCAACTATGGCAACTGAGGGAGAATTAGCGAGAGGAGTCTTGGGGTTAAACAGGGCAGCGAAGTCTTATTCAACAGCATACAATAATGGATCCAATCAGGCAGGTCCACAATAGGGCTCTGCATTAGGGTATTAAATCAAGATCTCCTCCTTGCTGTAAAGATGTGCTGGGAAAGCACTCTCTCTCTCTCTCTATCTCTCTCTCTCTCTCTCTCTCTCTCGCACACACAACCTCCCTCCTTCACGCCTACGCCCACTTCCCCTCCCACTCTCCCACTTGTCACCTCCCTCTCTCTCTCTCTCTCACTCTCTGTCTCTGTCTCCCTCTCTCACTCCCACACACTTCCTCCATCTCTCAGAAAGTAGCACCTCTATCCTCACTCCTCCTGTTCAACCTCCAGCGAGTTTCTCCAAGGTGGGGGGGAGGGGGGTCTCTCAAAATTACACCACCTCATACTCGCATGAAAAAAAATGGCCAATGGCTGCTGAACACCTCAGTCACCAGCAAAATACAACACAAAAGGCCAAGATGCAGAAAAATCTGATGGCCACTGCATCTGTAAATGGCAGAAGATACTACTGTATAAATGTGCTGGACTAAACAAGTCTGCTTTGGGCTGCAATTAGCCTCCATGTACATTTTGCATTATTTCTTGCTAAAAAGTCTCAGCTCCCTCTCCAGAACTCATTTGGAGACAAAGGTCGTTTCTCAATATGCGTTCTTCTCAGGACTTCTGTTCTTGTGAACTTGAGAAATGTCATCCGTCTGAGACCACGTACTTTCTCAGTTCAAAGATAGCATCTCGAAGAGAACGGTTACCAGTCCCAGAAGTGTTCTTGACATGCCCATTTTTCAGAGGATTGTGGCTATTTCTCAATACCAAGAATGCTAAGAACGAACTTGCATTCTTGGGAGGACCGTTCTCGCTAGTCATTCTAGGGAGAGTGCACTTCCAAGGCTACGAGCACTAAGAACCCTGTTGACGGTTTGAGACGATGCGTTCTCATTGGTATTACGCAATACGCAAGCCAGTGAGCTGCGACTTCCTCCGCCATCCTTCTATTTCCCCGAGTAATGTTATCTGTGGGGGAAGAGAGGTCTGTGAACGTAGGATACTTAAGGTGCTTAGCTACGTTCCGCTGGCTGTTGCGGAGTTTCTCTACTACGAAAACATTGGAGCATATTCAACATAAAACATCGTAAAGCAGCCAATAATCCAAATGTACTCAGATAATTGTTCCTCGCCTGAAAATTAGCAGAATAGTATTTAGCTAAGAAAACAGCGAATGAATATCGACAGATTAAATTCAAAGTCAATGCAAAGACGCGAATATCCGGTCTTTGCATTGAATTTGAATGTAAATCTGTCGTGCAAAATTTTTGTTTCGTGCCTGGTGTGAAAGAGGTTTCACTGGGCGATCCTGGGGTGCAATTCCCAAAATCACAGATGCTATCTTACATAGTTGGACCCATTGACTGTGAATGGACAAACTATGCAAACTGCTAATTTAGTTAGCAACTACACTTTTGGGAAACGTAATTCTGGCCTTCTCTCTCCGGGGCTCCCCGCTCCCGCTTAGATGCCAAAAAGAATTCTGGGATATGCGTGCCATCAAGTTCACACAAGTTACCATCCGATGCATCCTCGGGAAAATGGGCGTGTCAAGAACACTTCCGGGACTGGTAACCGTTCTCGTTGAGAGGCGAACTATGAATTAAGACAGTACTGTCTCAGAGGGATGACGTTTCTCATGTTCACAAGAACAGAAGCACAGAGAAGAACGCATATTGAGAAACGGACTGTGCAAACTTGACAGCACGCATAACCCAGAAATCTTTTTGGCATCCAAGCATGAGCGGGACGCGACATTTTCTTCCACACCGTTAATGCGTTGCTATTCTGGGATTCTGGTCCCCCTACAGTCTTACTCGCTAGCGAGCTAGCTGGCTACCTAGCTAGCAATAGTATAGCTACATAGCGAACTGACTAGCGAGCTGAAAAAAGCTGCAGTTCGCTTTCAATGACCGAAGCACTCTTAGAAATAATTACGCCGACAAAATAAGGCGACAGTTTGCATACACTGTCGTAATCGTTAGCGAGATAGTTGGCCATCTAGCAAGTGATATCGAAAAGTGTGTCATAACCAGTAGCGGCTCTAGACCCGGGAATGGCGGGGCGCAGACACGTCCCTTAATGACAATTAGTCCTGGGTAGTTCGCAATCATTTTCCTTCACTGACGCGTTTTCCAATTATCGTACTTGGCAACTTAAGACACGGTCTCTCCAAATGCGATCGAACAGCGATGAAATCATGGGCGAAATTCAGTACAGAAAAAAAATTTACTTATTAATAGGCCAGTGCTTCGCGTTGATTGATCAGGTCCGTGTTCCAGTTAAATATCGCCTTTCACTCTCGGTATTGTGTGGGTTGATAAAAAAGAGGCACTTGGCAGTTAAATAGGCAGCGTGCTGCTCAAGCTGTTTGCGTGAGAGTCGTCAGGTATGCAAGTTTGACTAACGTAGATTTAAATACAGCAAATAAGCGTCCAGATGAATGATTGTCTTCTTACGTAATCGGGGAGAACAAGCAGCAGCTGTTAACTGCGGAGTGCTCTCGGAGCGAACCTTCGGTTACTCATGAAAATGACTGAGAACAGGTTAGGACTAACGACTGTTTTAAACAGATGTTTTGTCACAATTCTCAGTTCAGGTTCCGCCACTGAGCTGAATTTCGCCCATGATTTCATCGCTGTTCGATCACATTTGGAGAGACCGTGTCTTAAGTTGCCAAGTACGATAATTGGAAAACGCGTCAGTAAATGATTGCGAACTACCCAGGACTAATTGTCATAAAGGGACGTGAGTGCGCCCCGCCATTCCCGGGTCTAGAGCCGCTACTGGTCATAACTAACATGCCATGTATTTAGTTACATGGCCGACTGGCTAGCGAGCTAAAAAGGCTACAGTTCACTCACACTGGAATACTCGCGAGCAAGCTATTTGGCTAGCTAGCTAGCAAAATAAAGAGACGTCGATATCTATAATGTTATAGCTAGCATGCCAATGTATTTAACATCCTAAAGTCGCTTTCACAACGGAGGCGAAACCAATTTTTCGCAGGACAGATTACATTCAAAGTCAATGCAATGATGTGAATATGCACAAAAACAGGCATATTCGTGTCTTTGCACTGACTTTGAATGTAAACTGTCGTGTGAAAAATTTGTTTCGCTTCCAGTGTGGAAGCAGATTAAGTCTTTTTTTGTTGCAATATTCGTTCGCTATTTCTTGGCTAAATACTATTCTGGTCATTTTAAGGCGAGGAACTATTATCTGAGTATATTTGGGATACTGGCTGCTTTACGATGTTTTATGTCGAATATGCTCCAATGTTTTTGGAGTAGAGAAACTACGCAACAGCCAGCGGAACGTACCTAAGGTAAGCACCTTAACTAGCTCACGCTCACTGATCCCTTTTCCCCCCAACAGATAACATTGCTGGGGGGAAAAGGGATGATTGCGTGATGGCAGAGGAAGTTCTGAGCACAAATCGCAAATTACAATCCAGCAACTTGCAACTCAAAGCAAGGGGCTGAAATACCTGTCACATGGTCATTAGAGAATAACCATGAAACAAGACACAGCCAAGGAGGGAAAAACATGCAAGACATAAGCCAATCAAAGCAGACATAGTTCTAATAGACAGGCATGTTGCTGAGTAGGAAGAGACATGAAAGGCACTCACACAGGGATATGGACAGAAAACAGCCATGTGGGGAAAAAAATCTAAAAAAAAAATTGAGCGCGTACAACACGCTTTCAATACCCACCCACTTCCGCCCCCATTCCGCTGCACCCACACACACACACAGGTTGTGTGCGAAATGACTCACTTCTTCATTCGTTCACTATTCATTATATAGTGTTATTCATGCAGTGAAATGTATTGGAAAGGAATGAAGTTTCGAACACTACCCAGGAAATCATTACATTCACTACATTTTGCTGTGCATTTTTTGGTATTTTGCAGTGGACTATATTTTGACGGAAATTCCCGGATGGGAATTTAGACACCACAAAAGGCTGACACCATATAATGAATTATATAGTAAATAGTGCGCCACTTTGAACACAGCCACTCATTTATTTGAGAGTCCTTATGGGGTGCAGAGTCCTAACAATTCAGGCAATTAATCCAAAACACTCCCCACAAAGCAACATGGCTAATCCTCATTCCTCAACCTGCGCAGTACAAATTATTCTCGGTCCTCCCAGACTTAGTGAGCAACACTCCTTTATACGAGAGGAGATTACCATTAAGAAGAGCTGCAGTTAGCAATTCATCATCAAATCATTTATTCATTAGGTACCAAACAATAAAAAAATCAACCAATTAATTTTCTACTTGAGGCACCCTTTTATGTTTACGGGCCTAATTCCATCAAAGGTGGTCTGATTTTATGCTAAAGGCTGACTAATGAGTGCCACTTGCAGGAAGGACTATGCAAATGACTCTCAGTGACTGTTTTCATGTGATAGTTTTTATTGTCAAAAGAAAATGCTAATAAAAAGACCAAAGACAAGCCAGAAGACTGGTCTATCTGACTCTGTTTGCAGACACACTGTGACAGCAACCATTGTCACAAACAGGTGCCAAAGAGAAAATGATCCTAATGCAACAGTGGGATGGAGGGTATGGTGCAGACAGAACCAGAAAAAAAATATAGCATCCATTTCACACTGTTCCCCAAAAGCTCCGTGGGGAACAACAATTTTGCTCAAGTTTATATGCCCCCAGCCCACATGTCCAATTCCCTACAAAGTCTAGTCCCAACCAAGTTGCCTACCAAGTTCAATTCCCCACAAATTTTAGTCTCTACAAGTTCTGGTCCCAACAAGGCAAAGTCTTCATATCTTCTAGTCCCCAAAAATCCAAATCTCCCCAAAGGAATCTCCAGTAAGCTCTCGTCCTCACAAGCTCCCAGTTTCAACTAGCCCTGCTAACATTACATAGAAGGTTCCATCCCCCCAGATACTGAAATCTTTCAAGGACAGACTATAGGCCTGAGGTGCCCCAAAATGTGACAGCAGCTGCTCATTAACCCGGTAGCTCAGTGACACACTCCCACACAGTGACAGAATCCAAATTAAGCTGCCAAATATGAATATTCATATGCATTTCATCAGGAAATCCCGCTCCTTGTCAACTGTCACATTTTCATCCGTAAATTTCTACACTTTAAATACCAGTGGGAGAAAGGAAATAGAAGCAATTGGCCACAACTTTTAATGCAGGAATTGACATCTACTGTCGACTTTATGACTAAGTGCAATGGAGAGTGATGCAATCCCTTTTCTGTCAAGGTTAGTGCAATACAGAACAGTGCAAGAGACAGGGATATAAAATAATACAGAGGAGATTGCGATACTTCCATTATATGACATCAATCTCCAAAAAATGTAATGGTACACATAAATTGGCAGTGGCACTTGTCTATTGCGATGCATAAACCACAAACCCTACGGTGGAACACAGTCCACGCTGCTGTGACATCACAAACCAGACGTAGAAGGCACAGCACGAAGGGGAAATGAAGGGCTGAAAATGGAAGTGATGACACCTAGCTAACAGTTCTTCAAGGTAACTGGATTTTTAAGAAAAAACTTCAATAATAAAGTAGAACAAATTTCCTATTTTTAGGCAATATATTCTAACATTTCAGGACCAAGTCCTGTTTTTTTACACCCAGTTTATGAGTGATACTCTTATCAAAATCAACTTTAAATCTTTCTCTTGCCTGTCAGGTAGAAGGCACTCAAAGCAGAACATTTATTAATGTTAAACAAACTAGCGCAAGGCATTTTATCTTCACTACTTTTGCCAGATTAGCAGCCAAAGTCATCAGGTTAGTTTGATAGAGCAACTGTGATTTGTCGTGAATGTTTTGCATTGCCATGAGCGCATGCCTGCTAGTGCCCCAAAGATGAGCACATAAAAGGCAAGCATGTAGACTAGCTAGCCGAATAGTGACATCCGACTCCTCATGTTATTTGTTTCCCCAGCAATCCAGCAGTACGTTTCAGTTTCAGTCCCTTTTCCAAATTGATTCTCGTTATCCTGATATTGTCTCGCTCCACTCCCTCCTCGATGTTCCATTCCTTTGCCTGCTCACCTGCTCTCCTTTGGTGTTATTGTTGTCTAGTTTATTTAGGTTCCTGGTCTTTCTTTCCTCTTTGCTGGATTGTTATATAATCTTCAATGTGCTTTCTGTCTCACTACTCCGATCGTAAAGCTGCGAGAGATTTTTCTTTGGCTTATTTATGTGCCCATTGCAGCTAATCAATTTTTTTTTTTTTACTCATGAAAGTACTGTTCTGTGGATCTGCGCCCAATTCCTTTTCACAAGTTCGTCACAAGCCTCCACTTATTTAATCTTAAAATTAAAAAATGCATACGCCGTTTTATGGTCCAATTACTTTCAATCATAAGCATATGAATCTGCAATAAAATAAATAAAAAATGAACCACAAAAAATAAATATTTTGCAAACTAGCTTTAATATATCACCTACATCGGTCTATTCTTCATAAGATGATCAGGGTGCCTTTTAACAGATATGATCTTCGCACAACTTTGGAGGAGAGGGAGTGGGAGAGCCACACGGAAAAATAGTCGAATAGATAAATAAATAAATAAATAAAAACCCTTAAAAATCCAGATCTGCAAATTATTGCAGCATTTTGCAAACAAATGAATTTGACCGAGCAAGAAGGTCACGGTTATTTTCCTTTCTTAGAGCATCAACAACAGGTTTCCATCACGCCTCCAGCAGATTAACATTTTTTAAGCAGTAAACTGCTTATTCCGCCCCCAACAGGAATTTCAAGCTTCCTTAAAAGCCACTTATAGTGACAAAGCTGATTATACTGAAAATGAAGCAGAGACGGGTCACCCAGCTGAAGTGGGTGAAGTTCTGTTCCCTCACCACAGGGAACCAACACTGCTCTCACTGCCAACACTTGCCCTATTCCCACTTAAAAAACTGCCAAGAATGCATGATATCTTCCTGTAGCATCACCCAAGGATGGAGAGATTAGATTAGGTGGGGAGATCTGGTGATCGATGCATTCGGGCATTTATTCCACTACATTACTGGTGCTAAGCGGTTGCCATTATTTAAAGCAAATGACATCATTTTTACGCAGCATCTCCTTATACAGACAAAAGACAGGAAAATAAATTGAGAATAGGGAGCCGCCAAGCTGTCACGGAATTACAGTCCCATTACATTTTGGGTTGTAACTCTACAATTAAATAAGATAAAATCAAGTATGAAATGTCATATTGAAGGTATGAACTTGTTCTTTCAGTGAAAAAATATTTTTTGAGAAATTTTCATAGAGGAAACAAGCAAAAACTACTCCATCACGGAATTACACAAAATTGACGTGGTTTTTTTAATGTTGTGTTTAACAATCCAGAAAGTGATGTTCCTATCACAGTTAAGTTATGAAACTTCAATATGTTCATATTTAAGGTGTTTTTTGTTAATACTGTAAGTTATAGAAACAAATATTGACTTTAACCCTGCTTTATGGGCAAGAAATTTCAAAAAGTCAATGTCACGGAATGGCAACAATAGTATTAATTAGTTTCAATGTATTTATTTCAATATATTATACATATATACATTATTATTTACATTTTTACAGTTTAGCAAGATATTACAATGAGTTTTCCACTAATAATGACCAATAATAATACATACTTCAAAAATTTTTTTTAATCTCCACGTCAACATTGGCTTGGCGGCCCCCAATAGTGTTCCCTAGAGATCATTCAAATCTGGTCTTCAATTCCAAACCCCGCCCTATTTTCCTTTTATTCAGGTAACCAACTCAATCATTGTAAGAGACTGACCAGACAGGCTTAACACCCAACTTCCAGGTAAAAGGAGGCTGGGAAATCAGAGGATTCCAGCCCTCAGCAAATGAAATATGACAATCACTGCCTTGAAAGCAAAGTTGTGAGTTAAGGTTGCATTTCACATTCACATTGAGCAAAGACTCACTCCTGCACACAGAGAAACGGGAAAAGCCACAATCTTTACTGCTCATACATTTTACATACATTGTGTAACTCGATACTTACTGAAACAATTTCCTTTAAGGAGCTCAAGCCTAATGTCTTTTCTCCACCTGGGAATCGAGTGCAATTCCCCAGTCATAGCACTCCCTCCCTTAGCTCAATCTCTGACACTTGGTAATCACTGCACATTTCAAGCAAAAACAAAACTAATATTTGCCTGTATGCCTGAAATAATAAAAACTGCATGCAGCTGGCAGCATTTCAGAGTACATTTCCAAAAAAAAACCATTATCAAGTCAAACATTCAGATTTTTTTTTTATTGGACTGTTCTAGTATGGGATTCAGAAAACAGATTGTTTCAGCCTACATCCAGAAATTGAGCAGTTATCCGCTTTGAGGAGGAAAAAATGCTTTGAAACAAGCTTGACGCACCAAATTATAAATATTAAAAAAAAACAGCACAAGATATTTACCAGCAGCTCAAAAACAGGCTTTATTCTGATTTCACTGGCCTCACAGAGCATACATCAGCTGACCTTCAGAAAGATGGACTGGCTGCTGTACACCAGATTTGCTTTATTTAATAATGAGACCCAAGTGCTTTCAGTGGGCAGTAGCCTCAGGGCTCAGCTGTCAGAGACTGCATTTCCCAAGAGCCTCAGCTCACTTTAGGGCAGACTGAGGGAAGCTACTGTGGTCTGCTGCCTTGAGAGGGTTGAAGAGAGGGGGGGATGTCTATTGTGGCAGGTCTTGTCCTTGGACCCTCTGGGGAGCTTTAAGATTGGAGTGGAGAAGGCACAAACTGTCCGGAATATTCCAGTGGCATCTCTCCAAACAAAAAGCCAATGGTAAGATGGACACAGACTAAGGACTGATAGTACCATTTTTTCCTTCAAAGGACCCATGATATGCAGTTTTTTATGTTTGTGGATTTACAAAAGGTAGGTTCATAAAAACGAAGAAATTCAACTAGCAACCAAAGCCTGTCATCCTCTGCCCTATGAAGAACAGAGTGTCTTGAACACTGCTCTGATTGGCTGGCAAATAGAGCTAAATGCAGAGAAGTGGCATGTTGAGGACAATGAGCAAGGTACTTGGAGGGAGAAAGGCACACAGACAGATCTGGTAGGAGTGACCTATGCAGAACAAGTCTGTTTAAGACACATTAAACAGCAGAATTTTGAACCAAGTGCCTCAGACAGTACAGTGGAAAAGGGGGTCTAAGGGATAAACTGAGGGTGTCTACAAAGTTGACCTTCTGTAGAGACAGTAGAAACATTGGAGACCATGTTGCAGATGGACTGAACTGGCATAAAGGATTTTCAATATTATGGGTCTTTTATTGGGCTTCTGTCAAAGGCAGGTCTTTTAATGGGCCCAGTCATGATCTCCTTTACAACCCAAGAGATGAGGATAAACTTTGAACAGTGAAGCTCGGCTTTCATCATCATCTTTCAAATAAATGCGTAAATCTATTTGTCTCTAGCCACTGCCACAAGTCAGAGTGACACAAATGAACAATACGGGAGTATGGGGATCACAGCTTGCAAGAAAAAGGCAAGAATTTGACCTTTTCGTTTGTGAATCTGGCCACAAAACAGAGCAGAGAATTGTTCTCCCATTAGTTGCAGCATTTAAAATCCCCATTTTACATTTTTCCGTTTGTTTTTCTGGGTACAATGATTGTGTTTATGTCGAATCCCCCCTGAGCTAGACAAACCACGAGATCTGAGGAACCAGCCAAGGTCCTTTGAGAAAAGCTAGAAAGCGGAAGAGATAAGAAATAAGGGAACATTGCCGCATGTTTAGGGCATAATTGTAATGCTTCATCTCTATAAAGCCCACCACCGCTAATCTCTGCTGCAAGGCAGCAAGCAAAGAAACTGGGTCAACATGAATTTTGAATGACTCCTCTTAACTATGAAGTTGATGAATTAAGTGCATGAGGATAAGTGTATTGGAGTGTGTCAGAGTAAGCATGTATGCGTCAGCATGTGCAAGGTAAAGGAGGCTACGGCTTTATGTGAAGGTATCACCAGTGTTTAAGGCAGATATTTAATGGCTGTTTTTATTTACTCTGGTCTGAGGTACAGCACTTCCGGTAAACGTGTCTCTGTGGTGCCCCCAGGAACTCTTCACACTGTTATGAGGTCAGCCAATACTGTCGTCAGAAAAGATGTGCAAGGTGATTGTTGATGTCCCTCACTGATGGTGCCCATGGGGTTAGCACAGGGGATTTCAAACTACTGATTCTAATAATATTCACCTGAAATCCAATATATATCACATAAAAGGGCCATCTTGTTCAGACAGTTTTTGTAATATAATTATAGTAATACAGTTTTTATATTTCGAGCATCGACTGAAAAAAAAAAGGCTGAACACCAAGCTCCCAACATATTTTAAAATGTTTGGGTGCAGTAAGTTCTGATACTGAGAGAGAACCAGATAAGGAGGTGAAATGGGGTGGGTTCACAGTTGTGATACTAAGAGAGAGATAATGGGAGGAGAAGCAGGGCGGACTCATGGTTCTGATACTGAGAGAGATACTGGGAGGTGAAGCAGTGCGGACTCATGGTTCTGATACTGAGAGAGATACTGGAAGGTGTAGCAGTGCGGGCTCATGGTTCTGATACCGAGAGAGATACTGGGAGGAGAAGCAGTGCAGGCTCATGGTTCTGATACTTAGAGAGAGAGAGATACTGGGAGGTGAAGCAGTGCGGACTCATGGTTCTGTTACTGAGAGAGAGATACTGGGAGGTGTAGCAGTGCGGGCTCATGGTTCTGATACTGAGAGAGAGATACTGGGAGGTGTAGCAGTGCGGGCTCATGGTTCTGTTACTGAGAGAGAGATACTGGGAGGTGTAGCAGCGCGGGCTCATGGTTCTGATACTGAGAGAGAGATACTGGGAGGTGTAGCAGTGCGGGCTCATGGTTCTGATACTGAGAGAGATACTGGGAGGTGTAGCAGTGCGGGCTCATGGTTCTGATACTGAGAGAGATACTGGGAGGTGTAGCAGTGCGGGCTCATGGTTCTGATATTGAGAGAGATACTGGGAGATGAAGCAGTGCGGGCTCATGGTTCTGATACTGAGAGAGAGATACTGGGAGGTGAAGCAGTGCGGGCTCATGGTTCTGATACTGAGAGAGATACAGGGAGGAGTAGCAGTGTGGGCTCATGGTTCTGATACTGAGAGAGATACTGGGAGGTGTAGCAGTGTGGGCACATGGTTCTGATACTGAGAGAGAGATACTGGGAGGTGAAGCAGTGCGGGCTCATGGTTCTGATACTGAGAGAGAGATACTGGGAGGTGAAGCAGTGCGGGCTCATGGTTCTGATACTGAGAGAGATACTGGGAGGTGTAGCAGTGTGGGCTCATGGTTCTGATACTGAGAGAGAGAGAGATACTGGGAGGTGTAGCAGTGTGGGCTCATGGTTCTGATACTGAGAGAGATACTGGGAGGTGTAGCAGTGCGGGCTCATGGTTCTGATACTGAGAGAGATACTGGGAGGTGTAGCAGTGCGGGCTCATGGTTCTGATACTGAGAGAGAGAGAGAGATACTGGGAGGTGTAGCAGTGTGGGCTCATGGTTCTGATACTGGGAGAGATACTGGGAGGTGTAGCAGTGCGGACTCATGGTTCTGTTACTTAGAGAGATACTGGGAGGTGAAGCAGTGTGGGCTCACGGTTCTGATACTGAGAGAGAGAAAGAGATACTGGGAGGTGTAGCAGTGCGGTCTTATGGTTCTGATACTGAGAGAGATACTGGGAGGTGAAGCAGTGCGGGCTCATGGTTCTGATACTGAGAGAGAGATACCTGGAGGTGTAGCAGTGCGGGCTCATGGTTCTGATACTGAGAGAGATACTGGGAGGTGAAGCAGTGTGGGCTCATGGTTCTGATACTGAGAGAGATACTGGGAGGTGTAGCAGTGCGGGCTCATGGTTCTGATACTGAGAGAGATACTGGGAGGTGAAGCAGTGCGGACTCATGGTTCTGATACTGAGAGAGATACTGGGAGGTGTAGCAGTGCGGGCTCATGGTTCTGATACCGAGAGAGATACTGGGAGGAGAAGCAGTGCAGGCTCATGGTTCTGATACTGGGAGGTGAAGCAGCGCAGGCTCATGGTTCTGACACTGAGAGAGATACTGGGAGGTGTAGCAGTGCGGGCTCATGGTTCTGATACTGAGAGAGAGATACTGGGAGGTGTAGCAGTGCGGGCTCATGGTTCTGATACTGAGAGAGAGATACTGGGAGGTGTAGCAGTGCAGGCTCATGGTTCTGATACTGAGAGAGATACTGGGAGGTGTAGCAGTGCGGGCTCATGGTTCTGATAAGTTACTGAGAGAGATACTGGGAGGTGAAGCAGTGCGGGCTCATGGTTCTGATACTGGGAGGTGAAGCAGCGCAGGCTCATGGTTCTGATACTGAGAGAGATACAGGGAGGTGTAGCAGTGTGGGCTCATGGTTCTGATACTGAGAGAGAGATACTGGGAGGTGTAGCAGCGCGGGCTCATGGTTCTGATACTGAGAGAGATACTGGGAGGTGTAGCAGTGCGGGCTCATGGTTCTGATACTGAGAGAGATACTGGGAGGTGTAGCAGTGCGGGCTCATGGTTCTGATATTGAGAGAGATACTGGGAGGTGAAGCAGTGGGGGCTCATGGTTCTGATACTGAGAGAGAGATACTGGGAGGTGTAGCAGCGCGGGCTCATGGTTCTGATACTGAGAGAGATACTGGGAGGTGTAGCAGTGCGGGCTCATGGTTCTGATACTGAGAGAGATACTGGGAGGTGTAGCAGTGCGGGCTCATGGTTCTGATATTGAGAGAGATACTGGGAGGTGAAGCAGTGGGGGCTCATGGTTCTGATACTGAGAGAGAGATACTGGGAGGTGAAGCAGTGCGGGCTCATGGTTCTGATACTGAGAGAGAGATACTGGGAGGTGTAGCAGTGCGGGCTCATGGTTCTGATACTGAGAGAGAGAGAGGGATACTGGGAGGTGTAGCAGTGCGGACTCATGGTTCTGATACTGAGAGAGAGATACTGGGAGGAGAAGCAGTGTGGGCTCATGGTTCTGATACTGAGGGAGAGATACTGGGAGGTGAAGCAGTGCGGGCTCATGGTTCTGATAAGTTACTGAGAGAGATACTGGGAGGTGAAGCAGTGCGGGCTCATGGTTCTGATACTGGGAGGTGAAGCAGCGCAGGCTCATGGTTCTGATACTGAGAGAGATACAGGGAGGTGTAGCAGTGTGGGCTCATGGTTCTGATACTGAGAGAGAGATACTGGGAGGTGTAGCAGTGCAGGCTCATGGTTCTGATACTGAGAGAGATACTGGGAGGTGTAGCAGTGCGGGCTCATGGTTCTGATACTGAGAGATACTGGGAGGTGAAGCAGTGGGGGCTCATGGTTCTGATACTGAGAGAGAGAGAGAGAGAGATACTGGGAGGTGTAGCAGTGTGGGCTCATGGTTCTGATACTGAGAGAGAGATACTGGGAGGTGTAGCAGTGCGGGCTCATGGTTCTGATACTGAGAGAGAGATACTGGGAGGTGTAGCAGTGCGGGCTCATGGTTCTGATACTGAGAGAGAGATACTGGGAGGTGTAGCAGTGCAGGCTCATGGTTCTGATACCTAGAGAGATACAGGGAGGTGTAGCAGTGCAGGCTCATGGTTCTGATACTGAGAGAGATACTGGGAGGTGTAGCAGTGCAGGCTCATGGTTCTGATACTGAGAGAGATACTGGGAGGTGTAGCAGTGCGGGCTCATGGTTCTGATACTGAGAGAGAGATACTGGGAGGTGTAGCAGTGCGGGCTCATGGTTCTGATACTGAGAGAGAGATACTGGGAGGAGAAGCAGTGTGGGCTCATGGTTCTGATACTGAGGGAGAGATACTGGGAGGTGAAGCAGTGCGGGCTCATGGTTCTGATAAGTTACTGAGAGAGATACTGGGAGGTGAAGCAGTGCGGGCTCATGGTTCTGATACTGGGAGGTGAAGCAGCGCAGGCTAATGGTTCTGATACTGAGAGAGATACAGGGAGGTGTAGCAGTGTGGGCTCATGGTTCTGATACTGAGAGAGAGATACTGGGAGGTGTAGCAGTGCGGGCTCATGGTTCTGATACTTAGAGAGATACTGGGAGGTGTAGCAGTGCGGGCTCATGGTTCTGATACTGAGAGAGATACTGGGAGGTGTAGCAGTGCGGGCTCATGGTTCTGATACTGAGAGAGATACTGGGAGGAGAAGCAGTGCGGACTCATGGTTCTGATACTGAGAGAGAGATACTGGGAGGTGAAGCAGTGCGGGCTCATGGTTCTGATACTGAGAGAGAGATACTGGGAGGAGAAGCAGTGCGGACTCATGGTTCTGATACTGATAGAGACACAGACCGATGAGGGAGGGTAGGTTCAGGATAGGGGTGGGGCTGGGAGGTCAGAGGGAGGCCTAGCAGCTGTTGCAGGGAGCCCCAACTCGCTGGGGGAGGGTCGACATCAAGACCCAACAGCATTCAGGACAGGGAGGGGGGATGACTGTGGGGATCGAGGTAGGGGGCAGGGCAGAGGGGAATTATTCCGAAATCAAAGTTATAGATATCCCTTCTGTTAAATACGTTAACAGCATCCAGGTGATGAATCATGAGGCCCACTGAAACACCTGTGGCGATAGTAATTTTTGATCTTCCCTCTTCTATAAACAAATAATAAATGCTCTACCTCTCCATTCCTCTCACTCACAATTTCATCTCTGGCATGGTGATTTTTTATTTGCTCCTCCCCTTTTGCTACACAATTCTCTCCCGCTTGATATTTTACCATCTTTCACAATCTCATCCATTTCTCCCGCTTATATTCCCATTTAATTAGCCTCATAGCATAATTGCCTCAGCCATATTTTTGCCAAACTGAGACATCAGCTGCTTGTCTTTCCGTGTCTTCGAAAAAAATTTGGCTATTCCCTTTCCTCTCAAAACCTTGAAAACAATATTAAAAAAATAAAATCCATTTTCTCGAATTAAAAAAAAAAAAAACCTTACTGGCATTTATATTTAGCAATGTTTCTCAGCTTCCTCTCTGTATCCCACCATCGTTTCTCTCGGTGAACGTCTTTCTCCGATCCAGTCTTCTTTGTACTTCATCACTCACATCCCATCTCCATCCCCATCCCCATCCCTCCGATCTTTCACCCTCTATCCCACTCCATATTCCTCTTTCCTTATCTATATTTTCTCTTCTTCTCATCGCTCTCCGTCTCTCACTCTCATCTCCATTGCATTTCCCCATAACCCCTCCATCATTGTCTCATTCTGCCTCTCCCTCACTCTCCCCCTCTTTTCCCAACCCATTCTTCTCTTTCACCCTTCATCCTCCATTCCTCCCCTCTGTCGCACTCCATTTTTCTTTTACCTACGTGGCCCATGTACCGTGGATGATGACGGATCTAGCTGGCAAGTGATTTAAGCAGTTTTTTTTTTTTCAAATCCATTTTCTTCTCTTTCTTCCATCAATTTGAGTCCATCCTTTTTTCGGCACTGCGCTCACACAAAGTTCAGGGTCTTTGTTCCATAAAAGAAAATTTTAAATCAATTTACGATGTAATGTTCCCCACTGTCTCCTGCTCTCCCTCTCTACTCATCTCCCTCCCTTTGTATCGAACCCCCACTCTTATGTTGCACAGCAGTATCCCCCAATCAGAGACCCTTCAGCTGAGCTGCACGATTTCCTACGTTTCGCATTTTATTTTCACGCCTTTTTCTTTTCCAAGTCTCGGGAGATCGCTTTCTCTCCCCGGCATATTTCTCAGATAATTCACATGCGCAGTGTTGAGGTTCATCAAGTGAATGCAATTAACGTGTCGTCAGCTCCCACCCATATCCCCCAACACACCAATGTGGAGTAAAGTACACTGGTGGAGCAATTGTGGAGCATTGAAGTACACTGACATAACCTCCAGGCAAAGAGCGGTACCACAAAGGGGGGAAAATCCAGGGGCACGCGCTCACAAGGGGCCAACCATCAGCCCAGCACCAGCCAAGTCACCTCCGAGAGAGACCGTACCTTTATGGCTATGACCTGAGGGGCAAGAAGTCGTGCTCTGATGCCATTTGTGGGACCCCTTCAGTACTGCGCTGCCATATTCACAGAGAAATCAATTCAGTTCATTTTCTGTGAAAGTTCTGATGAAGGTTTTTGTAGTTCATATCAAAGTTCACAAGATTGAAGCATTAACATTTAGAAAATCATAAAATTTTCTTCAGGGCAAGGATTCATCCATGGCCACTACAACGTTCTGGTCTGCACCCCCAAAATCCGCAACAATGAGCAATGCCCAATATGCCTTCAATAATTCTCAAGTTTATTTCACTCTTCTCAAACAGGATTATCATTGCGATTGGCCGTGGATATGGGTGGGTGGTGCAGTCTTTAATCCACTTTGGGCCCTTGAGGTATTAAAGTGAGCACAGGACTGATGGGAATGAGAGAAGAATGCCTGTCACAAACGTCCATTCAAAGGACTGAATTTCTATCCCACTACTCAACCACTAAGACATACCCATCACAAAGAACATTCCAGAAAGGTGAGGATTTTCAACGTCCAAAAATAGGGCAGGCATGCCAGGGACTAAATCCAGCCCACTTCACAGAAAAGAATTATCTTATTCATACGCTGTATTTCAGCAGGCTTTCAGAAATCCTATCATAAACTGAAAAAAAGGGAAACGTATCATCTTCGGAACATATGACAGGCTTTTTTTTTTTTTTTTTTTAGAAATTCAAGTCTGATGCCGTAAATATACACAGTAAAAACAGCGCAACACCAGACCTGAGGGAAAATCTCTTTCCCTTTGATAAACTAACAAATTGTTTATTCTCGTTTTAGTGACTGACTTAAGGATGATTGTAACTGGAATTCACCAAGGTCTCACTTAGGCTAGCTAACCCTGACAGAGACCATAGCAGATTAGACTACATTTGTACTTAAAAAAAAAAAAATTCAACCAATTTCTCGCTGGTAAAATCCACACAGCCCGTAAATACATTTTTTTCCGACAAGCCTTGAATGTTCTGTAATTCGCAGGACCTTAGAATAGCATGAAATGCACCCTTTCAAATATAATAAATTCAGTTGTGCTACATTAGCATTATGCTAGAGTCAGCTGATGAGACATCACTTTAAAATTGCACCACAGATTAATAGAGAATGATATGAGAGTTCAAATTTCAGTTGAAAGTGGCACTATGGCCCATTCCCCAAGGAACTACAAAGCATGAGAAGCTTGGCAGAAAGGGACATTTCAAAAGCATTTATTGGCCACAATGTCCAGGAATGGACAGGTTGGCCTTGGCACACTCTTCCAACTCCACAGTCAAACAAAGGATGTCAAAAATACCAGCGAAGAAATCATTTTATGTGAAAAGTCATTTCCTTCACACCACGTTTGAAAGTGTGAAAGTTATTATCAGATCTGCCAAGCACCGTCACTTTAATCACATGAAATACGCTCACCCCTGAGCTGCTGCTGATTCAAACAGCCTGAAATGTCATGTTCAAGCTTTAGAAAGAGAATGATACTTCAGTATGCATTACCAGTCCAACATACTGAACCACAACAAGATTTTTATATTTTTGGCTAAACTTGGCACATCTATTCATGGAAAAGTATTCAACTGATCATAAACAGAGATAAGACAGCGATAATGTTACAAATTACTTTTACTGTTTGTAATCATACAAAATAATTTAATCAATAATCGATTATTTCATAGTCCCTTTTGCAGCAGCTATCAATAATCAGTTGAACAAAGAACACATCATCTAATCCTTACATAATTCTTTTAATAGGCTAATTTGTTACAAGATAATGGTTCAGTATTTTGAAGTGTAGCTAAAGGCATCTTTCAATAAATTTCCAACGTGTGATTAACCAGCCAAAATGGTTTAAAAAAAAATGAAACTAATCAGTTTACAATTCATTTGAGTGATGAAGGCCATTCCACTCAAGATATTCTCATGTAACTGAAAATTTTACACCAAGCTGGGCGCTACCATTGTGAACAAGTGACACAATTTGTGTCTAACCAGAGCAGAAGTCCAGATGCAATGTGTGAGAAAGAGGGCATTTCATCCAAAGTATCAAATTTCAGAGGGGGTGAAAGCATGGGCCCTCAGTTGGAGGATTAATTGGTGCCCTTCAAACATCAAACTCTCCACACAGAGCTTTAAAGGAAGAACCACTTCTGAAACTGGCAAGGAGAAATGGTCAAAATGGGAAATGATAACACAATATTTAGACCAGCAAAAGTACGATAAAGCCTCAGCTGGGATCATCTCTTCACTGAGGCTAATGCTGATTACTGATGGGTTACACTACTCAATGAAGCTCTCAGCCGAAGGGCTATAAGTCACCCCTTCATCAAATCACCTGTCTCCTTACTATCACAGTTCTCAAAAATATTAGAAAAACTATTCAATAATAGACTAGATAAATTCATAGTGAAACACAAATTACTGACAGTCAATTTGGTTTCAGACCAAACAGAACACCATCACTGGCAATAATAGAAGCAATTGAAAACATTACAAATGTTATGGAGGTGAAGAAATATACAGCTAGAATATTTATTGATATCAAAAAAGCCTTTGATACTAGTAACCATGATATATTGATAAGGAAACTAGAAAGATACGGCATCAGAGGCATTGTACGGAACTGAATTAAAAACCATCTACAGAAGAGACAGCAGTTTGTTCGGATGGGCGAAGTTTGTTCGTCATGTTAGGACATTGTGTGTGGTGTTCCCCAGGGGTCAGTTTTGGGACCAAAAATGTTCATCCTGTATATTGATGACATTTGTAGAGTATTAAAGTTGTTGAAGCTGGTGTCGTTTGCTGATGACACCAATATCTTCTGCTCTGGGGAGAATTTAAAAGAACTACAGGAGGAGATTACTAAAGAAATGAATAAGTTAAAAGTAAGATTCGACAGAAACAAATTATCATTAAATTTAAAAAGACAAAAAAAATGCTATTTGGGAATAGTAAAATTAACAAACAACTGCAAAAACAGATGTGTACTTATAGACAGGTTCAGGAAAATCAATTAATAGGGGTAATAATAGATGAGAAAATCAGTTGGAGACCACACATAAAAAATATATAAGCTAAACTATCAAGAAGCATTTCAGTACTAAACAAAGCAAAACAGGTTCTGGACCATAAGTCACTCTGCATCCTATACTGCTCCATCATCTTACCATATTTCAATCACTGTGTAGAGATCCGGGGCAATGCATACGAGTACCATTAATTCACCAACAATTCTTCAAAAAAGGGCGATATGAATCATTTAAATGTTGGTTATAGGGATCATACTCAGTCTTCTTACAGTCACAACAAGGTGTGTCAACATCTACACGTGTAAACGGGTGCACGGATAACAAATCATAACCGTTTAGAAAAATCAATAACCGTGCACGCGTCATTTTTTCTTCCTCTTCCTCCTCCTCATATACATGTAGTACATGTAGTAGCCTATTTTTAGGGGTGATAATGTTGCCTGAAAGCTTCAGACAATAAACTTAACTAACTATACACTTAAATGTTCCCACCAGTGCAGTTATCTCTCATGCCGATGCAGGGGGCGTAATGTTACCTTGATATAAAAAAAAATCCAGCAGCCACAGCCAGTGTCGCGCCACATCAAGAATAGGCTGGGGAGGACTTGAGAGGAGCGCTGCGCTCATCATCTTCTCCATGCGCAAATGTCGTGCAGCTGAAAACAAAAACTATTAATGGCTTGCTTTTTTAGCCTATATTGTTGTGTGTTGTTGTACATTATATTGTTGGTTGGCGTTCTGTCGGCTTTTCACGACCTGATCGCGCATCCTCGTGTCTAAAAAGGAGGAAGAAAACAATTTTTTTTTCGCCAATTTCAGTGAATAAATTAGAATTAGAATTAATGTGAAGAATTAAAACAACGTCCAAACATAAGACAGTTTAAAATAAAATACAAAGAGTATGTTTTCACGGGATTCAGGGAGGAATTGGGGGCCTGACAGTCAGTGCTTCTATTTTTCATTTATTATTACAGTGTTTGTTGTGTTTTCAAAATATATGTATATGTAGGTGGTTAATTTCACATTAAATTATGCTCATTATTATTGTTGTTATTATTATTGTTATAATTATTATCCTTGTCTTCTCTAAAGATCTAAGTGTACATATTTACATGTATGTATGTATGTATGAATACAGGGTGTATCAAAAAAAGTGTTCACTTTGAAAAATGTCTCCAAAATTGATATAATATCATTTTCCAATAATCAATTATGATGTATTGATGGACCATGCTCTCATGCTCCTATTGACTTCTTGTTGATTGACTGCTGTTCGGCATGAGTGAAGACAGATTGTTTATTTTCACCCGATTTAAACTGGCTTGCGCACAGAAATGAGGGTTAAAAATGAAATGAACAGAATGGTTGGCAAGTTTAGACATTTAATTTTTTCCTCACAAATTTTCATGAAAATTAGATTAACCCTTTGTCTGCTACCAGCCCACTAACATTCAACTCACATTTTGCTATTCTCAGCACACTTACAACAGCATGACTGTACTTAAGTCCATGGTTCAAGGAATATTGCATTCAAATTTCAGTCTTTGACATGGGCTCCATTCCTTTGTACACAGACCTCTGCTCTCCTCAGCATTTCATAAACAGACCGTCAGACCATTGAAGGATCCTGCCTCAAAATGGCAACCTCGGCAATCCGAGTCTGAAGTTGGCGGGCTGGTAGCGGACAAAGGTTTAATCTAATTTTCATGAAAATTGGTGAGAAAGAAATTAAATGACTGAGCTTGCCAACCATTATGTTTGTTTTGTTTTTAACCCTCTCAATTCTCTGCGCAAGCCAGTTTTAATCTGGTGAAAATAAACAAACCATGTTCAATCATGCGGAACAGCAGGCGATTAACAAAGAGTCAATAGGAGAATGAGAGCATGGTCCATGAATACATCATAACAGATTTTTGGATAATTATTTTATATCAATTTGAGACAATTTTCAAAGTGTAAACTCTTTTTTGATACACCCTGTAGGTATATATAGACATGGGTATAAATTTCTTATAACTCATGTTTATAACTATTATTATTATTATTATTATTATTACTATACGTGGTATTATTTCTAGGAAGTGGGAAAGATAATTATATATTAAGAATTGATGCAGGGAGAAGGGGTTGGACTTGATAAGTATTTTTACGTCTTCCCACTCCTTTTTGAACTTGTGTTTATGATGTTGTTGTTGTTGTTATTGCTTTATGTTTTTTATGTTCAAAATAAAAACTTCAATCAAATCAAATCTGATACTTTTTTCTAACTGGGACGTTCTCATCTTTGCATATATGTGCCTTCCTGTTCTCTTTCTGACCTCGTTAGATAAAGTCTGTGCACTTCTTTCAAGATAATGGATAGTAAGATGTCAGTGTCTTGATAACCTCAAGATGTTTTTTCCGGCCCATTCGGGACCAGTGTTGTTTTGTGTGTAATAGTGCCAACTATTTGCTCCGTGCAGCCAGCCAAAAAGATTGGCCCACTAATCTGGGCAGGCGTGGAACCCAGGGATGGGGTCTGAGCAAATCCAATGCTGGCAGAAGTTCCTGCAGTGTAAGTACACCTGACCTTGGAAAGTAAGTGGAAGGAAAACAACACTTTCATCCTCCACCTCCACTTCTCTTCCTCGATCCTAAGCTCCTATGACCCCCTGTCCTCTGCCCTCTGTCCTTCCATCTCTCTCTCTCTCTACAATTTGATGTTTTCCCCATTATTACCCTCATCTTCATACAGTTCTTATGAGCATTTATGAAGCAATTTCAATCAGCATTACATTTGGTACAGCAATGCGTTACATTGCTTTGAAATTCCTAATTACCTCCGCCAAGGAGGTTATGTTTTTGCCTGGGTTTGTTTGTTTGCTTGTTTGTTTCCAAAATAACTCAAAAAGTTATGGACAGATTTTGATGAAATTTTCAGAGAAGGTGAGTAATAAGTCAAGGAACAGGTGATTAAATTTTGGCATATCTAGGCCAAAGTACTGCTGAGATATACGTCAAAGGTCAAGATTTCAAGCCTTTCCAATGCATGGGCCTGAGTTCCAACTGCCGTGCTTTTGGGTTTTGCTGCCCCCTGGCGGAGGTCTGCGCTCTCTGAGTGCTTTTCTAGTTTTCCAATGCATCCTTGATCCTGCAAATAATTTTTCAGAACTCCAACTCTAAGCATCCACCAGAGCATCCCAGCCAGTATGAGTCAGTGGTTCAACTGAAGGAAGCGGGGGAATAACAAAAGCCACTCTATTTATAGTCTTAATGTACAGGAATCATCCAGGGACTAATCTGCGCACTCTCAGCCTCGGCCACTGCTCAAAAGCGCACAACATTGACTCCATGCACCTCATTCTAGGCCCATGCTACCACAGAGCACACAGCAATCATTATTAATACCACAGAGACCTTCCAGAAATAAGCACTCTTTTATAAAGACTATACTATTTTTAAGCCTTCTATGCTGCATTTATACTGCTGCTTATATACCATAAATCGTTATTATATCCTTGTGATCTCATTGGGCTTCAATGCATTTTGTCTGGATCAAGTCTCCCTTGTACGAGATTCTTCACCTCAAAATACAGAAATGCAGTAATTCAGAAATGTTCTGTTTTAACGCATCACTTGGGGCCAGACTAGGTTGACCTCAATGTAGGTCCGATAACAGTCCAACTGTACAACAATTGGAACCAGTCAGAAGGTGCACCAGACAGCAAGCCTTTGAACACAGCTAGTGTTTCAGGTAAAAATCAGGGCTTCAGGTGCTGCTCGGTGAACTGTCTGAGGACACGACTGTGGGTATGGCTGAAGACCTGAGGATAGCACAGAGGACTGGGCAGGTTTCGTAGCCCTATCGATGCCACAGTCTCCCTCTTCAAAGCAAACAAGGAGGACAGTAGGATCAGGAGACCCCCACTTCCAGCATCCTCATGATGCACAATATTACGTTACAGATACTTGCCTGACGCTGTTACCCGAAAGCAACTTCAATTTCAAATAAGCTGGAGCCAAGCGAGAGCCTGGTGATGATGAGGCTCTAGGGTTCTAGGGACTGAACCTCCAGCCTTTAGAGCTGCTAGTCCGCAGGCTGGTCCTGTTGCGTGACATGTTTTGGTGTTGGGCAGGGGGTGAAGGGGTTACACCGGCTAGCTTCCCAGAGAGCTACTCTTCCATCCAGGAAGGGGTCTCCCTGTGTTGGTTGGCTGCATGTGATTACCCATGTAAAGAAAGTTTTCCTTGTCTGCTGCTTGCTAGGAAAAAGTGATGCAGTATGCCAAGGTGATTTTCACTGACCGCAATAAGCTCATAATGGCAACCACTACCCTGGTGAGAATCCTTACAAGAATCCTAGCAGGGTCCTGTGAGGGATTCTGATTGGATGCTTGCAAAGATCTTTCAGTACCCTGAAGGATCTTGTGGCAGGACCTTTTAAGATCTTATAGGATTTCAAAGGATCTGGTGACAGGGTCCTTGAGGACTCTAGCAAATAGTTGAGAATAATCAAGGATCCAGGGGAAATCCTTGGGGATCCTCAATGATCCTGGGAAAATCCTTAGGGATCCTTACAGATCCTGGCTAAATCCTAAGAGAGCCTCAAGGATCGTGGGAAAATACATTATTCATTTATGCTTTATTATACCACAGAAGTCCCTTTGAGATCAGAATCTTATTTTTCAAGGCTTCACGTGGAGGGGGAGAGGATGAATCGCACAGCTCATTAGATCAGGGGGAGATTAAATGGCAGGTTGGGAATTTCGCCATGACACCAGGGTACCCACCACTCTCGTCGAAGTGCATCATAGATTCTTTAATGACCATAGCGAGTCAGGATCTCTGTTCAACATCTCCTCCGAAAGACAGCCTCTTCTTCAGTACAGTGTCCCCATCACTGTACTAAAGTATGTCCAAACAAAGGAAAGATCGCCACCTACTGGCCCATCAATACCCCTTCCAGCAGCAACTTAGTTTTCCCACATGGTCTCCCATCCAAGTGCTAACCAAACCCACACCTATGCACCTTCTATCACAAAGCTAGAGCAGATCGAGTTGTGGTATGGTTGCTGACATGGAGATCCTGAAAAAGTTTCAGATCTGATTAAAAACCCTGCACTCACAAAGTGCAGCACTGATGAAGAGTTCACATTCCAAACATGTCAAGCAATAATTCAAAAGAGACATTAGTTAGGGGTGTACTGTATTTGGTCTGGCAGCATCCAGGCTTAATTTATCCAGGACCCCAAATGATTTTTAGAGGGCCCTTCAGGACTTTGCTAGGATCCTCAAGGATTTTGCCTAGATCCTTGAAGATCTCCAAGGATTTACCCAGGATCCTTAAGGATTCATAACGATCTTGCCAGGGTCCTTAAAGATCCCCAAGGATTTCCTCAGGATTTTTAAGGATCCCTTAGGATATTGCCAGGATCCATAAGGATCACCATGGACTTTCTTAGGGATCCTCAAGGATCTTGTTGAGGATTCTTTTGAATCCTTAATGATCTTTGAAAAGGTTCTTGTCAGACACCCCCAACAGAATCCTTGCAAGGATTCTCACCAGGGACACTTCAATTATCTTTTTTTCAAAAATCCCTCAAGAATTTTTGCAGAATACTACCAGGATGCTGGTTTAATATTAAAGATTTTACAAGGATCCTTATTTTTCTAGATCCTTGAAGGTTTCTTTGAAGATACTCAAAGGATCCTGAAAGGATTCCAACCGTGCAGAATTCCCGCAAAATCCATGCAGATCCCCAAGGATCCTGCGAGGAATTGGACCAGGGTAGCAGATATCTGCCCCTGCGTCCAAGCCAGCAGGGGCACAGATTCTCCAGAAACACTCCCCTTTCGCGTCCTCATGGTTCTCTCAGTGAACAGCAGTGAGTTCCAGTTCAGGGAGTTGTATTCAAGATAGTAGATCCCTCCGGTGCAGTATTACGCTCCAGAAAATGCAAAG
This sequence comes from Gymnothorax reevesii, assembly GCA_029721435.1. NCBI lineage: Eukaryota > Metazoa > Chordata > Actinopteri > Anguilliformes > Muraenidae > Gymnothorax > Gymnothorax reevesii. The sequence continues at coordinate 25,179,857 of CM056578.1, read as the reverse complement.
CATTTTTCACAGTCTTGGGTCACAAACCACAATTCATCCGAAAGAGTTGCAACAAACTTATTACACAGTGGTTCAACAAAGTTGCTGACAGATATTAACAATAAATGTCAGGGAGTCTTAAGGATCTGTGGCAGGGTCACCAAGTTCTCCAGAGTTCTGTCCTATAGACTTAACGCATCACCGACTCCCAGAAAGAAAGTGTTTAAACTGTAAACCTTTAAAATGTGAAGTCACGAGTATGAATAGTGCATGTGATCAAAATATTCCTAACCAGATTGAAACAGTGAAATAAAAATTACCCCTGGCAACTGTAAGAAAATCAAGCTTAAGAACACCTACTTAAAATTCAAAAAATATTGTTTTTTCCTAATCTGCCTTTCTTCATGGTCGTTTTTATCACAGTCAAGTGAAAGTGACGTTTTGTTCATTAGTATCGGAAGCATTGTCACTATGATTCATATCATATACAGGTTACGCAAATGCAGTTCAATTCAAAAATTGTCTTTGAACACAAGGCCTGAACTTTTAAATTTGCACCCTTGAGTGCCATTAAAACTCATTTTATTATCCACTCGAGCACAATCACAAAATGGGAGGATTGGATCAGGACCAACAAAGTAGATTAATGCAGCATTACCAGTCGGGCGCCTTCTCCAAAGTCTCAACCTCAAAAGCCCTCTCTGAAGCAACTGAAAAAGAATGCTTAACCCTTTATCATCCAGATAACAAATGTGGAAATCTTTTTCTCTCAATAGGGCAATCTCAAGCTCATAGAGCAATTACCACTGGATGAGGGCAATACACATCTAGAGAAATAACTAAATTTCCAAAAAAGATCTACTTTTCCAATGATTTAAAGCTGCCATCTGATTTGTTCCACAAGGTTTTAGCCAGCTTTGTTATTATCAGATACTTTGATTAGAGTGAGTCACAGCCTGAAATTGGAGCCCCACCGACTGAAGATCATGATAGGTCAGAAGTAATTATTGACAAACACGTCCCCAGAATCCCTCCGGAACTTTCCCGCAGCAGTGTTAAAATGCAGCTGATGATTAGAGTTGCCCTTCTGCGCCAAAATTGATCAAATAATGGTTCCCATTTTCACAACTCCATTCTCCAGGCAGACGACACGCAGCTAACGTTGCGAAACAGCAGTTGTTGGTTTAAAAGGACTCTGCTGGATGGCAGCAAACCTAATCACCGTAGCGCTATTGTTAGCTTAGCCGCATCTGCTTGTCGCCCTGTTATGAAGTAATTAAGAGATCATACAGCACAAAATCTGGCCCTGCCAAGCTCTATTCTCTGTTGCACAACCGTCCTGAACACCAAAACGGTCCTTCATAACATCTCTCCCATTTCCCCTTCCTCACTCATCCTGCTCTCTTCTCATTCTCTCCCTTTGGCTTTCTCCCTCCTTCCCTTTCACTCTCATTCTCACCGTCACTCATTCTTTCCAACCTTTCATATTCATTGCTCTCTCTCTCCCAATCTCTTCTCCTTTTCCCCCCTACCCAGCCTACCTTTCACTCGCTCTCTCCCTCCTCCCCCCTCCCCTGCCTCTCGCCATCCCTCTCATTCTCCCTCCTGCTCCCTTTTTTCTTCCCCCCCTCCCTCTCCCCTCCTCTACAACCTCCCTCTCCCTCTCGTCCTCTCTCCCAGGCCAGGTCTTAGCCGAGCGGTTCGTTCTGCTGACTTTATCTCCCCTCCCGGCAATCATCTTCCTGACCTTGCAGTTCTGCAGAGCGCCGAAGGGAATAATGAGAGATGCTTGGGCGTGACGCATTTCCCTACCCTCAGTCATCAGGAGTGGGCAAACAGCAGGATACCATCCTTCTTCCCAGCATGCACTGCGCCAGCCTTATTTAGTGAGCGATCCGCCAGATTCTATCACTGTAATGAACGGGTTAATGATCGTGCCGCTGCAATTATCTTCATTGCTTTCATCCATGCATGCATTTGGTGCAGAAACAGTAATACACCCTACATCAGGGGTGTCGAACTGAAATCCTGGAGGGCCACTGTATCTGCTGGTTTTTGATTAATCCTGCATTTCAAAAGCTTAATTGATGTTACTGAAAGGCTAAGCAGCTTGTAAACCTTGTTTTTGAGGCCTGACGAGCTACTGATTGAATGGAAATCCCAAAAACGCAGAGATCCTGCAGCCCTCCAGGACCACAGTTAGACAACTCAGCCCTAGACTGTTTATGAATCCATCACCAGACACATAAATTCACACGCTGTCTTCCCGACACACATAAGCAACATAGACTCTCCCAGAAGCCACAGTTGAATTAATTTGCACAGTGGAAGTAATGCAGAGAACCCAGAAGACCCACCAGGTCACATGGAGGAATCTGTAAACAGAGTCCAGTCAGTCAGGCCAGGGAAGGGGTCCTTCTTGTGGTGAAGTGCCTCCCCTGCATCACTATGCCACTCCATTACTTAAAGTCTCCGGGAGCTAAACTCATCACTTCTCTTTTATCCATCTTTTTAATATCTGGGGGTATACAGTATGCACACACCAATTATGAGAAGATGACCGCATTTCACCAATAGAATTATAAATTTAAAGATTTTCCTTTCTCAGCGATGCGGACCCTTTCATCGCAAGGTGACCTCACGTTGTACTCAAGAAATCCACCCAACTTTATCGGTTAGGAGCTCTACCAATGACAAAGTGAATATGAATCAATCACTCCAAAAACCATTCCTTATGGCCACACCTGTGCAGTCCATAAGAAAGCCCTGATGAGTCTAATCAGCTCTATTTGTTATGCGTTATATCATACGTATGCATGTTCATCAATTTTAAAGATTTATTCTGCATTCCCGGGACTTTAAACGTCATCATTATAACTGCACAGCTGACAGAGCTACATCTGACACTGCTGCTGGTATTATCCCAATAACATTTATTGCCACTGACCTTAGAGCTGTCACTTTATAATTATTGTATCAATGTTGCGACTGTAACCATGACTTATAACATTGACCCCATCATTGCCATCACTTTCTGTTGCAAATATTTTAGAATACAATGTGGCTGTTCTTTTCATAATATCAGCTCAGCCACTAAGCTAATCTATCTATCTATCTATAAAGCAAGAAGCGTCTGTCTGTTTGTCTGTCTGTGCGTCTGAAGAAAGCCAGTAGGCTGAAACGTTCGTGTATTGCTGCCCGTGCCAAAATAAAATTTATTAACTTTGATCCGTGAGTGCTGGATTAATTTTTATTTTTATTTTTTGCTATACGTCTGCCCTGACCGTGCGCCCGGTAAGAGACCTTGTTCCTTTTTTATAGAGCCCGCGCATTTTCACTTTATCATGTTTGTCAGATCGGCCTAAGCTTTGGGATACGGCTTGCACGTGGCACGATGGTGTGCATCCTACAGGCACTGCACTGGTACTGTTAATAAAAATCTCTGTTACAGATTTTCAAAACCATTACTCCCGTTTCCTCGCCCCTCTCACATCGTCCTGGTTCATTTATTCACGCAGTTCTGCCACACTAAGTCCACTGACTTATATGCAAATAAAACCTGGTTTAAATTTGCCATTTTAGAAGGGGGAGGGATAAGCAACAAAAAACAGAGACACAGATTTGATCACAATAGCACTTTCATGGTACCAAAACAAAACCCACAAACTTAAAACCATGCAGAGACCATGAAAAGCAAATCCAACAAACTCCCACACACGGAGGCGGAGAGAGAGGGAGAGAGACGACACAGTGGCAGACTACCTGACCACAGTGAAAAATTGCAAACAAAAGAAAATATTGATAATGTACAGACTCAGTGACCACAGCCTGGGAATAGAGACGGGTCGGCGCAGGCAGGTCTGGCTGCCGAGGGAGGAGAGGCTGTGCTCTCACTGTGACAGAGAGCGAGTGGAGACAGAGCTGCACTTCCTCCTTAATCGTAGAAAATACCTCCAAATTAGAGAACATTTCTTCCCAAGATTCAGCGATGTGATGTCAGATTTTCCCAACATACCGGATTCCCAGAAAATTCTTCTGGGAGAAGAAGAATGCTGCCAAAACCTGGCAGCACAATATGTAGCCACCTGCCACAGCCGGAGGGACAGTGACAGCCCTTTATAACCAAAAAAATTTATAATACCAAAAACTGCTAATTTCTTTCCATTTCCTTTTTTTCCCACTATTCCAAGTAATACAAGTTTTTAAAATGTATATAATTATTTGACGTAACTGCTAAGTGTATGTTTAGATCTCATGTTTCATATATATATATTGTACTCTTCTCTGATGCTTTGGCAACTCATGCCCATATGTCATGCCAATAAAGCAATTGAAATGTGAATTTGAGAGAGAGAGAGAGAGAGAGAGAGAGAGGAAATACACCGTTGCCCATAAAGTTGGAGTAAAATTATTTTTACCTTTTTTCATGAAATGATTGTGACAATGTGAATAATTCATGATAAGAGCATTCAATGGTATTTACGACACGGCTCCAGAATTTTTTTTTCTTCCTAATTTTCATGAAATACCTGGTGGATGTTAGTTGACATCCAAAAGTTTCGAAATAATGTAAAACGTATTTTGGCTTCTTGGATCATCGTGTTCATGGCAATTATGTACCGTCGATTTTATGACTGTGACCGGCATTTCCAAAATGGAATTTTGTGTAAATGTAAATTTTTCAAGCTATTCATGCCAGGCATTAATAAGATTTACGTTGTATTACTATTTTTGTGTCAGTACGAGGCTGTTAAGTCTTGATCTTTGAAATCGAAATGACATGTTTCTTATTAAAAGACATGTAGCTGTCCCTCTCACAAAGCCAATGTATCCATAATATTGATCAATACAAGTTTTAGTGTTATTTGATTGATATTTACAGTGCTGTGAAAAAGTATTTTTCCCCTTAAATTTTGATTGATGATCTGAAACATTTAAGCGTGACAAATATGCAAAAAAAAAAGAAGAAAAAAAATTATAAATCAGAGAGGGGGAAAATACTTTTTCACAGCACCTTATACAGAATGACAAAAGTGTCCTGTCCGTAACATTTTGCCCTGTCCTGTCCGTAATGCACACTGGAACCCCTGTCAAATCTGTTCAGATATTTTTTTGAAAATTCCTGAATGATATTCCTTTACATTATAGGATGGCCGAATTTGGAGAATATCACTTAAATGAAGAGAACTTTTGATTTAACCACTTAACAAACAAGAGCCATCTGGCAATGGCGGATCCCCCGGCTGTAGGTTGTGTAACCTACAGGTTGTGTGGACAGACGGACGGACCAAAACCCCCAAAAGGCACAACTAGACCATAAGGAGAAGCTCCATACCAAATTTGGTGCTTGTAGGTGGAATAGTTTTCGAGTTCTGGTCCGGAAATGATTTTATCACGAACGGATGGACAGACGGACGGCGGACACGCTGATCGCTATATCCCCTCGCATTATATGCCGGGGGGATAAAAACCATTTGTTGCAATCTGTCCTGTCCATAACAGTTTTTCTTTTATGCAATTAAGTGCATTAATTACCATCGATGACATTCATTTTTATATCACCTAAAGTACTCCCAGAGTACTTCAAATTCAGCCATTCAAACAATTCAGAGGACCAACACATTAGTAGCAGCAATGGAATTACTTCTCTAAATGTCCTGTCCGTAACTAAATGAATATTGCAGAATTCCCTCATAGATAAAGTATCTGAATACAAAATTAGTCCAACTTTATGTGCAGCAGTGTAGAAAGGGGATGGAGGGGAATAGATATGGGGAAAAGGGGATAGAGTGAACGAGGAAAGAGAGAGAGTGGTATCGGTTTATTAATACGCAATTTAGCATCCCCAAATTGAGGGTTTAACCACACAGAGACCAAAACTGCACCTTTTCTTAGGTTCAACAGTCCAGGGAGAACTGCTTCATATGACCACAGGGGGCTATGAAAATGGGGGGAAAAAAAGAAAAAAATCAATGTTCACTCTCTGCATTTTCGAGTCATAAAATGACACACGGTCGAAAACTGTACAGAGGAGAGTAGCCTGTGCTTTGTCCTCAAAAATCAGACTACAGGATTTTCAGCAGCATCCAATCTTGCAGAACATTTCTCAGCAATGGAGTGCCACGGGTCAAGAGGTACCATCAGGCTGAGCTAAATAGGGTCGGCCGATGAAAAGATGAAGAAAAATATGCATTCCTTTAGAGATCTAAAGGCACTTCCAAAAGAGGTTATCTGAGATCAGGAGTTAAAAATATTTTTGCACTTAGCTCGGAGTACTACAGCACTTCTGTTATCTGCAAACTGCGATTCACATATTCACTGTAAAAAGAGCAGCAAACTATGCACAGAGCACTATGTGCTTCTCCCTAAACTCCAAACTAAAACTGGTACGCCATCATTTACCAGGTAGAGCGACAAACCATGAAAACGGCTTTAATGAGGAAACTGGGTCCAGGGAGAAAATATTCCAAGACCAAGAAACGTCAGAAATTAGTCTTCATGGTGTTGTTGCACGCATTATCCCCAACAATAAATGTCCAAATAAACAAAACCAGTTTTTGTTTTTTGTTTTTTTTTGATGTTAGAAGTATAATATGCTCATTTGAGAGAATTGAGCTAGTAGGGCACTATTCCATCTTTATTTTAAGTGAGAATCTGCACCACATACTGTGCAAGTCCCTGTATTATCTCATAGCCAACCTAAGATTGCATTACGTCAAATGGCCATTCAGCACATAGCAGTCCAGTACACCAAATTTAGATCCCAATTTTTCTCACTTTCCAGTTATACATGTGCATAAATAACTGGAGAATCCGAGGCTTAGTATCCCACTGAAGAGTAAAACAGCTGTGATCCCAATTCGGAATCAAACTGATGAGCGAAGTCTGATTAACAACCCCATCTGGGTACATGACACCCATCACAAAAAGAACCTGATGACATGATCAAGGAGCTCAGTCCAGTGCGATGATACATTGTTGGGCAAATTCTTTAGTCTTTGAGCTTTCAGATTTCACACCCATGACAAATGGATGCACATAGAACTAAATAGAGTTTTTCTGAGCTTAAAACCCATATATCTTTGTATTTTTCCAGAGCATCTGAAGTAAACTGCAGCCTTTTCCAAACAGCTTTAGTTAATTTGAAAGTTAATTCTCATAAATCCACACAACACCACACTCTCAACGTTTGGTCCCTCACAGTGTTGCCACAGGAGCTCCAGCATCAGCAAGAGCTGGCCGAGACACAGAACAGAGGCACCGTTTGGTTAGTGTGGCAAGTTTCAACTCTGTTTCCCAGGGTACGGTTCCCGTGGAAACAGGGACGTGTGACTAAGGATGGGGAACACAGTGGGGGTGGGGTGGGGGTGCAGTGAAAGGTGTCGATAAGTGACATCTGCACAGAGAAGTGGTCCTTGCCACAGGCAATGCATTGCAATGCCTCCCCCCTCCCCATGACAGATTGTGCCTCTTCTACTGCAAGAGTCCTTCAAGCACAGGGACGCACACCTCCATGACAACTAACAGGCAGGCGCATACACACAGGCACACACACGTACATACATATGCAAATAAGTACACTCATAGACGGTTCATGTCAGTTCACTATTCGAGATGTCATGAGGGAGGACAGGCTGAATGAAGTGCAGTGAGGTCGATAAATATTTGTATACTACCAACAAAAATCCATACAGGAGTCACTGTTACACAATTCAGCCTATACGCACATAACGGACAGTCGGCACTTCAATTTGAGGACATTCATTTCAATATCGAGTGAACCGTTTTTGTAGGTATAACCCCCTTTTAAAACAGTTTCGCAGTTGAAATACTTTCAGACCTGACTGCATGGGGGGGGTTTGAAATTGTGCCACTGTCCAAATATTTACGGACATAACAGTATAGATGAGAAGAGAGAGAAATGGTGGAAGTGGAGGAGAGAATAGGGAGGCCTAGGCTTTGCATTAATGCCCAAAATTTATCGTATCCATGTGCCACGTTACCATAACAACAGGACAAACCTCATACACGCAGGAAAACGAGTCCCGATATAAAATATCACATTACTCTCGCAGCAAAGTCTCATTACCACAACTGGGAATTACATTTCAACAATGGGAGTGTCAGTTCCAAAGATTTAAAAGCCGATCAAATGCCATTCCTCGAAAAACCAAAAATATTATGACTGCTTTAAGAGCATTCAAAAGTTCCACTGTGGACAAGGTGATGTGGCCAAAAATGTATATCACAATACATTTTTCAATTTGGACATCAATGACATATATCAGTAGTACAAATTTTTTCAACTGATACCAATCAAAACATGTATTCAAGATGAATACAGTGCAATAACTGATCCCTTGACAATCAGGTTACAATCAACTGAACAATGATCACTGTTCTTTTAAGGGGGAAGCATTGATCCAAGTACTAGCACTGGTGAACCAACAATGTTTCCTGAAGTGTTCTGACGTGCCAAGTAATCAATACATATATGTTACGGACCAATTACACGACGTAGCTCAATTTATACCGTGGCATCGATTTTTTTACAATAGCCTATATTGTTACACTAGACAGTCCGGTCAGTCGAGACCGCATGGATGTAGCTTCCGAAAGCCCACTTCTCCACTTTTTCACCGTTATTCGGCCAATACTGCTGCCATGGCAACCAAAATCGATAAGTGTCATAACTGAAGTATAACACATGTCTTTCCCAAATATGAAACCAATCGGTCAAAAAATGCAGCCTGTACTGCGTCCACAAGGAAATCTCTATGTTTTACCACAAATTTGCGCATTATTCAGTCAATACTGTCACCATTTCAACAAAAATCGATAGATGCGCAATTTTGAAGTATAGTCAACCAAATGCCCCCTTAACAACAGACGCTAAAATGATCCCCAAATGGAAATAGAGGGCAAAACTGAACTTTTTCCTCTCGAAAATAGTAGTGCACAATTATACCCATACATTGAAAAAAATACTCTAATATATCAACAGAATTTTGTTTGGGGTACGATTCAGTGTCTTATCATGGAGGGTATCCGCCCGACTTCGTCCGGGGGCTATAATTATATAGCAATATTTACTGCTTCAATAACAGTCAGTGAAACTTAAGTTTTACCTCACGAAAAATTGACCTCTGTGAACAACCTGTTCAACAATTAGGCACCAGTGCAGAATATTGCAGTCAGAATGATAGAAGTTTCCAGAGGCAGATCATGTCCCACTGATAATGTAGCAAGATGAAAAAAATCCAGGACTCCAGAGCCCGAGGGGCTCTTCAGTTCCCGCCCTACAGCCAAACATCGCTCTTGAATGGGTCCACTTAAAAACTCCAGCAGTTTTTATCAGTGGCCCATAATGAATGTGCAGGACATTCACTGCTGTTTGAAAGCATTCGAACTTTGATAGAGAAAGGGCAGCATATCTTAATAGCTGACAAGCTACAAATATGAATACCAGCAAATTAAAGGCAACTGTCTCTACTTTTTCCTCTTATTCATGGTTTTCAATTCCAATGTACTGGAGTACAACATCAAAGAGCAAGAATGGAGTCTCTGTCCTTATTCATATGGCCAACATGGTAAGACCATTGGCATCATTAGCCTGTTGCAGATAAGAGAAGGCTACCTTACATACAGACAGCACTGTAGCACCACAGGCAGAGGCTCTCTAGAATCTCAGCTTATATGTGCCCTCCTAACGTCTAAAGTAGTAAGAAGCTGCGTTTGAAAACGTGTTTTCTAGAGCATTAATATACAGCAGGGACAGGGGTGCGAACAGGACCCAGAAAATACACTGGGAGAGATTCAGCAGGACTGGGATAAAACAAAATGGGGAGGGAGTCCAGGTTATAAAACTGTATGTGCCCCCCCTGCCCCCCCCCCCCCCTTTCATATTTAAAATGTACAAGTATTTACAATGCATTTCTTAAATAATACATTTTAAGGTGTAAATGCAGTGCACAAGCCCATTAGGCTTCAAAACGTTTAAGAGAACATTCGTTCCCTCCCAAATTTATTTCAACGGATGTTCTCAGTGAAGATTAATATAATTAAGAGCCAATTTTTCTAAAAATCAGGCAGAGGGTGATATATGGTGGTCTCCGATTTGCCCAAAATTTTTGCTGGTGAAAGATGGTTAGTTCAATAGAAAAACTCCAAATTTTTAGGCGCCAATAACCTTTGGTTTCTTTTTTAGGGGTATCGGAAGGGCCAATGATTCCGAGGAGAGAAATGAGCGCTGAAAAAAAATGCTGTTCTAAAATGCAATTATATCATTGCGCCGACAACAGCCATCATTTCTTTTCATATATGTCAATCTAGTGTGTGTAGAGCTGGCAGTAATCTGAAAATTTTTTTGGGCTGTCAAGGGTCCATCCTATAGGGGGCGCTACAAGATGCTACTTTTGGCCATTTGAGCAGTAATATCAGGAGCATTTCCAAGACTGTGCCCTCAACAGCCCAATATGGTTTATTCATAATATGACATCTCAAAATGCCAAATTTCACTTTCTCCCTGACTGAAGCGCCACCTATACTCTGGTGCACTCAACATCCCATGCTTAATTTGTGTTGACTATGTAAAGGACTTCCCATGGGATCATATTATGAATAAACCATCTTGGGCTGTCGAGGGCACAGTCTGGAAATGCCCCCAATATTACTGCTCAAATGGCCAAAATAGCCAGATTTAAATTTTTTAAAATGTAGGCCGCCTAAGACTTTTGCACAGTACTGTATATCATTGTAAAACTCCAGATTGAGCTGAACTTCCATTGGTTAGAACCTAGTGATGGACATTTGCAGCCACGCCGATATGCCATGTTCAGCAGCACAAGGGAGCCACACAGTTGTTCACTATATAGTACATAAGCAATATATACAGGATGCCTCACACTGTTCTCCAGAGTCATACAGCATTATGATCCAGAGAGGAGCCCGATGCAGATTCAGGGTACAAGCAAAAGACAAGTATTTACAGAAATTCAGTAATGGTGATGGAGTTGGTCGAAGCCCGGAAATGAGAAGGGGGCAGTCCAGCATTTTTGGTAATCACTGGTGAGGACTGGGGGCATGTCCACGCCCAGCCAGAAGCCAAATGATAATTCCTCTCACCAAAGCAGGACTGCTAGATAACAGGACCAAAGAGTTCAGCAAGAACTCAGGCCAAATCCTGAAAACCGATAAAAGCCTGGGAGGAGTTTTTAATAAACTGACTGAGAGGAACGGGGTCCCAATCCTGTAAACCAATATTCAGGCTTGGAAGTTTATTCCTATCAATAAGACTCCATTGAGTAATTATGTTTTTTCTTATAATTCAAGTACCAACAAAAACACAATAGAAGAATTTTGCTCAAAACTAGAAGATAACAAAGCATTACTATCCAGCAACCCTACTAGACAGAAAGTAAGCTTTTATTCACTGACCACACACAAAAGGGGCGGAGCACAGAATGGATCACGCCTGATAGAAACAATGGAGACAAGACAATAAATAAGTCGAAGGAGACAAAACCATAAAACCAGTGTAGGTTGCTGCAAAGTGGGAGGAGAAAAACAGATGCATGAGGGTTGTGACAGTATAGAGTGTAGCAGCCAGTGTGACCATTGCCATGTTGTATACTATAGAGTTACATGAAAACCAAGGTATTACGATCACCTTGATCTCAGAGGGATGTCATCACTGACATTTAGCTTGTGCAGCATCTTTCACATAAAAGTAAATTTCATGTCAATTACACTCTACGTACTCTCTACGCTACTTTTAGCTATAATCCAGCTGTAAGTAGCACGCAATTCGACAGAGAAAATGTACAACAGTCCTTGTAACTTCCTCCTTTCTGTACTAATAACCCATGAACAGAACTCAACGCATGTTAACACCACCACAATCTTGTGTCTCAAGGAACTGTTTAAATTATCTCACAGCTCTATGGGGTAAAATTTATTAAAAAAAAAAATTAAAAAAAAAAAAACAGATTAAGCATTAGTGAGCATTTGAGTTAACCCGCAAAAAAAAAAAAAAAAAATCTAGCGATGGACAAAAAAGGCGCTCGACTCCCACTGCAGTCCTCTCCAGGGGAAGGAGGGATGGGAGTAGAAAACATGCATGCAGACAAACACACGAAAGGTGCCATCAGGAGAGTATGGAAGATACACTAATGACAGGGAGATGGAGGTGGACTGGGCATATCTTCAGAAAGGAACCAGATGACATAACAAGAACAGCAATTCATTGGACTCCAGTGGGAAAGAGACAACAAGGATGTCCCAAGAATACTTGGCGACGGACTGTGGAGGATGAAATGTATAACCTGAACCAGACCTGGGGAGCCATCCAGAGACTGACCCCAGACAGATAGGGGAGGAGAACTTTTGTTGCTGCCCTGCATGCCAGGAGGCATAACGCACAGTAAGTAAGCAAGCAAGTAAGACACACACACGCGCGTGCGCACCCACATAGACAGGGTATGCATGCACACACAAACCCCGACAAAATGTGTTTATGGATACAAACCCAGGTGCACAGTAATATATACTCTTCCAAAAAAGAAACTATACATTGTAGTTAGCATCAATTTATCATACATGAAATGTTTTGACAAATGTGGAAAACATATTGGAATGAAAGTGTAATCAATAATTCAATATTTGTATAGTTTCTTTTTTGGAAGAGTATAGTAATATAAACAGATATCCAAGCACACGAACACACAAACACAGACACATGCAGCACGCACATGCACACAAACTCCAGCAAAGCACAAGTACGCTCACTCAAACACACATGTCTAAGCTTACAACACAAACATTCCCACACCGCAGCACAGTAATGTTAGGCACAAGAATACAGACCTCCCTCTATGGCCCATGTCTCATGTGACGTTTTCTCTCCCTACTGCAATAGGCAACTACTCAATAAATACAGGCACCTGCAGGGTTAGCTTCGGGTCCTAACAGCTGATCATGACATCATGGGGTCTTAGCATCACCAGTACACATTAGCTGAGCTTCCCCTGACAAATGCCACAAAGGGACACCTTCCAATGCATAATGATAATTCTCAAGAATGATTTCAAAACCTTTTTTCAGACGAACGATGCATAATGTAGGCCTAATCAGGTCATAATCATTCAGGGAAGATTCACAGCACGACCCAAGAAAATTACAAAGTTAACAATTTTTAAAAAACCACACAGTACAGCTGCTGTTCCTCTTCACAAACAGGTCAGACCAAGGTCATTGTAAAGTAGCTTTCCCTTGTTGAGCCTCACAGGAAAAAAAAAATACACAGAGTGGCTAATAAATTTAGACAGGGAACAAACAGACTCAGGCAAACTGTAGCTTAGAAAACAGAGCACCCAGTGTCCCTTAGAACAACTTTCTAGGTCATCGACTAAGCCCAGTCAGACTTGAACTGAGACAAAAAAAAAATCTAATGCACATAATCAGGACATCACGATCCTCCACTGAATCTCATTTATTATTTCCTATGCGAGAACGTGGGGAACAGGATGGTCATTTGATGTGTGATGTCACCCCAGCTTCAAGCTCTAAGATTTACAAGCCTGTAGCCAGATCCACTGCACTATCCTATTGCTTGCAACCAAAATACTTTATTATAATTGGTGGGGTTCCTTTCAGTATCTTTCCACAAGTTAGTTACCATCAAAATCACCTATTGCTAGTCACATTTTAATAAGAGTGTCATCCAATGTCAGGCCCCAATTGACCTCATCGTGTGAAGGCAAAAATTGAGGGTCAGTAAATAAAGCAATGATGCGTCAGCCCTCTTTCTAGCAGGCAAACAACACTGAGGCAGCCAAAAAAGACTGCAAATCCCACAAGTATTTTTCTTTCAGAATAATGCTGGTCTCCCCTGGTGATTGAAAGGTTATACGGTGTGTACTTAATTTACTATCAAGGTCCAATTTGAACATTGTGTAGGCGTGACAAGAGAGCATAAGAAGTCTTGACGGTTTGCAGACTGAGCGTAACAAAACCAGCAAAGCAGCAAAATGGTCAAGGAGCCAGGCAGGACACTTCTACGTGGAAATAACTTGTTCTCCATATGTATGCCAGGGTTTCCTCTGGGTTCTCCAGTTGCCCCCACCTCAAAGGACATGCTGTAACAGAAACCCCTGCCACGGCCCTTGATCAAGGCTTTGGCTTTAAAAATGGAGTCGTTCCTTTCCCAAGGCGCTGCGCTGTGGCTGCCCACTGCCCACCTAAGTAGCTAGAATAGGTTGAATGCAGAGGTCAAATTGCCTCATGGGGTTCAATAAAGCATATCTCATGCTATATAGTTCCCGAGGCTGCAAGTTTGAATTCATCAATACAGCTAGTGTTTATTTTTTTCATGTATAATTATGCGGTGCAAGCTGCTTTGTCGAATGCAAAATAGCAAAATGTGAAATCCTCGTTATTCTACTGAAAAATGACAGATCAGTGACAAGGAACGCCCTGGTGAGAATCCTTGCAAGGATCCTTCAAAGAGTTTTGCAGGATTGTGCCTTGATCCAGGATCATTATTAAAGATCCTACAAGTATCCTTGTTTTTTTTTTTTCAGATCTTAAGGAATGCTGAAAGGATCCTGTCCTTGCAGGATTCTCATGGATTTCCAAGGATCCTAAAAGGATCCCCACCAGGGCCATATCCTCCTTTAACACACTCCTTAGCCTGGAGCCTTTCTGTTAGCTGTTTGCATGTTTGGTTTTCTCCCATTACCAAGACACAACTGGTTAACTGGTGACTTGAAATAGCCCATAGGTATGAGAGTATGAGTAGAAGGTGTGTCATCCCCATCCAGGGTGTGTTCCTGCCTCTCTCCCATTGTACACTGGGATAGGCTCAAGCCCCCTGAGACCCTGCACAGGAATACTGCCCAACTTTAGCAAAAGAAAGCAGGAGACATCCATGTCTATGAAACTTGCTTCCCTTCATCAAAGTTGGCAGAATAAGCGGGTAAGATAAAGGTGAGTGGAATGCACTACCACACTCTATTCCAGAGAGAGGACGGAAACAACAGCGAACACACTTAACTCTGCAATGTCAACATATGCACCACTTTAGTTTTATTATTGCTCATAATAATCTATAACCTTAACCTCCACAGACAATATGGACAAATTCATCACTGATTAACAGCAACCCAACATTACCTTCAAGAGCCGCAAATGATTCCCCAAAGCATTTAGATTCAATCAATAAAGAAAGAAAGACATTGGTTCGCGGTTTCTGACTCGTGAATAATTAATGACTTTCTTAACCACCAAAAAAATCTGACTGGGCCAAGATTTTCAATTAAGTATTGCTCTTGCATCTCAGGATAATGCCACCTTTTCTGCCACAACATCTCTTCTTTCCTGTCTTTCCAGACTTCCATTTGGATCCATGCATAAAGTATTGGCTGGTTTCCTAGTGCTTTTTCACTGCAGCAATACCCCCACCCATCCTGCCAAGGTAGGTTGAATTACCGTCCTCATGATTCATACACATCTTTGAGTAGGACAGGTACTACTTCAAGGTCTTGCAGACAAGTGGACTATAAAATCCCATTTAAGCTTGTCCATGGCAAGCTCGACAGGTCAAAAAACTCATCCTGTTTTTCTTCTTCAGCACAAGTGAAAACATCCCCTAGTAATTAAACATTTACCTAAGCCAACTCATCCTACGAAGCAATGTTTTCCCCACTGACCATAAAACATTAACAATTATTCGAATGATTCCGGACATATAAAACGAGTCTACTTTGTTAGAGGCATTTCCTGAGGCTTTCCCAACAGTGTGGCAGAGTCCTCACGAACTAGAACGCCCCTTGCGGATCCGCAATATCAAAATGTTAAATTATTGCTAATCCGTGCAGTAAATTGCATGAAAGTGGACGCATTTACGAGAGGTTAAGATTATCCTACTTATTTTTGCATTCTCTTTGCATAACAGAGCAAGCATTTCTCTTTTCTTTTATTTGCACTGTTTGAGAGATACACCGTAGGCCATTCACATACATATTGACAACCGCCGACTTGATGCAACCAGTCTGACACTGCAGGAGGCAAATATATCCACAAAGCTTCGCTAACAATGCAAGCCACAAAGGAGCATAATGTTCTCGCATCCATCATCCAATCATCGAAAACAACAGATATTTCCTCGCGTACGCAGTTAGTTTTAGAAAGAGGCCTTCGCACATTCAAATAATACGACTTATAAAGTAATAAATGTGGAAAACTTGCTCCAATATTTGCATTTATTAAGAAAAAGACCCCGTACCAAGGGTGCATCTCATCCTTAAAGAATGTCCGAGATGATGTAACGTTTGCTGAGTCCTAATATTCAGCTAGCCTAGCTGGTTAATGGATCACATTTTCATCGCCAAATGAGAAGTCAGTTGAAACAATGAGCATCCTTCGTATAAGCTTGCTTGCTTTCTTAGGTCAATGTCTAATGTTTGAAGAGACTCATTCGGTATAAGGAAACATATACATAACAAAAATCGCGCAGGAGGCATGTTAACGGTAATGGCTGTTGCAATATCCTTACAATAATTTTGCTGATATGCCCTACAATCATATTGTAAACAAAGGGAGTAGCTATAACGATTGTTCACATACTGCAAACCTTGACTCTCTTCCTTTAGCAGATGCATCATGTGAAGCACCTTAGTGTTTTTATTTGTGGTTCAGTTCTGAGGAAATGTCGCAAAATACACACAAGGACAGAAGTATGCTTCCACAAACAAGGCGCGTTTCAAATACCTACAGCATATGAAATGTGCAATGATGCGGTAACATCCTCACCAGATTCAGAACAGTCTCGACGATGTCTCTGTTGCTAACCTCCCCGACCTGGATCAGACCGATGAGAACGGCGAATTTCATCTTGATATTCCGGATCGGAACCGAGGGATTGATCACCCCAGCCGGCAGAACCATTGAGCCCGAGCCAGACACCATCATTTCCCCCGTAGCCGCTCCTGTAGATGCCGCTTGCTGTCCATGGCCCAAAGGAGGCTCTCGGTCCGAGAGCGAAACCGAACCCGGCATAGACACCGGTTTTTCGCTCGACATTTCCTCCGAAATCCGAAGAAGCGGCCGCGATTTCACCTGCTGAATACCACCCTCTGACTGTGCAAAAGCATCGAGGAGCAAAGGAAAAAAAACGCCTGATTTAAAGAGCGTGGAGAAAATTCTCCCTTTCAATTTAGATCCAAACGATCTTCCCAAACGCGCATAAGAAAATACACGGCTTGCAATTATATCTCAACGCGTAATGGAACAGTATTCGTCACTTGATGTGCGAAATCTGGTATCGGCTGGGTAGCGGTGCAGTCACTGTCTAGTGTTGTGGTACTGAGGGCGACACCGCAATCTCCGCCATGTTTACGCCCCCTGTCTGTAGGACCACGCCTGCGTGCTGCGCGCAGAGGTGCAGGGCACCGTTGGATTGAGACTGTCCCGTTTTCGGACACGGTGTGACGTTTAGCTGTAGCGTTTTCAAGACGCTGTTCGGTGCGTAATGATAATTATCAACACCGGAAAAAATATTTATGAACATAGGAAAATGTGCATAGTCGCGAGAGAGGGGTGACTGGTTATTACGAATGCTGTCTTACGTGTGAAAAACCAGAAAGAGTTCTGCCGATGAATACCGTCGTAATACATTTGGCTAACATTGTCAAACACCATATGCACATTATTTTATTCCACAAGACTTATATTCCAGCTCATGACCTGAAATGGGACGCAAATGGCAAAGCGCTCCTTTAATCGTTGATGAGCTGGAGTCTCATGATTCTAAATGATAGTCTGAAAAGACATTGCTGAAAAAAGGGTGACGTGCGTGGAGGACTGGGAACACAGCCCAACTTCGCTGGCGACCTCACCAGAAAGCGCGCCGTCATGCACGTCCAGTAGTAGCTGTAAGAACTCTCTAAAGAACAAAGCATTGATTGTTTCTTTTTTCCTTCATTTACCTCTTTCTCATCCCTTCTTTTCCACTCATACTTTCAGTTAAAACATAAAACTGGTTGGCTTTGCATTTCAACATCAGGACCAGATTTAAGGATAGAGGATACAGGTGGTCAAATCATCAGGGACACTACCTTAAGTGCCAGCTTTGTGAAGCTCAGTCAGTTTACACATTTTCCCGCGAATGGTTCAGATATTGATTGAGTAAATTATGAGGCAATTCCACGGCCGTATTCTGCGGTTTTAAGCATCTATCCTCCCACAAGTCCATCGATCCCTGACAAGCAGCTTTGACAAGCACCATCGTTAATCTATGCCGTCATTATTTTTGGTGTTTTGTATGTGTTCTCATAGTTTTTGACACCATTCCCCATTCCTTTAATATGTTAGCTTGTTTAGTGATGAAGGCACCTGCAATCAATTTGGGCACTTACTAATTGGGCCCCTTTGGAATTCGTAAGTATCCACGGTTTGCTTTGGAGTCATGCACCGATGCGAAAAAAAAAAAAAAAAAACATTATGACCACCTGACTAATGTTCGCCGTGACAACACCGTCAAATTGACATCCATATGAATGCCCAGATCCAGGGTTTCTCAGCAGCCTGTTTCACACTCCCCCCCACCAGATCTTCTTCCTCCAACAGAGCATCCTGGTGCCATCTCTCCCCCAAGTACAGTAAATAGCGCTTGTGTACCAAAGCAATGTATACCATGAAAAAGAAAAACAATTTACAGCGAGCTCCAAAATTATAGGCAGCCCTCAATAGCACACAATGGGAAAAAATATATAAACAGTATATTTATAGAGAAACTGAATATACAAACATGTGTGAAATACCTTATTAATATTTCAGTAGAAGCAATCAAAATCATAACATTCATTTAATACAAAATAAATTTCAATCAAGGTTTCATAATAATTGGCACCCATCATTTATTACTTAGTGCAACAACCTCTGGCAAGGTTAACAGAATGGAGTCTTTTCCTGTAATTTTTCACAAGGTTAAGGTACACATCTGGGGAGATTTTGAACCATTTCTCAAAGCACATGCTTTCAAGATCCTTCACATTCTTGGGTTTGCATTCATCAACTGCCCTCTTCAACCCAGCCTGCAGGTTTTCAATTGAACTGAGGCCTCGCAACTGAGATGGCCACTGCAGAAGGTTGATTTTGTTGTCACAGAACCATTTCTGTGCGGATCCTGCCTTATGCTTTGGGTTGTTGTCTTGTTTGAAAGTCCATCTATGGACAGGTCCTAAGCTTCTGGTGGATTCAACCATATTGTCAGCCAAAATATCCTGATGCTTGATGAATTCATTATGCCATTCATCTTAATCAGTGCCCTTGTACCTCTTGAATTAAAACAGCCATAAAACATGACTGACCTATCGTCATGTACTGAGTACAAATGAAAACGCACCACTCACGAAATCTGGAATAGCTCCACAGATTGATACGTGAAGTATATACGTATGATGCATTTAAGATAATGAATGATTTAAGAAGACATGTAAACATCATTCAATTTCATTCACGATAATGTTAATGCGCGAGAGAGGTTTAACTGGTGTAGGGGTCAAACAGGAAAGTCAATAACGGGTGTGACCGCCATTTGCATAGACACATGCGGTGCATCGTCGTCACATGGAGCTGATCAGTCTCTGGATAGTATTCTGAGTGATAGCATTCCACTCCTGAACAAGGGCAACCTCAAGTTCTCGGATGTTGTCCATCTGGCGTCGACGTGAAAGACGTCGTCCAATTTCATCCCATAAGTGCTCGATAGTGGAGAGGTCGGGTGACAGAGCTGGCCACTGGAGCACGGGGATGTTCTGCGTGTGCAAGGTACTGCATGGACACCCTTGCAGTGCATGCCCTAGTGTTGTCCTGTTGGAACATGTGGACATCGTGGTGTTGGTTGAAGAACGGCACAACATGGTTCTGCAGCACCTGGTCCTGGTAGTAGACGCCGTTCACCCTTCCTCTGCAGATATGGAGAGGGGTTCTGTGACAGTAGCTTATTCCACCCCACACCATAACACTGCCACCACCCCAACGGTCCGTTTGAACAGCGTCATAACGTTCACCACGTCTCCGCCAAACACGTATACGGCCATCTGCGTTCCTTAAGTGAAATCATGACTCGTCAGAAAAGATGACACCGTGCCATTGTCGTAGTCGCCAATTCTGGTGCCTGTTTGCCCACTGTAGATGCTGGTTTCGGTGACGATCCGTCAATATGGGGCCGAAATAAGGACGTCGTGCACGCAGGCCTGCAGCTCGCAGACGGTTCCGTACGATGTTGGGGTGAATGAATCCACGTCGTTCTTGGACTTGAGCAGCCATTCTTGTCGCTGGTAGTGTTCGGTCTCGGACATGATCCCGTACGATCTGACGGTCCTGACGTTGTCACACGTTGTTGACCCGGTCGAGGACGGTCCCGAGTGCTCCCCGTTTGCAGAAACCTTTGATGGAGTCTTGCGATCGTTGTGTGGGCGCAGTGTAGTCGTCTGGCAATTTCCCTGGTGCTGGCGCCAATTTGAAGCATGCCTATGGCACGTTCCCGTTCAGGGGCTGTAAGTCGCGGCATAGTGTCAACGTTTCACAAGTGTCAGTGAAGAAGTGAAATTTTATTCGGATTCACATGCTTTTAAAGGCAATGTATGCACAAATTCAGCGTGAAATTCATTTTTCCCGTGGTGTGCGTGCCGTGCAAGATTTTTCGTTTTTGCAAAAAATTGCCTAGCGTTACAGTTCACTTGAAATCTCGCATTTCTTGCACCTGGCATGTCGGGTGACGTCACTGTAGTGTTGTTGTTGTATAAAAATTATATTGAAGTTCATTTGAACTTAAATATTGACTTTTTTCAAGTGGTGCGTTTTCATTTGTACTCAGTATATTTCACTGTGGGTATGAGCCACTTTTCCTAGTATGCATCTCTGTCTTGACGCCAAATATGCCGATGCTGAACCTGACCAAAACACACAATTTTGGTCTCATCTGACCAAAGCACATTGTTCTGATCATAATTTAATTAAATTAGGGGAGTATGCGTAAAAAATAATAGTAAATTCTTACACTATCCATACAATAAATTGACTAAACACTAAAATTAAAGCTTAATCTACGCACTTCAAGATTCTTGATTGTTTCATACTACATTCATTGTAGTGGCATCCAGAGCCAAAATGATGAGAATTGTGTCACTATCCAAATACTTATGGACCTGACTGTACTTGTTAACATTTAGGTAGGTGGGTCTCACCAAGTGAGAATTTGACCAACTGTTATTATCAGGATCCTTTTTAGCCCTGCTTCCAGGTGATGTATATCAAGTGCTCAGACTGTGATTGACTAAGGATAACCCTCTCTATCTTTGCATTCTTAACTTTCAAAAAACCAACAATGAGCGTGAGGACAAGTTATACGCGGCCAGCCGGCCAGGATGCCCGACCGCTACAGCTCTGCATCAATCCTCGACCAAAGTTGTGACACAAACATAAGGGGGTCATTTTTGGCAAGATAAGACCAGAAACTCTCTCAGAAAATGACTTTTGCAGCATACCATTTGAAAATCATGAGCTACCCCGCGGTTTTCCAGTTCACTGGATCTTTGTCCTTATTACACCAATCTGTCTCTCCTGTAGTGTTGGCATCTTAGAAAGAACTGAAAAGCCTGATGGATTATCCTGGCTTTGACTTAAGGTGAAAAGGTGAGAGTAGGAGAAAACATTAAATTACAATATGTAAACCCCAATTCCAATGAAGTTGGGACATTGTGTAAAACATGAATAAAAACAGAATACAATGATTTTTAAATCCTTTTCGACCTATATTCAATTAAGTACACAACAAAGACAAGATATTTGATGTTGAGAATCATAAACTTCATTGCTTTTGGAAATATTCACCAATTTTGAATTTGATGCCTGCAACACATTCTAAAAAATCTGGGACAGGGGCATGTTTACCACTGTGTTACATCACCTTTCCTTTTAACAACACTCAATAAGCTTTTGGGAATTGAGGACACTAATTGTAGAAGCTTTGTAGGTGGAATTCTTTCCCATTCATGCTTGATGTACAAAGTACGACTTCAGTTGATCAACAGTTCGGGGTCTCTGTTGTCATATTTTGCACTTCATAATGCGCCACATATTTTCAATGGGAGACAGGCCTGGACTGCAGGCAGGCCGGTCAGTTACCCGCAGTCATTTACTATGAAGCCACAATGTTTTAACGTGCAGAATGTGGCTTGGCATCGTCTTGCTGAAATAAGCAGGGATGTCCCTGAAAAAGACATCGCCTGGATGGCAGCATGTGTTGCTCCAAATCCTGTATGTACCTTTCAGCATTAATAGTGCCTTCACTGATATGCAAGTTACCCATGCCATGGGCACTAACACATCCCCATACCATCACAGATCCTGGCTTTTGAATGTGCTGAGAACAATCTGGATGGTTCTTTTCCTATTTAGCCCGGAGGACACAACATCCACGATTTCCAAAAACAATTTGATGTGGACTCTTCAAATCACAGTACACTTTTCAACTTTGCGTCAGTCCATCTCAGATGAGCTCGGGCCCAGAGAAGCTAGCAACGTTTCTGGGTGTTGTTGATATTTGGCTTTCGCTTTGCCTGGTATAGTTTTAACTCACACTTGTAGATGTAGCAACAAACTGTGTAAACTGACAATGGCTTTCCGAAGTGCCGCTGAGTCCTCATGGTAATATCCTTCACAGAATGATGTTGGTTTTTAATGCAGCACCCCCTGAAAGACCGATGGTCACAGGCATTCGATGTTGGTTTTCCGCCTTGCCGCTCACGTGTAGAGATTTCTCTGGGTTCTCTGAATCTTTTGATGATATTACGGACTGCAGATAATGAAATCCCTTAATTACTCGCAATTGCATGTTGAGAAACGTTTTTCTTGAGCTGTTGGACTAATTACTCACGCAGTTGTTCATAAAGTGGTGAACCTTGCCTCACGCTTGCTTGTGAACAAGCTTTTCGGGGATGCTCCTTTCATACCTAATCAAGACACCCACCTGTTTTCAATTAACCTGCTCACCTGTGGAATGTTCCAAACTGGTGTTTTTTTGAGCATTCCTCACCTTTCTCAGTCTGTCATTACCCCTGTCTTAGCTTTTTTGGAACATATTGCAGACATCCAATTCAAAATGAGTGATATTCCAAAAAAACAATAAAGTATATGAGTTTGAAAGTTATTGTGAGTTGTGTAAGCTATAAAATAATCACATTTCAATTATATTCTTTGTTTTGTTTTTGTGTCTGTGAGTGTGTTTGTGTTTGTAGGGAGTGGGTTGGATGAGAGGTTGAGTAATAATTTGGAAGTTTGAATCATCACATCAACACATACAAGAGATAGTTTGACAAATTTAACAGACCAAAAATCTGGCATTTGTGTGATCATATTACTGTGACGTTGCTACCAGAAAAATAAAAATGAGCTACTTATAAGGAAAAAGAATGAGTAACTGAATGTGTTTCAAAAGGCATCCATGCACAGATGTCACCACTCAAAGGATGTTAAATGCTGATCCAATCTGGTTTTTCAATACACATTAGATTTCATATTGTGAAAACAAGATGCAAAACTAATATTGCATCTTGTTTTCACAATATGAAATATAATGTGTATTGAAAAACCAGATTTTACATTTGGAGGGCAAGCAACCCAGAATATTTGTAGCTCAACATTTGTCTTGCTGTCAGCTGACAAATTTCCATCTGTCAGAGATCAATCATTATTTTGCTTAATTGAACTTCTTTCATCCCAGTAGGCATTCAAGGCCTACGGGCACCACAACCTGTTTGTACTTTCATTCAATTTTAGAAACATTGTTGTCATGGTGTCTTTCTTAATATCATTGAAATTGGGAAATTGATCCTCTTCAGCATTTGTTAGCAGAATTTTCCCTCCTAAATTGAACTTGGGGTCTAACTGGCACCACTGGCTCCACATTTCATCCCAAAATACAAAGTCACAGTGTCAGATGGTACTGGTAAATTTTCTGCCGTACACACTATCAATCTAACCGCAGACATCTGAGCTATCTGAATTTTTAAGTAGTGCATAAACTGCTGACTTCACCTTATCTAGCTGTGACCATAAAACCTGGCCACAAAATAAAAGCAAAATAAAATGTAATAACGCATAGAATAAGTACCTGGTGAACTCAGCTAAGTGGGCAATGTTTAAACAAACATTGATAAATTTTACCACTGAATGAAGTCACCTGAAACTTGTGAGATTCACTCCAAGAATAAAATTCAGCACATACAGCAATTAGTAATTGATTCATGTCAGCAGACACCATTACCAGCCATTTTCCCGCTGATATAACTTAACATGCCATTTCCAAATCTACAGTTGTCAAATTGCCTTTGGTCCACTTCTACTACAGAGGAGGGAGTTACCATTATTCCGAAGTCTTCGAACCTAGAATTAACTGGAGTGGTGAAGCTTTGTATGAATCTGAAAAAAAAATCACAATCACGTTGCATGGAATAGCATGACTTATGACCTAAAGAAAGAAAATGTCCTAATTGTTGTCCCTGCAAAATTTAAATGGGATCAATGTTTTTGATGGGGGGTTAAACTTCACAAAAGCATCCACGTGTTTTTGAGCTGTGACCAGGTCTAGGGGCACAATTTCAGAAAACAAGACAGTTTTAAGTAATTAGCCTGTTCCACCAGGATGATCGCAGTTTTATTCAACAACTACCAGTAATTTTGACATTTTTTGGAGGATATTTCAGATACTGCGTCACACAAGTGAAATACAGATTAGTCGGTGACTTCACTGGTTAATGGGGTAGACAAGGGCCTCGTTTCCCAACAACCATCAATAGTAGAGCTCTCAAGCCATGTTTTCACCAAATGTGAAATGTGTTCTGCAACCTCGTTCCGCCTAGATCCGCCCTCCACAGAGCTGGCCAGTCAGAAGAAAGTGGGCACACGGGGAGTGGGGGCCATAGCGGAAGAGCTACCCCAATGAGGTTTTTTGAGGATGGCAGCATGAGCTAAATAAGGACCCTGTTTTGGACTTTGAACGATCAAGAGTACTCTAGGGGAGTCCAAGATCAAAATATAAATTTGGAAATATTGTAAAATAGGTCTCCTTTAATCCCACGTGTTTCTGTTTCCTTTCGAGATTGTGTTCCAAGTCCCCGCCTCCTCTCATGCGTATATCTGTGGGGAAGAGAGAAGCGACCGTCAGACGGAACTTTGTTGGGCTCTGCTCTGCATGGTGAAATCTCAGCTCCTCGCGCCTTCCGAGTTTTTCCTTTGTATGATTTCCGAGTCTTGCATTTTGCTGCGCCCACGTCTTGTCTGCCCCTTGTCTAGTCTCCATGTGTTTTCTGTCAGTCTAGTTCGGGTTTGTTTTTGTTTTTCTAGTTTCTCCACTCTTGGAGTGTGTACTTCTGTTCCCCCCTGCCTTGGGCACTGAACCTTAGTTTCTCCCATTTTTTCAGTGCATATGCACAGTGTTTTGTTTCTGGCCTGTGTGTCCATTTTCTCCTTTAGTGTTTGGCGTTCTAATAAACACTTTGGATCCTGCATCTGGTGTCCCCCTGACTACTTCCTAACATTAAGAGCATTAAATTTTATTATTTTAGAGTATTAAAACAGAGCATCTTTTTGAAAACAAAACACACCACTTTCTGATGATATAGTCATAACAGTATACTAGCTTCTTGAACAAAATGAATGGAATGTGAAATGGAGGGTACATGCAGCGGAAGAAAGGACACAATAAAAACCAATCTTCATAAATTATGAATCAGCAGTATCACCATCCAAACAGGTTTAAAGACTTCATTTGTCATTGATAGGGTTGTGGCGTGGAAATTAGAAAGTTCAGCCAAAGAATAAGCAGCTAAAAAAAGATGGGTACCTTTTGCACAACTTCTTTTTTTTTCTCGTCTTTAGCCCATGTTTTTGGCTAGCTTTGGTCTTTTTTTTCCCTCTTTTGTGTTGAGTCCACACTCACACATCCTAGCCCGTAGAGTCAGCCATTTTCGTTCGGTAAGAAAGCTACAGTGGCTGCCATTGACCAACCAATTTTCTAAGCAACGCTTTGATTGGCTGACTGGACTTGTATAATTGTAGAAGTTTAAGACTGGACTTGGTCACTACTAGAAGTAGCTTCTTGGGGAATTTCCAATTCACTTCTCATTTTATATTGTAATTGTGCGCTTCTTGGCCAAAATTGGCTTATGTGGCTTATTCCTCATCAATGAAAAAATGGATTTATAGAGTTATCTGATTTTTAATGAATATGGACTTGAGCACTTGCGGAAATAACCCTTTCATATATATTCTTTATACTCAATATGATGAACCGAAACATTTTGACCACACATGGATTTTAGGGGGGCTGGGGTGGGGGGCTATGGGGGCAAGTTGGGTGGCGATGCTGGTAACAGACCAGAATTTCAATCCTTCCCCCTTGGGACCTATGCCAGTATTGATGTCAGATGAGTCTTGCTTACACTGAAGGGGTGGGGGTGGTGGGGGGGGGGTACTTCCAGCAATCTCCAAAAATCATCAACAAGATGGCGACGCTATTGTTGCTATGCTAACATCACAAACATTTTACTTTGTGAAAGTTGTCCATGGGTTATTTGACACAGCTAGCTTGCTAGCTATAAAGCTACGTAGATAACACTCCCATTATCTCAAGCAATGTAGCTGACTGCGGTTTTAATATGCAGCTTGGCAGCCTAGCTAGCCAATGTAGCTACTTGTGGCAATGATGCCATGAAGTGGTTATTCGCCCCGCAGCGGGGTTAATTGGAGGAAAGAGATTGACAATCTGCTCCGCAACAGGGCCGACAAGGGAAGCAGCTCTGCCATTTGCACTGCGGTGGGACAGATAAGAGAAGCACTTCTGCTATTTGCCCCACAGTTGGGCCAGCAACCATTTTCATTTTATAATCCGCCCCGCTCTTTGATCTTTCACGCTGAACCACAGTGGGGTGAATAGTCTCTTCCTTTCTAAAAAGTTGCCTGCAAAAAGAAAAAGCGACTCCAGGGTAGGTTTTGATTTTGGCATGAGCGCCAAAGGTTTACAGATTTAGTTAATTGTAATGTAGCTTCCTCACCTCCTCCAGTGAAGCAGCTGACCATAGCAGGACTTATAATTCCGCAAAGACACACACAGACTCATTATCAGTGCTCACCAGATATGCTTTAGAATGGTTATTTTATAATACTTTCACGCTAAAAATCCCACACAGTGTGCCTTTATTGCCCTGACTAAATGCTGCCTCATTACAGGTCACAAGGGCGTTTAAGAATAGGTGCAGAATAACTGCAGTGGATGAATCCCAAATCAGGTTCTGCTGGATGGATCTGCTAATCACTTGCAGTTTAATGAGCCGAACAATCCCCATAGCCATGCGCAAGTGAAAAGGCTGCTGTCCCCAGCTGTGTCTGATAATTATTTTAAATTCTTTAACACTTTCAATACAGGTACAATTCGAATGAAATATTCAATTTTATAAGAACCATCAACTTGTACATAAGAAAGACAGGAATTCATATTTCAGTTTTCATTTTCTGCAGTGATTTTGTAAGATTTCAGAGGTGCGCTGAAATGTTACTAGTATTTAAATAGTTAAAGGTTGCTCTAAATAATGATCACACAAAGTTTTAGTGATTTCAACCCCTTTTCCACACTACTACACTTAAAATAAACTCACTTACTGGATGTTATTGAGGTTCTCGCACTATGATTACTTTCCTGACCTCTCCATCTCTACTGTCAAATAAAATCAATTCACATTTACCTTGGTGATTTCTAACAGCATGAAAGAGATGCTTGCAATTTAAGGATGGCTGGATATCACATAAAATTTGCAAGAATTTCTTGCAAGCTGTTAGAAACCGCACAGGTACTAAATGTAAATTTCCAGTATGCAGCAGTCACCAAGGTAGATTTGATTTGTCTGGATTTGGCATTGGATGAGCAACAGAAAGAGAACTCTACAGCTACTATACAAACCCAACAGCATTTGGTGCCGTTTTTTGACTCCGTGTTGCTTCAATTTATACCAAACAGGAACTTTCATTTCATGGAAAATAATGTCAAGATATATAAACATACAGTGACGTCAATAAAATGGAAAGAGCCTCAATTTTTGGATTTTATCATGCACAGTAAAATGTTGTGTTAACATACCTGGTAAGCAGGGTCACATATTGACCATATACAACCCCAATTCCGAAATAGTTGGGACAACTGTGAATAAAATCAAAATGCAATGACTTTCAGATCATATGAGCCAATATGTGGTTTACAATAGAAAATACATAACATTTGAAATGTTGAAACTGAGACATTTTACATTTTAATCCACAAAATGAGCTCATTTCATAATTTCTGGCTGCAACAGGTCCCAAAAAGTTGTGACACAGGCAAAAAAGGGCTGAAAAAGCAATTAATTTACATGAGAATCTGCTGAAAGTTATTGAGCAATAACTAGATGCTCGTGATCTTCGGGCCCTCAGACATCATTACATCACTCACCAGAATGATTCTGTCATTGACATTACTGAATGGGCCCAGGAATACTTCAAGAAACCACTGTCTGTAAACACAGCCATCCACAGATGCCAACTAAAACTCTACCATGAAAAAAGGAAGCCATTGTTGAGCATGATCCAGAAGTGCTGCCGTGTTCTGTGGGCCAAGGCTCATTTAAAATGGACTGTAGCAAAGTGACAAAGTGTCCTGTGGTCAGACGAGTTCAAATTTGACATTCTTGTTGGAAACCATTGGTGTTGTTTCCTCCAGGCTAAAGAGGAGAAAGACCACCCCTCCTGTTATCAGCGTTCAGTTCAAAAGCCAGCATCTCTGATGGTATGGTAATGCATTAGTGCATATGGTGTGGGACACTTGCATGTTTTAAAAAGCACCATGAATGCTGAAAGGTATATAAAGGTTTTAGAGCAACATATGCTTCCCTCCAGACGACATCTATTCCAGGGAAGGCCTTGTGCATTTCAGCAAGACAATGCAAAAACACATAGTGCAGTTCCTGAGGCATGTAAAAAGAGCTTTACAGTAATCCTTGACGAGATAAAGGCATGAATAATCATTTCAAGCTCAGTTTTAGATATAATATGCCTGAGTTTGGCAATATTGCGTAGGTGGAAGTAGCATGTATGGGTTAGTGCCCTAACGTGGCAGTCCAGGTTCATGGCCTGATTGAAACCAACTCCCAGATTTTGTAGATCAGAGCGCACATTATGGCCAAGAGACCCAATAAAGGAACCCAACTCAGCAGCAATATTATTTGGAGCGACGAGAAGAACCTTCGTCTTGGCTGTGTTTAACTGCAAAAAGTTACAAAACATCCATTCCTTAATGGTTGCCATACAATCGAGTAAAACATTAAAATCATTGGGCCTAGAAGGAAAAGTATATCTGTAAATCATCTGCGTACAGATGGTACGAGATTCCCTTAAACCTGCCAATGATATGGCTCAGAGGTAAAATATACAGAATAAAAAGAATACGACCCAGAACCGAACCCTGCGGTACTCCGCAAGAAAGGGGCGCAGTCTCTGACACACAAGATTCAACAGCCACAGAGAAACACCGATTCGATAAATAGAGGCAAACCAGTCAAGAGCGCAATCTGAAATGCCTACACTATCTCTGAGCATGCCTAAAAAAATATGATGATCTACTGTATCGAAAGCGGCAGTTAGATCGAGCAGCACTAGAATTGTGCATTTACCAGCGTCAGAAGCCATCATAATATTACTAGCTACTCTAAGTAGAGCCGTTTCTGTAGAATGCTGGTGTCGATAGCCAGACTGAAATTTGTTGAAAATGCCACTTCCATTTTAAACAGTGGTTAGCTGGTTGGCTACAACTTTTCCTAAAATTTTTTACATGAACGGCAATTTCGAAATAGGCCGGTAGCTGCTAAATAAAGAAGGGTCGAGATTGTGCTTTTTCAAAAGAGGCTGAATTACAGCTGATTTAAAATTCTCAGGAAGAAACCAGACTAGTGAGCTGTTAATAATGCTGAGAAGAAAAGGGCTAATAGAGCAGACAACGTTTTTCCCCAGGAATGCAGGAAGGCAGTCAAATGAGGATGAGGAAGGTTTTATACTATTCACCACCTCCATTATACAAAATCCAAAACCAGTGAAGTTGGCACGTTGTGTAAATCGTAAATAAAAACAGAATACAATGATTTGCAAATCCTTTTCAACCTATATTCATTTGAATTCACTGCAAAGACAAGTTACTTAATGTTTGAACAGGTAAACTTTGTCATTTTTTGCAAATATTAGCTGATTTGGAATTTGATACCTGCAACATGTTTCAAAAAAGCTGGCACAAGCGGCAAAAAAGACTGAGAGAGTTGAGGAATGCTCATCAAACACTTATTTGGAACATCCCACAGGTGAACAGGCTAATTGGGAACAGGTGGGTGCCATGATTGGGTATAAAAGCGGCTTCCCTGAAATGC
Source organism: Gymnothorax reevesii (assembly GCA_029721435.1). NCBI lineage: Eukaryota > Metazoa > Chordata > Actinopteri > Anguilliformes > Muraenidae > Gymnothorax > Gymnothorax reevesii. Next base: position 25,149,375 of record CM056578.1, on the reverse strand, counting down.
TCAGTCATTCACAAACAAGGATGGGGCGAGGGTCACCACTTAGTGAACAAATGCGTGAACTGATTGTAGAACAATTTAAAAACAACATTCCTCAACAAGCTATTGCAAGAAATTTAGGGATTTCATCGTCTACGGTCCGTAATATCGTCAAAAGGTTCAGAGAATCGAGAAATCACTGCACGTAAGCGACAAGGCCGAAAACCAACATTGAATGCCCGAGACCTTCAATCCCTCAGGCGGTACTGCATCAAAAACCGACATCAGTGTGTAAAGGACATCACCACATGGGCTCAGGAACACTTCAGAAAACCACTGTCAGTAACTACAGTTCGTCGCTACATCTGCAAGTGCAAGTTAAAACTCTACAATGCAAAGCGAAGGCCATTTATCAACAGCACCCAGAAACGCCGCCGGCTTCGCTGGGCCCAAGCTCATCTAAGATGGACTGATGCAAAGTGGACAAGTGTTCTGTGGTCTGACAAGTCCACATTTCAAGAAGGCGCGGCATGGGGGTGTATTAGTGCCCAAGGCATGGGCAACTTACACATATGTGAAGGCACCATTAATGCTGAAAGGTACATACAGGTTTTGGAGCAACATATGTTGCCATGCAAGCAACGTCTTTTTCATGGACGCCCCTGCTTACTTCAGCAAGACAATGCCAAGCCACATACAGCATGTGTTACAACAGCATGGCTCCGTAGTAAAAGAGTGCGGGTACTAGACTGGCCTGCCTGTAGTCCAGACCTGTCTCCCATTGAAAATGTGTGGCGCATTATGAAGTGTAAAATACGACAACGGAGATCCCAGACTGTTGAACAACTTAAGCTGTACATCAAGCAAGAATGGGAAAGAGTTCCACCTGAAAAGCTTCAAAAATTGGTTTCCTCAGTTCCCAAACGTTTACTGAGTGTCGTTAAAAGGAAAGGCGATGTAACACAGTGGTAAAAAGGCCCCTGTGCCAACTGTTTTGCAATGCGTTGATGCCTTTAAATTCTAAGTTAATGATTATTTGCAAAAAAAAACAAAGTTTCTCAGTTTGATCATTAAACATCTTGTCTTTGCAGTGTATTCAATTGAATATAAGTTGAAAAGGATTTGCAAATCATTGTATTCTGTTTTTATCTACGATTTACATAACGTGCCAACTTCACTGGTTTTGGGTTTTGTACATACATACACACATACAAACATACATATACAAACAGAGTCAATGAAGTGACAGGAGGCAAATGAATAGCATAGATGAAATAAGTAGAATGAAATAAAATAAACTAGAAGGGCAGTTAGCCCTCCCCTTTCATGGACAAATAAAGAATTATAGTTTCTGTAAGAAGGAATGCAATGGTCTCCAGAACCCCCAAAACTTGTTCGATTTGTGGTTGAGATCATGAGTCATCTTCTCAAGGGGAATAAGAGCAGAAATCTGTGTTCTCCACATGTCCACTGTTTGGACCTGAGGAGTCAACAGAATTATCAGCAAAGTTTTGGTGTCCATATCGAAGAGGTTGTCTGGGGTATGATTAAGAAGACAGAAAGAAGTCGTCAACAAAAATATTTACCAGTGACCTCCTGAATTACAGAGTGTACCCCCTTTCGGAAAGTCTGGATATGATCACATGACCAGAACAAATGAATAAATGTACCTTTATGCATTTTACATTTATAACAAAGGTTGGAGGTGTCAGGGAACATTCTCTGGAGGCAAACATGTGTGTAATAGGTGCGGTAAAAAAAATTTAAAGTTCTGTTCATGTATAGACATTGAAGTACATTTAGGAAAGACCCCACTACAGATCCTGCCCCAATCTACAGGGTTAAACGTCACCTCCAGATCGTGCTCCCACAACAGCTTCAGAGGGTCATAACCTGAAAAATCAGAATGAAGTAGCAAAGCATAAATCTTGGAAATCAATCCTTTAGGAGACTTGGCCAAGATTATTGTATTTTCCAGCTCTGACAGTCCCATGCGAATCCTGCCTGTCCTCAAGAGAGATCCTACAAAATGCCAAATTTGGATATACCTATAGAAATCTTTGTAAGGAATATTAAAATCAGCCCTGATTTGCTCAAATAATTCAACAGAGTCGGGATCCAACAGATCCGTAAAGTTATATAAGTGTATCCTGGGGGATATTAAAGGGTGTAGTGACCGACTTCCCCTGATTAATCTTATAACTCGACAAGGCACTGAATGTGGCTATAGATTTCAAAACTGCCGGAATCGATTTCTCAGGTTTATACAAATATAAAAGGACATCATCTGCAAATAGGGAGATCACATGGTTTTCCTCACCTACCCTAATTCCAGATACACCAAAGTTAGATCTAATGGCCTCAGCCAAAGGTTCAATAAAGGATATAAATAATAAGGGTGCCAGGGGGCACCCCTCTCTGCAGCCCCTGCACACTGGGAAGCCATCAGACATCAAACCATTTGTTTCAACTGTGGCTATTGGGTCTGAATAGAAGATTTTAATCGTGTTCATGAAGTTAGAGCCCAGGCTGAATTTTGCTGATACTGAAAACAAAAAAGACCATTCCATCCAGTCAAAGGCCTTGTCGGCATCAAGGAGACTATAAGTGCTGGATTTTTATGAGTGCTAAGATACTGAACTAAGGACGCTACGTACATTATCTGAGCCATATCTCGATTTTTCAAATCCCGCCTGATCCGGGTTTATTATTTTCGGGAGAATATTTTCTAATCTCTGAGCCAATACCTTTGCGACAATTTTGTAGTCCACATTGAGGAGACCAATAGGCCTAAGTGATGAACAATCTAGCTATAGAAAATAAGGCGACCACGTAAAGTGGCTTTAGCTGTGTCCCAGATCATAGCGGGTGACACTGGAGAGCTTTTATTATCAAGCCAGAATTGTCATAAGTTGTTCTGAAGAAAAAAGCAGAAGTGATCACAATTCAAAAATGACGTGTTGAATCTCCAAATAGGAGTTCTAGGAATGTTAAATGATGAGTTAATGTGTAGATGTACCGAAGTGTGTTCTGATAAGACAATAGGGTCTATACAGCAGGCCTTGACAGAATGTAAAGAATTTTGGGAATGACAAAATTATCTAGTCTAGAGTAGGAATTGTGAGGATGTGCATAAAAAGTGTAGTCTCTCGTTTTCGGATTTAAATGACGCCAAATATCTGTCAATCCGGTATCTGTACATAAGTTGTTAAGGACGGCAGACGATCTCGGGTTAGACATATTTGCAGAGGAGGATTTAACCGGGGACGTATTCATCATACAATTGAAATCACCGGCTAAGAAGCCCAGGCCACTGCAATGGTAATTAAACATCAAAACCATTTGTGACATAAACTGAGGTGAGTCGATATTTGGGGCATAAATATTGAGAATGGTTATATGTTGTCCAAGAATCGAGCCCCGAACCAAAATAAATCTCCCTACTGAGTCGTTTTCTTCATGTTCCAAAATGAAAGGAAGGTTCTTATTTATCAGAATGGCTGTAGCTTATTTATTCTGTGAATGGGAGGAAAAGTAAACGTTGCCTTAAGTTTCAAATGTTCTGCATCAGATAGCCTAGTTTCCTGAAGTAAAACTATATCAGACTTTTGTTCTTTCAAGTATGTTCATATCTTCTTTCTTTTAATTACATTGCCCAGTCCTTGGACATTCCAAGTAGTAAGTTTAAGTGAACCAGACATGGGAACCACAAAGCTGGAAAATAATTAAGTTACAAATGTTGAGTATGGGAAAATTAATTAGACTGCAAGCAATTATATAAGAAAATAAACCTAGACTCCAGTTATTTAACAAATAGAAAATGAGACACAAAAAATGTAAGCAGAAGCGCTTACCCTCCCCTCTCCTGTCCCGAGACAACAGGAAAAAACTACCACAAACGAAATCACTAAGCATTCCAAATATAGTCCAAATCCTTATTTATCAGATAGATCACAATAACAACTAAGACAGCTGGGACAGTGTTCATACTCCAGGGTGAATGATAAACACCCCTGAGAACATCCCAGTTTGATAAATTTCCAGATTGCGCTTGGATCACTACATCAATGTAAGATGTAATTTAAAAAGAAGAAAAAAAAAACAGATCACACACAAGGCTGATACAAGGGCATATGAACTATTAAAGCTAAGTTAAAAAGGCAAGAGCTATATTTGTGCCAAAACTTCATGTGGAAAAAAAAGAAAAAAAGGGCACGGTAATAGTGTGGAACCATACTGAATATAATACAAAAATAGAAAGAAACTAAAAAAACACCAGCACCTTATTTCCAAGTAAAAGAGCTACAAATTGAATCAGCTCAGTCATACAAACTATTTTCTCAAAGTCCATGTAGCGGTCACAAAAAAAAAAAAAAAAACAGCAAAATATTCAGTGGGGGCTCAGTGTGCATAAAAAATATGTCCTTCTCCATTATAACTGATAACAATAAAGATGCAAAAAAAAAAAATTACCTCAGTTAAGGGTTTCCAAAAATGCGGCCGCAGACTCGGGAGTGTCAAAAAGGCGAATTTGCCCTTCTTGTAGATACCGGAGGCGGGCTGGGTAGGCAAATCCACAGTATTTATAATGACGAGCCAGCTCTTTCCCCACGGCGTCAAATTCTCGCCACCTTCGCAGAACCTCCGCAGACGGGCCAGGGTAAAACCGTAGCTGGTAGCCACCATGGTGGATGTCGCGTTTCTTTATCGCTGCTCTGAGCACAGCCTTTCTTTGTGAATATTGTAGAAACCGGACAAAGACTCTTCTCGCGGGCTTATCTGGAGCCGGAAAGGGGGCCGGGGCTCGGTGGGCGCGTTCAATCTCCAGCGTGGGATAGTCAGCAAGTAAGACGACTAAAGTTGGTAATGTTGCGTGAAGAAAGTCTGCAAGAGGACTATTGCCCTCCGCTTTCTCTGGAAAGTGAACAATTTTAAGGTTTTTACGACGGTTGCGGTTTTCTAAGTCGTCAATTTTCAGCTGCAGCTGCTTCATGATTTTCCCATGGCGGCTGTGCAGGTGTCGTAGGCACTATGGCTGTCCTCTGTAGCGGAGACCCTCTCCTCGACCTCTTCCATGCGCTTTTTCAGGTCCATTACTCGGTTAGATATAGCTGACAGGGAGCTCTCCACCGAGATGACAGATACTTTTATTTCGTTGAGTGCACCGTCAATGGTATCTAGGGGAGCGCCAACTGATTCATCCATGCCATTCACCCGGGACAGCTAAGATCTGCTCCACAGCTGCTTGATCAGTTAGCGTTTGCTCTGAAGTACTAGCAAGACCTTGGTTAGCCTCACGCGGGACACCTGAGGCCACTTGTTGAGCAGTTTTCTTCTCAACGGCGGAACCAGTCGATGAGAAAATAGGAAAGTCATTACCGCGTTGCAGTCTAGGCATCTCTAAAGTAAAAATCAACCGATGGTATTAAATTTACTTGGAGAAAAGTTGCAGATTTATTTGAAGCCTGGAGCAGAGAAAAGTCTCAGGCGTCCATCTTGGTCCGGATCACGTGACTCTCCATTTGGCGCATAATTAAACGAAAACTCCGTCAAAGGAGACCCAAAACTTCCCAGCAGCTGGAAGCCTCTATTAAACAAGAGTGGGACTAAATTCCAATGGCTAAACTCAAGAAACTTGTCTCTTCAATGCCCTGATGCCTCCACTCAGAGTTAAAAAGAAGAAGGGATGCTACATCATGGTAAAGAGGCCCCTGTCCCAACTTTTTTGAGACCTGTGGCAGCCATAAAATTTGAAATGAGCTCATTTTGTGGATAAAATTGTAAAATTTCCATTTGAACTCGGTAACTGGTTTAACACTAAACACTATACTGTGCATTCACGTACTGAGCAGGCAACAGAGGAATTTCAGGAGCTGCTCTTGCCCCCGTACCAGTCAAGATTGTATTCACACGCCATGCTTTAGGGACTAAAGCAAATGACCATTAGCCTGATAAAACCAGACACTGCTACTTACCTTTGCTTCGTACACAGAGTCTGGGTAGTCGTCACTGAAAAGTGTTTACTTCCTGGTGGGTGGGCACTTGTCAGAAGTTTAAAATCATTGGTGCACCCGTAAACTAATCACTAACATTTGGCGATGAAATATGTTATGCACTGGCTCGGCCACCTAGTACTTCCACTGGAAACTACAGTCCTTCATACCAGGAATGCTGCGAAAACAAACTGATCAGGACATTAAAGTTAATACTGCACCCATATATATGCCCATCTACCAAATTGTTAAAAAAATTGTTGCTGTTAAAATAACGTAAGAGACCTGAAACCAACGGCAGAATCGGCGAGAATAATGCATTATTTACATCAGGACAAAATCTACGTTGACACAAAAACTGAACCGTTAGCTATACTTACGCTAACATCATACCAAGCTCGCTATCTAACTTTATAGCAACACAGCTTGGCTCTAAGTGTTTGGCTGTCTCAGACAGCCATTTCATTCATGGATAATGACAACATAACACTAAGACAGCGAATAAGATTTGTGACATGAACAAAGCACAGCTTTTAAAAAGTTCACTGCTAACGTAAATAGCATGAAATCTGCAAGCAATGTAACACTAGAGGCTACAAGCTAGCTGAGGTGGTTCGGCTGTCTCTCACAGAGATGAATAGGGTGCCTATTTCATGATGGCTATTAAGTAGACATGACAATCTGTAGGGAGTAGCGCTATGACATCCTTTCCATTCAAAAAACTAACCAAACATTCATCTTGTTGTGGCTACAACTCGCTGATACCCGGCATTTTCTCCACGACAGAGCGTATGGCCTCCAGTCTATCTATGTCCATGGCCATTATTGATTTTGGAGACTTCAATTTCAAACTCGGTGCAGCTGCTACATCATGGCTCTTGGCCACGCCTTCTGTTCATTGGTTGGTCCTGTGTACTTTCTGCCGAGGTAAATGGGGCAGAGCTCTGAGGGATCAGACTGAGTACTGCAGTGAAATGAAATTCAGCGGAAGTACGAAGGCTGGCGGAGTTTGGCTAGATGACAATGACCTCGAGCTCCTCAAAACTTGATGATAAAATTGTCTCGGTAGAACAGCTGTCACAAGCCCCAAATACTAATTAATTCAGGTCAACAGTCATTATAATTGTAACAGTGCCATAATCACGTGACTAACTGACTTCATCTGACTGATTATTAGTTTTATGACGTGAATATGACAGTGCTATGTCAGCCTTAAGGGGTTCAATAAATTGCTACCCTAAGGCAAAGTTCATATAACATATACCTCCCACCACTAAGTAAAGTTCAATGATGCAGAGAATCGTACACATGTAAGTATTCATGAGGCCACCTCTGGGGAGCACATAAAAATCAGTGGGAATTTGCCTTTGCTTTCTCCAGATTTCTCCAGTTCTTAAATTATGAATTCATTTATTGAGGGGAAAATAATATCCAAACTTACCTGGACCCTTGAGAAAAAGTAATCCCCCCTTGTTAAATCATGAATTAATTGTGATTTAACACATTTTTTAGTCCAATTTCACTAACCACACATACGCCTGATTACTGCCAGGCCTGTTGAATCAAGAAATCACCTAAATAGAACCTGTCTGTGTGAAGTAGGCTAATGGATCTCAAAAAGCAATACATAATGCTGCAATCTGAAGAAATTCAAGAACAGATGAGGAACCAAGTCATTGACATCTATCAGTCTGGAAAGGGTTACAAGCCATTTCTAAGGCTTTGGGACTCCAGTGAGCCACAGTGAGAGCCATTATTCACAAATGAAGAAAACTGAATAGTGGTGAACCTTCCCAGGAGTGGTCGGACTCCAAGAGTGCATCAACGACTCATCCAGGAGGTCACAAAAGAACCCAGAACAACATCTAAAGAACTGCAGGCCTTACTTGCCACAGTTAAAGTCAGTGTTCATGATTCCATAATAATAAATAGACTGGGCAAAAATGGCATCCATGGGAGAGTTCCAAGGCAAAAACCACTGCTGACAAAAAGGACACAAAAGCTTGTCTCACATTTGCCAAAAAACATCTTGATGATCCCTGCGACTTTTGGGAAAATATTCTGTGCAGTGATGAGACAGAAGTTGAACTTTTTGGAAGATATGTGTCCCGATACATCTGGCGTAAAACTAACATAGCATTTATAAAAAGAACATCATACCAACAGTCAGACATGGTGGTGGTAGTGTGATGGTCTGGGGCTACTTTGCTGCTTCAGGATCTGGACGACTTGCCATAATTGATGGAACTATGAATTCTGCTCTCTAGCAGAAAATCCTGAAGGGGAATGTCCGACCATCAGTTTGTGACCTCAAGCTCAAGCGCACTTGGGTGATGCAGCAGGACAGTACTTTGAAACACACCAGCAAGTCCACCTCTGAATGGCTTAAAAAACAAAATGAAGGTTTTAGAGTGGCCTAGTCAAAGTCCGGACTTTAATCCAGTTGAGATGCTGTGGCATGACCTTAAACAGACATGCTCGAAAAACCTCCTACCTGGCTAAATTAAAACAATTTTGCAAAGAAGAGTGGGCCAAAATTCCTCAACAGCAAGGCGAAAGACTCATTGCAAGTTATTGCAAATGCGCAATTGCAGTTGTTGTCGCCGATGGTAAGTTTAGGTTCAGGGGGCAATTACTTTTTAACATAGGGCCAGGTAAGTTTGGATAGCTTTTCTCCCTTAACTAATGAAATCATCATTTATAAATCGCATTTTGTATTTACTCAGGTTATCTCTGTCAAAAATAAAAATTTGTTTGTTGATCTGAAACATTTAAGTGAGAAAAATATGCAGCAAAAAAAAAAAGAAATCAGGAAGGGGGCAAATACTTTTTCACGGCACTGTATGTCTATAATCAATGCCATCAGTATGTTTTGCAACAATAAGGTTGCAAAGGTCTTGAGAGAGCTCTTTGCCTTTACCCATCATGAGACGCTTCTTGTGTGACACCTTAGTACCTTTTTATAAGCCATCAGTTAGGACTAAACCAGCTGATATTAATTGAAGCACCTATTACTAAAACCCCATAAGTCACACTTGACTTGACTTGACTTGACTTGACTTGTGGGGTTTTAGTAATCAGTGCTTCAATTTGCACTGATGGGGGGCAGAATTGCTTTTTAAATACTGGCAAATTTCAGCTGGTTTCTTGGCTTTCTATGCCTTTCTGCACCTCCTTTTCTTCATGTGTTCAATGCTTATTCCCCGTGTCATTCCACTTTATTACACATAACTGAATTCATGGACTTATTTGTTTTGATTTATTTGTATGTGGGGATTACTTGGGTTGTTACCGACATCTGGTGAATATTTTATGTCAACAGCCCAATTTGAAATATATTTACTGAGAAAAAGGTTGATGCATTGAACTTATTTTCCCCACAGTATATCACTCAGAATACCCTGTGCTGTATAGTGATAGCTTTTACATAGTCAGACAAAGATGTAACTATCTCTGAAGACAATTTTACAAGACTATTTCCCTCTCTCCAAAACTAGATTCAAAATGTCCTTGGCTGTAACCAGGCACTGAGAAAAAAAAGGCACAGGATTTTACACCTTGAAAACATACAAAATAACAAATAAAGGCAGATTGTTGCTTTTAAGAATCTGGTCTCAGTGGAGCATCAGTGTGTTCTTTTGTTATGTTATCTTATTTTATGCCAGGCTCAACACTGATGAGCCTTGCAGTCCCTTTGCAAGAATAACCTTGAGCTAAAATGCTAAGTCAGCGCTTGCACCTCTGAAGTTCCCTGAAGGTTCAGCGTTTCTCCCAGAGAATTAAAGAAAACAGACCACCTTTCATCACAAGACAGGAACACAGATTCAGATTCATTTTACTTTCTGTACTGGCTTCCACCAGTGCCATATCTCTTCAAACAGCACAGTACAGAATAAATGTCCCGCAGGCATCAGATACCTTTACTTGGTCAACATTTTGACCTTTTGACCTTCAGAGAGGATTCAGTTATTCTTCCCTCTTCTGAAATAGGGAGTGATGAGTTCAGAACCCAGAAAAATTGAGCCCCCAAAACCAAACATGAGAAAAATAATTGAGAAATTGCATTTGATATATTGACTGCAATCTTTCCATAAGTCAGGAGGACTGAGTGGGGAAGACTGGGGTCCAATGGGCCATGGGGAACAAAGAGCCATATCACATATTTGTGATAAATAGATATCAGAGTTGCTTAAAATAGGCACAATAGTGATACGGCTCATTGGACCCCAGTCTGCATTATGATCAATATTAACAAAGCCCTCCCCTTGACATCAAATGAATATGCATGACCTCAAATTGCAGGAAGTAGACGGAGTAACCAGAGTAAACCCCACTGTAAAAAAATGAAACGTTGACTAAACTTAAAAGTAAGGCATCCAGTTGGAATGCATTTGTGAGTTTTCTTAACTTAAAAGTCCTAGTAGTGGCACAAAGCTATTTTTGAAAGAACTTGAATTTGAGTACATTCAAAAACGCTTTGCAGCTGGTTGCCTTACTTTTTTAAGTTAATTAACTTTTTGTTGCATCCCTGGGCAATGAGTCGGGGGTACTATGGATCAGCGATTGGCACAGTGCGTCAGCTGCCGCGTCTGTAGAGATTTTATTTTAAGTGTTCTACAGGCCACAGACTGAATCCTCGCATATTTGGTGTGGGCCTCATGAGTGGCAAGGTCAGGAAGCGTATTGATTTTCGGAGTGATTGCTTTAGAGGGTCCAGGGAAACACGTCGACCAGTGGGTGACCTACTGTCTTGTGTTTAACTGTGCATGCAGATACACATACACTCCCCTCAGAGAGAACCCCGCTGAGGTCTGAACTCAGGCACTGCAGGCTAGCAGTAAACCACCACTCTCACGAGCCAAAATAAAGGACAGCACGGTTACTGAATCGCTGCCAGATCCAGAGGCTATCTTCAATATGGCACAAAAATACTGAAATGTGAAGACCGTTTGATGCTGTCTATTTTTCCAAAGGCTTTTTTGTTTTTGGGCAGAGATAGAGGGAAATGGATCTGGTGTTAAGAGGGTAAGATCGGCCTTGTGGTAATGTGAAATATAAAGACACACACTCAAGTCTGTGGGATGAACATAAAAACAGCCAGTGCAAAGACTGCCTGAGTAGTTTTACCCATGCATACTTAAGGGTGAGGGTAAAGGGTAATGTGAGCGGTGGAGTAGAAGACGAGCTAAAAGCCCCCAACCCTCCTGAGTGGGGACTGATTTCTCCCTTTGTAACCACAGAACTCTGCCTGCAAATAGATCACACAGATTGCTTTAATGAAGTTTTTCAGAGCAGCTTGCATGATGCCAAAGTAAGTGTAGGGTTTGCAGATGTCACACAAGGCCTTTTGTCTACTTGCTTAAAAAAAGGCTTTCAAATGCATGCTCACACACACCTCAATATCACACGCACACGGGGTTGGGGGGGACTAGCCAATGGTTACACTGTTTTCTCTCATATTATGTTGCTATTTCCAATACATTGCAATGTGGGTATCATATTTTTTATTCTTGATGGCAAACAGATATTTCTCTTTATCATATACTTCCTTATAAATACAACGAATCTGCACCTGTGATACTAGCGCGAGGCACAATATGAAAATGCCCACATGATATTCTCCATATGATATTAGTTTGTGAGTTAAGACGGCAAATAAATGCTCTAAACATTTAATGCATTGAGACAAATTAACAGCTTGTTAAAATCCTGCGATTACAATTGTGGTTGGAACAAAAACCAGCATACACAGTGGGTCCCCAGGAACGACGTTGAAGACCACTGGCGTAAAGTAAGAGATTTTTGTTTATACCCAAGTTGGCAATGTGTTTCTTTTCAGCATCTGATACAGGGCGTTGCTGCTTTTGACTCCTACTTGCACTTCTTTACCCCTCAGCCGACGAAAATCGTAGAGGGGTATTGACGTGGCGTGCGGCGTCCGTCTGTCTGTCTGTCCGTAAACTTCTCGTTTCCGGACGAAAGCTGAAAATCGCCTTGGCCAAATGTTCAATTTTCTGGTGGTATGTTGGGGGTGATTAGGGGAAGCTCCCTATCGATTTGTGTCCCGCTGCGATAATCGTTATGGCCGCCACAGCCGGGCAAGTGCAAGGCTGAGTGGTCCCGCTCTCGACAGCGCGCTATTTATTTATTTTTTTTGCAAGGAGGCTATTTCGGGGTGGTTCATTCACAACTACATCTGATCCCATTTCCTGATTGGTGTTTGCACATCACTTTAAACTGCCATGTCTGTCACTTTCTTCACGCTGATGATAGCTTATAGCTGAAACGCCCCCACATCAAATGTATGTGCCGAGGTATATATTCTCTGCATAATTTCAATGGCTGTGCACCTTTACACGCTATTTTTGTCTAGGACTTGTGTGGGCTGCTGCTTTCTATTAGTGATGTATGCTTCCTTATTATTTTTCTTAAATGTCTGCATTATTTTTTTCCCCTCTCACTCCTGGTAGTCGGTCAATTTTGGGCCAGTACTTGCTTACAGTCCAACACTGTGTGCTGAAAAAGCTTCAAAGAACATGGGGTTCACAGAGAACCCGTCTCTTCCGGAAGACAGTAGAGAAATGGGAATCTTCTTCGGTCACAGAACTTCGTACACCCACCACTAATGAGGAAAAAACAGTCCCCGTTATTAAGAGATGTGTGAGGCGGCATCAGTCTTCCCAAGGAGTTTCACCTAAACTTGTCATTTTCAGTCCCAAGAGCTAGCCTAGTCCCTTCCTCCCCCACAAAAGAACAAAAGATTTAGAACTGCAGTAAAATGCCTTCTGTGTCGTCCTCAAGGAGAACAAAGACCAGCGACAATTGTTTTGTTATTGATCTGGTAGAAAGCCAGCACAGCACTGGGGGAGGGAGAAAGGTAGAGGAGCATTTCTATTGACAGAGGGTTGAAGGCATCCAATTTTAGCCCCTCTTTCAGTTCCAACTGCATAATGAGAGCAAGTGATGAATGAAGCAATGAAAGGTCTGTTTGCAATTGTTCTGACCGCAGAGCAGTGGCAATAACTGCATGCATGGCAACTCTAATGCTAGGTTCCCACTATCACGATTCGCGGCACAATTGAAATCGTGGTCTTAATCGTGGAGTTATCGCGGTGGTCCCATCAGATCTTGGGGTCAGTCGTGGCAATCGTGTTGATCGTAGAAAAGTTCTGGATGGTTCAAAAATGTCCTACGAGCAACACGATTAATTGTCAGTCGTGATCATATCATCACCTCTTATCCAAACCTAAAATTTTAAGCTGCTTTCACACTGGACGCGAAACAAATTTTTCGCACCACATATTACATTCAAAGTCAATGCAAAGAAACGAATACACGCGTTTCGAAAAATTTGCTTCATGTCCGGTGTGAAAGTAACTTCAGAGAAGTTCCACAATCAGCTACGAATGGCCAGTCGTGCCGTTCGTAACGGAGCGCGCAACAGTGGGAACTAAGAATAACATGCCATGCATACACAAAAACACATACACACACCCACACATATGCGCACACACACGTACAACCTCTCACACATGCACATGTGCACAAACACATACATGCGTTCCTGCACAGGTGCAGGCACACATGCACAACCAACCATTCCCCCAGTCACACACACACGCTCTAAACCTTGGAGGGAAAGATAACTTGACTGACAGTGGAGGAGGTTAATAAACCCATTATGAAAAGCCTGTAATTGCAGACCTGCCACAGCAATGGGAAGAGGGCACTGCAATACAACGAGGAGTCACTCACCAGGGCCACAATTTGACAGAAACATAAAAATAACTGTGTGAGATAGCGACCGTGAAAGAGAGGCTGACAACCCATATTAAAGAAAGAAAGAGTGCCAAGCAAGAGGCAATTTATCCCTTTATTTATTCAGAGGAGGTCCACTGCCATAAGAATATCTTTTCAAGGGACCACTGGAAATATTACCATCATACAAAATGGATGATACGACTCTTTAAATGGATTTTAGGAGCGTTTTCATTGCTAACTGGGGAAAAGAGAAAATGTAAACTCCAGGTAAATTGAGGGTAAATGAAACTGAAAGCAGTCTTGTTCTGGTAATGACCCACCGTTATCGACATGGAGAAGGTATGCAGACATGTTCCTGTGACTGGTTTCATGGATTACTATGGGAGCTATGACACTAAAGGCCAATTCCTGGAGGTTGCCATGTTTGACTGTGCTTTCAGGTCGAGATGAGTAAGTCCACTGCATACCTGAACTACAAAGGGGATGCAGTCTGTTTGCACATCTGGGGTCTTATTTATAAAACATTGTGTGGATTTCAAACCTAAACATTGAGTACGCTCAAAAAAAGAAAAAAGGATGCATTGTGAAAAATGTCCCAATTTATGAGAAGGAGAGTAAGGTACACTGGATGTAATTTTTATTTAATTAATGAGGATTAACTTGGAATTTTTCATATCTGCATAATCATATTTTTTTGTGTGTTTTTAATGTTGTGTTTTTTGAAAATAAAAATGAAATCAGAAAATAAGTTGGCATGCTTACGCACCATTTATACATGAGACCCCTGGCTCTGGTGACTCAGTAGGCTGCAGTACCTTCTGCAACAACCGACGGTGCAGGCTTCTGAGGGGAAACTTAATTCCAGGTTCCCAGCCACCTGGCCACCAGTCGGATTTGTGTCAGAGGTGCAGGGGCCTGGTATCAGCTCAGAATTAATTCAAAGGCATGATGGTCAGTTTTCCTTTATATACTGTATACACACATCACTACATAAACATTAATTTATAAGATTCAAACACAAGAATCCTGATTGGTCAAAATCAAAGGCTGCCCTGCTTTCTTCTTCTTGCTTTCTGCTTACATTGTGGACAAGACCGCTGAAATGTCATGTTTCAGGCTCAGATGGTGCACAGTCTCCTCACGTTATAGACACAGAGAGACACACACAAGAACAGGAAAAAAAAAACCTTGCGCACACAAAACACAAGCAAATATGCACATATGGTCAGGTCCATAAAATCAAATAATGAACATGAACACAGCGAGCAGATTTCCGCTTTAAATTGTGTGCATCTACATCCAAATCGGGTGAGCCTTATAGAAATTACAAGCACTTTTCATTTGTGGTCTTCCAGTGAAGACAAAAAAATAATTAGACAGTAGGAAATAGGACATTTATCTGTACAGCTATGCAGTATGTATCTGTACTCTGTATAACACAGAGTGTGTTATAACCGCATAAAGTAAGCAGATAAAATGTCTACAGTTGTTTCAAATGAAAAATTTGCATTGAGAATCATTAGAATTTAACTCTAAATATGTTTGTATGAAGGACAACGAGCTATGATTGGCAGTGAGGCAAGCCATGGTTCACTTGGCTGAAAAATCAAAATGAACACAACAGAGACGTAGTCAAAATATCTTGAGTCTCCACCTCTAGGTCCAGCCACACCCCAACTACTCATACGACACAGGGGTGGGGCTTCACAAGGGCCAGAGAGGTTGAGCTGAATAAGGTCCAGCTTCAGGGCACAGTCACACACGTACACAAATGATGGTGAATGACCATTGCCTGCTGAGGCTAAACTCGTATGTTGTCAAGTTGAGTGTGGGCAGTTCAGAATGTGTGACTTCAGCCAATGACAGCCAAGTGGGGTCATACATTTCTTTGCTTTTGGCTAAGGTAGCAATTTCGCCAGTCAAAGTTCACCATATTTTACCTCCACGCAGAGCAAAAATGTGAGTTTGCTTTGCCACCAAAACCAAATACTTTATTTGCCCCTTCACTTGCATAGAATGGAAGTAAATGGAAGGGCAACATTTGCCAGTGTGAACTTTGCATATGTGTAACTGTGCCCTCTCCTATTTGGCTCTACAGTAAGCAGCACTTGAAAATATTTAGTGTGGCCAAATCAAACATTTGGTGCATTCTTAATAAGAAATAATGCACTGGAGAGATCAAGAACACCCAGTACACCAGTGATAACTGTGGAGGTTGACAAAAGAATCACTTTCCTTGCGAGATGAAACCCCTCCACAACAGTTAACCAGATGAAGAACACCCAACAGGAAGTAGGCATATCTGTGTCTAATTCAAATCCAGGTTTTCTCAGTTTGAAGATAATGGTTCTCACCAAGGTTTGCTGGAGTCCCAGGGAAATGGCTTTATCTCCCTGTCCAGACTGAAAGATGTCAAAAACCTCGTTACAAATCTCTTTTTGAATTTTCATTATCAATTTAATTTGTTTAATTGCTTGATTTAGTAACTAAGTGGGAAATTACTTTTTCACATAGGACAAAATCAGGTCAAGCAGCTTTTTTCCTTCAATAAATGAAATCATCTAAAAATAGCATTTTCCATTCACAAGATTACTTTGGTCTAGTTTTTAAAATTAGTTTCTTGATCTGAAACATTGGAGCTTGACAAATATGCAAAAGTAGAAGAAATCGAGAGGAGGGGGCAAATACTTTTTTTCGCACGCGCGCACACACACACACACACACACAACACTCAGATTACACACACATACAAAATACATTCCCCCCCTAACATCAACATAACATCAATATCAACTCTCACCTATGTCCCAACAACATTTTGTGAATTGGCCCGCATTCTCTTTTCTTGTCTTTGCTGTCTATGTTTTGTTTTGTCTTGAAAAAAATACAAAAAGACACACACATGCACCATATAGATGGGGAGATATGGTAGGGGTGACGTAGTCACGGCAACTACAACATGCATCTCATCTCCACTTCTCTCTCTTTTTCTATATATTTGACTCATACATTAACAAGAGGCCACCTCACTTTCCCACGCGCCTGGAGACTGGGGTTGGAGATGTGATGTGTGCTAATGTCGTCTTTAAGTGCTTTTTGCTGTAAGGGAAACACAGAGCACAGGGAGAACCCCCCCCTACACACACACACACACGTGTGCGTTCCTCTCCCAGTGTGAGACCAGGAGGTCACAAGCTAAAAGCAAAGACAGCATTTACATCCATTTTTTGCATTGTCCCCTTCCAAATGCACTCTCCCTCTTTCCCATTTCAATGGCGCAGTGCTGAATGCATTTCCATTAAATCAGCACAGCGAATGCTATTCAAAGGCTCTATGGCAGGGGAGAATATTCCTGGATTATCTGTTAAAATTTGCATGTGTAGGCTGCGCATTGTCCTTGCCTGAAAACCATCCAATTTGCAACTAGAAAATCTGTATTGAATTTTCCTCCCATAGCACAATTACAGTGAGCAGTACCCTGTCTGTTGCAGTACGCTGTCAAGTTTACTTCAGGCCTCAGGTGCAGAGATTTCCAATCATCTAATCCATCTATCCATCCTTCTTTCACATCTTCAAGGCAAGAGCAGGAAGAAGAAACATGGCTCTCCCCTACAAATGAGTCAGTATTCAATTTGGATCACTGTAATATGAAGAGAATGGAGGCAAGGAGGACAGAATCAAGAAAGGAGCCAGAACAGGCTACATCAGGAGGCCGTTTTACAGTCTTAGATGGATAAAAAATACTTAGTAAATGAGAATAACTCTTCATGCTATAGTCCATTGTTCAAGATTTAGGAGGTCTCTATGCTTTACTTGGTATACTTTCAGCTAACTCGGTTACTCGGGAAACGATGCACTATAACCATGCTTTAAGTGCAAAATTCATTGTATTTTCTCGTAACAAAACTAATCAGGTATAGTCTGACCAAACAGCTCATGAACAGCGACCAGCTAATTAAATGCCCCAAGTTAGCCATTTTTTTCTCGAAAATGAGCCTTTTATTGCGGTCTAAGTAGAGATTTCCAAAAACAACATGAAGTTTGACCCAAATTTGCCAATTGGCGGATGTGGCATAACAAGACGAGTTCCAAACGTGGAAATCAATCTGAAAACAAGATGTTGTCAAAGAATACTATTTCCATAAATTCATGTTAACAAATATTTTTCAGATCAGAAGGGGAAAATGTGCTATGAATCTGCAATGAGCTGCTATGGCAGTAAAAAAAAAAAAAAAAAAAAAAGGCAATATACGTTGCCTGGCCAAAAGAAAGTCTCACACTCTAGTATTTTGTAGAATTGCCTTTAACTTTGATTGAGGTGCTGAGATTTAAAAATCCATTGATGGGATAGTCTGGTCATTCAGCACCTTCAGGTAGTCTGCTGACTTCATTTCATTGGTGCATAATGTTACTGAGCCTAGACCTGACCAATTATAGCAACCCCACTCCCTCCACAGGCTTGCACAGGGGCACAAGGCAAAACAGGCTCATGAGCTTGATGCACCCATCACTCAGGAATATTTTAAATCTGGACTCATCAGACCACATGACCTTTTTCCTTTGCTCCACAGTCCAATCTTTATGCTCCCTAGCAAATTGAAGTTGATTTTTCCCAATTAGCCTCACTAACCAGGGGCTTCCCTGCCGCCACCTGCTGTTTCGTCCCAGTCCTGCAAGTTTTGACACATTTTGCGCGTGCAAATGCTCTTACTTTCACAAATAAACATAATGAGTTTTACAGACATTTTTTGTCAATGAGACCATACCCAAGTGCGTTATTGCTCTCTGATCAAAATCATTCATGATTTTGCCAAACACATTTCTTCGTCACTATCATTCCAGGTTGTAATATTGCATTGAACGTCTAAACCCAATTCCATTGATTTCAACGATTTCCTCTGTGGTTTCATTCGCTTGTTGTAGGCTAATATTATTCCCCTGTTGAAAGACAGTAGTACATTTCCCACAAGCACGGAATACATCTTTTGACGTTGTTTCAGAAATGAGAGGCAACACACTACATTAGTCAATGTAGTGTTAAACTACAACAAAATGTAGTGTTAAACAAATTGTTGACAGCTGACACATATTCATCTTAGCAATAATGATTTAATCACAGGTTCTTTGTCATTTGCTTATTTAAACTAAATAGCAGGTTTTTTTGGTCAGACAGTGTAGAACACAACTCTTTCAAACTAAGTGAATAAATTAGAGAAACGTTTCCATCAGTGGGACAGAGAAACTTCTTTAGACAGGTCATGGGCCTTGTAGGCTTCCCATGGTGTGATAAAACACCCTGTTCCTGTTTCAAAAAAAAAAGTGATCATACATGTGATTCTGACTGAGATAAACCGCTCTGATCGATGAACGAACAACATTATTTCATTAATTTGGGGCTTAATTGCGTACAGCTTTATGTCAAAAAGATTTTCTGAAAACGGATGTTTCGTAAGATTTGGCTAGGAGGAAGGAAAGCAAAACTCTAGATATTTACAGTAACAAAACGAGAGGGAAGAAGGCTCACAGTCTTGTGAGGGAGGTGACGGGCGTATTTGGGTCTGGTGAGCAGTGCATTAACCTCCGCGCAGGAATAATCACACTACAACTGGATCAATTTCATGCCTCAGTCGGTCTGCCTAATCTAAGAAGGTATCCGTCACAACTTGCGAGTATCCTGCAAGGATATAACGGAAGACGAGCCAATAAGCTAATAGAGGTGTTCAAACGTCAGTCTTTACATGTAAAAAAAAAAAAAAAAGTTTATGAAAGACAGTCAAGTTTTCCCGAGCCTACACTAGTTGTTCAGATAATCGAAGCCAAGCGTAAGTGTACTTAACGAGCTCGCCTGCTGTGGAAAACGAGGACATGGTGGAACCGGCTCGTCTCAGATGATTGGTTGCAACGACCCCAACGCAACGCATCGCTGCAATAAGGTCGTTGATGAATAAATGATCGGATTGATCAATTAATAATGAGCCACTGTAGGTGCGCTCACTGGAGCGCCGCTCGATGTGCCCTTTTCGGGCCCACGCACTATATCATTCCTCTGTCTTGGTAATGGAAAAACCTGGATGCCTAAAGGTCAATGATAAAACACAGTGGGAGAACTTGCTCATTCAAAAGCACAGAAATGTAACGCTAAGGTTTTTGAATCACAAACGGGGCGGAGAACTGAATTCAATTCAACATACGGGGCCAAATCGAATACTTCTAATAATTCACCATAAGCAAGTTACAACTAACAAATCGTTGAGTTAAATTTCTTATCGTCTCATAATACAGGCTAATGCTGTGTTAAATTTTTTGTTATGATGCTGAATATAGCTTAGGGTTAGTAAAATTTGAGGGTGATGAGGCAGACGCCAACATTCAACGTCAAACAACTAAATTAAGTCGAGTCAGGCTCTTCCATCACCTCCCTTCATCCGGATTCGCTCTGATGGCAATGTAGCCTTTGAGTATACAGGTATAACAAGGCAATCAGAGATAGCAGACCTGGCCCCAGCCACGGGCTGACAGACAGACAGACACACACACACAGACACACACACACACACACACACACACACACACACACACACACACACACACACACACACACAGGTCAGGTAATGAAACTGACCGCCCTCAGTTGTTTGACGGAATCCTTGTGGATACCAATATCAATGCAGGTACAGAAACAGACCTTTAAATATCACTGTTGTTGAGTTCATCGAGAGGAAAAACCTGATTACAACTAGGTTAGGTGTGTGAGTCATTTCCTAGCATTTGCGTAGCTGTTTATTGGATCCCAAAGATGTCAGCTGTTAAAACGAAGATACATTGCCAGCCTCGCGTATTCTCAACAATTACAGTTCAGTTTGTTGAGAGAATGGGTAAATTGATATCGATTAGCCTACTCACTTTGTTGGAGAAAAAGGGATATCAGCTTGAGAGGATTGAGTGAAACACAATCATTGTTCCTTGGAAATGAAAAGCTGTCTGACCTTTATGCCCATTATTTTGGGGTTTCTTCTGTCTGCAATCATTGTTGTTTCAGCTCGAGTAATGCAATGTCTGGGTAGGATTACCTTCTCTCGACCTGCTAGTAGTCGACGCCTTTGATTTTCGTGGCTCAACAGTGGCATCTTGTGGAGAGAGTCATCAGCTGCAACGCAATTTCACAGTATTTGCCTAATTTAATTACTGAAGGTGAACATTTCAAATCAGAAATTTGTTTCGTCTACTTTAAAATTTAAGATCACTGTTTAATAACGAGTAAAACGAGCGTACTTTTTAATAACAGAAATGTGAATGTTGCCGGTGTTCTTTTCCCTTCCTTAAAATCAGGGGCTCCGGGTGGGGTTCTGACCAGCTCAGCCGTCTCATCCCGACGCGTTATGTAAAGACGCTACCCGAGCAAGCGCGTCAATGTACGACGAAAAAGGCGGCTTTTGACTCCGTATTTGACGCTTGAGTTAAATCCCTGCTCACTGCTCTCTCGACTCAAACCCTATCCCTAAATGTCAAATAAGGACGCAGAAACCCTTCTTTGTCGTTGGGTATCGACGCATGGTCAGGTAGTGTCACTGTAAGACGAGTCGGGATGAGACTGTTGATCAGTTACATCCAAAAATCGATTACGCGTAGGATAGAGAAGAAATCAATGTCTTCAACCATGAATCGTAACGGCCCGATTTCTGCATTCAAAGTAGTCAATGTTTTAATTCTGACCAGTGATATTACAATAGTCTTGCATAGCTTTGGCTGTTGTTAACGTAACGGAAACGCTCGGATAGTTTGAGCATGTCTTCAAGAATGCTGATTGTAGCCGTCAGTCATAATTTGCGTAACATGGAATGTGCCGTAGGCAGAATACGATCATGTGGACATGCGTTTAGTGAAAGAACTACGTGGGGTTTTCTTTTTTTTAATGATGGAAGTTGCCGATGCCATATTGCTTGTCACCTTCCTTTCCGTCCCATCTGAACCACAAGCATCCCCGTTTTGTAAAATAGCTACAGCTCTCCGGCTATCAAGCGCATCGTCTTAAATCACGTCCTGTTAAAGGAAGCGGCAGCTGCAGGCTACTTCAAGCGGATAGTACAGGGCACAGCGCGCTCAGGTGGGATTCATAAATTGACAGTATTACGATAGGTGCGTGAAGAAATTCACGTTCATTTGTGGGCAAGAAGCCGCCCTAACAATGCACAACAAACCCTTGCAGAAAATAGCCGGGAAACACTATCAGCCATTTTCCAAGGTGAATCATTACTGATGCTACGTGATGGTTCATATTCTGTATATTCAATAATGTTTATTCTGACAAATGACATGTTTGACATTCAACCAGACATTTTTTAATATGTACCCTTATGTGGGCTATATGCATCTCCCTTTGAAAGGTTCTGAGCTGTGCAGATCTCATGTAGAAAGGATCTTTAAGGTATTTCAGCCCGGCCGGTCTGGTTTTAACAGTTGGACAATGAAACAGTATGGTAACACAGGAAAGAGAAAAACAAAATATTCAGTATTGGGGCAATTTTTTAATGCTTTCATCACTAAATAAAAAAAAACTTGTTTCCAGACACCCTGTTCTCCGTTCTTCAGCATTATCCAATACATTTTGAGCCATGAAGTTCATTCTCACAAAAAACTACATATGCTCAGATTAGATGGGTGAAATATTCTCCTGACACGAACAGCACTGATGTAATGTAGTGAAACTAGCATGAGGTCTCAAAGCTATAATGGGATACCAAAATGTCAGGGGCCACGTGAAGCGTGGAAGCAGGTAAATCTGCCAAATATGCCTTGTACAGTTTATTTACAGTATAAACAATTTATATGCACTATCACATATCTACACACTGAGGTACACAAACACATCATTTATGCATTTATACATTGCTGTATTTTTCAAATGAGGAGAACTGCAGTGCTTCTCAGAAGCGTCATAATGTACATGTCCTAGACATTGTATAATACGATAACCACAAGGATAAAAAAGAAGAACATTAATATTAATAATACAAATGAAACTGCATCAGTAACTGAGTGGGACCCATGAGCAGGGTACAAGCACAGACTGATGGCATGCTTCAGTGTCTGAGATGAGGTGAAGCCATGACAAAGAGGATCATGGGATTGACTTATAAATAACAATCCACTTGACAGCGCTCAAGCCTGTTTTATACTTCTTCGCAGTACCCTTTTTCACTAGTGTTGTATGACACGAAGGACTTCCTTTCAGCTGATGAGAGTCATAAAACTATTTCTATACGGACTTGCTCAACGTCATAATTTACTGAATGGAAACTTCTAAAAAAAATCGCCTGTTGCCATCATTTTATCACACATGTAAACACGAGCAGGTTGGTGTTTTCTTCCTGCAAAGGCAAAGAAAATTGCCTCTGGTTGACTTGACCAAAGAAAGGTAAAATTGAGGGCAACACTTTAATTACTTTAGCAGGATATCCATCAGAAGGGTCGTGCAACAAAGTACAACCGAATATTAAGACGCAGGGCTGGTTTGTGCCTTCCTGGTTTCCAATTTTGTTTCTGGTTCTGTGTCCGGTTCTGTTTCTAGTTTAGATCTTGGTCTCGGGCCCGTCGGTGTCGAGCGGGTGGAAAGAGTCTCGTATCCGTACGGCCTCAGCGGCGCACAAGTGCCCGAATGCCTTGTTGTACCATTCAGGTGTTCTGCCTCTGAAATGAGATGGCACAGGTGAGAGCTTCCAAACACACACACACACACACACACACACACAAGCTCACGCATACAAACATGGGCACACAAATACATATACAAAAGAATTATGGAATCACCACACATTTAGGATGTTCATCCAGCTTTTTTTACTTCACAGTGAATAAACATATTACAGATATGAAACAAAGCAATTTTGTAAACATGCTTAACATAACACATCTCAAACAAATTACATCAAATTTGTATTAATTGCATATTTTTTCATAATCAAGAAGAGGGAAAATAATGGTATCATCGTCAAAAAAAAAAAAATCAGAATTAGTACTTTGTTGCTCCTCCTCTGGCTTTTATGATGGCGCATGGACTTCACTAAAGAGAAACAATATTCTCCCATTAGTTGGTTCCAAATGTCAGTGTTTGAATTCGTCTAGTTTTGTTTCATGTGCCTTTTGTATTTGTATTTATTATTTTTCATGTTTCAGTGTTTATTTTCTCTTTATTAGTCTAGTCATTCCCTTTCATTGGTCATTTTCCTCGTGTCTTTCATTTTCTCTCCCGCACCTTCTCTGTCCCATGTTCATTGTTAATTATATGATTGTTCCCTCATTTCTAACCACACCTACCAGCACTCTTTTCATATCCACACACCTGTTAGCCATTTGATTTGGTCCTCAGTTCTCCCTTTATATACCACTCTCTTAGTAATTAGTGAGCCAGGATGCCTTATGAGCAGTTTCTGAGTCTCCTGCATAAGGGTCCGGTTTATGATTTATGCTTAGTCCTCAGTGGACGATTCACTACTCATGTTTGATTCTAAATTGGCTTTTTGTTTATCTACTGTTTTGGCTTTTGCATCCTGGCTTCCTGAGGATGGGACTGGTTGCTGATTAAAACTCTGGCTTTACTCTGCTGTGCTGCATTTTCAATGCTTGTTTTTGACCAGGCCTGAGCAACTATGATTTCTAATAGTCACTGAACTGGATTCCCATCTGCGTATAAGTTCTGTCTCTGCTCTCTGTCACCAACTTTCTTGATTAACGTTCTACAGATCAGTTTTGCAGGATGGAGCCTTGTCATAGACTTTAATATCCACCATAAAATTTTTGATTGGAGTGAGATCTGGGGCCTGCACCATAAAGCTGGATTTGTGCTTATCGCAGTAACTTCACGTTTAACCCTGGGTTTTCTGTACCATTAAGGCGCCTCACTTCTCACCGAGGTATATCACCGCGGCAACATAAGCTGAACGGCTAACCTGCTCTGGAGAAGGTTTAGTTCTAAATTGAGATCACAGCGTGCAAAAGCACCACCTACTGACCAATCACTTCTGTGAGAAAATAGAATCACCGTCCATAGAGGTTCCTGCGGAGTTCGGTGCGCGGAAGAATACCAATATCTACGATACAGGTTCTCATCTGAGGGTTTGACATGTAGCGAACGCAGCTGAGTCTTGAGCATATAGTTTCACATCTTAAGTGTATTACAATAATGTATTTTTCCACGGGCAAAAGCACTAAAGCTTTGTACTTGTTGCAGTTATGAAAGTAAGCTTACTGACCGCTTTGAATTATGTTTTTGTAGTAATTCATTGTTTGTTCTCCGGCTCTTTTGACACCGCCAGCCGGGTTCCAGCCGGGAAAAAATCCATACACACCATAAGAATACATCCTTGCATCACATCAATTTAATGAAATACTGAAATTTTACTGATGGGGCAGTGGCATTATAATATATAATAAATAAATATATATATAATATATATATAAATAATATATACATATCTCTATACCCAATAGACTTCCAGCTTGATCAAACATAACCAGTAAAGCAGAGAAGGAGAGATGCTCTCAGTAGCCTACATAGCGCCTGTTGTAATGATTTACTGCAGCAGAAGTAAAATTAAATCATCGCGGGTGCAGCAATAGCCCACACACAATCGAATACGGGAGTTATTTGCAGTGATATTATCATTATAATTGACTTACGCATTTACACGGTCGGTGATTTTTGCCAACTGCCCTTTCTGTATTTGCAACGGTGTTAATTTTTGCCAAGATGATATGTTTATTCTCTTTATATTTTTGTTAAGAGCTCTTGCTCCGCGTTTGAAAAGTACGCAGCTTTGCTTCCAGTCGGCTTGTTCGTGTCTGCAAGTGGTCATTTGCTTCAAACACCGCCCATTTTATGTAAACGCGCACATACCTAGATTGGAAAACCCTTGGTTCAGTTATCGAGTTGATAACTGGCTTCGTGGAACCGCTTATCAGGAATGCGGTAGTCTGGTTAAGTGCAGCCAGATAACTAAGAGTAACGCCGGGTATGTTAATCCAGCTTTATGGTACAGGCCCCTGTACTGTTTGCAGGTCATCTCATTCAGTTTGATATGCCTTCCCTGAAGAAAAGCTTTAATACTTTTCTGTGGCAGGATGCAATGTCATCCTGAAAAATGACTTAATCCCCAAAGCTATTTTCTATTGCCAGAATCAGAAAATAATCCAAATTCTCAATGTACACCTGTGCATTGACTGTGCTTAAGATCCTTTGCCTGACATGGAACCCCATATCATAAATGATTTGGAAAATGTCCTTTTTTTAAGCATCATCTTTAGGATCATTTGAAAGATACAAGGCAATGTTCCCACAACATTGCCTTTGCCACTACAGATTCGTAATTCATCATTATCACTTTCATCCACACTCTAATTGCTTTTCTTTAGCCCACTGTAACCCAGCTTTCTTCCCTTTGGGTGTTAGTGCTGGTTTTTGTTTGGCTTTTCTGTATGTAAACACCATTTCTTACAGTTTTGTTACATTGACATCTGTTTCTGCCTGCTTGTTTTGGGCCTTTTCTATTTTCAAGGCATATTGCTTTTAATTCTGCTCTGACACTTTGATGTCTTCTGTGGTCAAATCGTATGTTTCCTTTCATAACCCTCCCATTTGTTTATACTTGCAACACATTTTAGACACAGCTGACGAGGAACAACCAACATTGTTTGCCACTTTCCCACTGAATTTCTTTCCTGGAGCAGTGCCATGTTTTTTTGCTCTGAAGTAAAAAAGTTGGATGAACATCCTGTATGAGGAGATTTCATCATTTTTATCAGGGGTTATACATGCATACTTGCGCACACAGTCATTTTGTCGTTCTGAGACACACACACACAAACACACACACAGACCTACTAACATGGATGTACAAACTGATACAGGTATACAAATACATACTAAATGTACATGCAGTCACTCTCAAACCCACACAAAAACCCATGAATGCACTTGTGCGCATACGGAGTGACGGACATACATGTGCCCGCACACACTCTTACTCACTCACTCATGATAATCAGCAACTCACATTAATTGTATCCCCCAAACGAGCTCGGAGGATACTATAGATTTGGCCTCGTCACGCGTCCGCGTCCGCAGAGATTTTCTTGTGAACGCTCTACAGCCCGCATAAGTGCACCGATTCTTTTCAAATTTTGCAGGGACATGTATTATGGTAAGTTCACGACATCTGTTGATTTTGGGTACTCTGGGACCATCTGGGCCCAACTGGGGGGCCTTCGGGGGATACATGTGCTCGGCTGCCGAGTGCTCTAGCTTTAGTAAGACTTCTCAAATCCATTTGAATCTGTCTTACTTTGACCTAAACACTTTCTGTTTTCTTTAAAATTTAGTGCCTGAATATATCCCATGAAGATCATTATTTTGTGACAATAAGCAGGCTGTCGTTTTTTAAATAAGCTGATAGTTTCTTGCCTTTTTAAATCAATCGGAGAGCAAAAGATGAGAAATTTCACCATCTCACTGACGGCCTTAACTTTCTGAATAAGTTTATGTTTGCCTGCTACACACAGCATGACCTCTCTGCCCTCAAGACAGTAATGTGAATGCTCTGAACTGTGGCACATTTACATTGTAGGAGGTTCAGACCCATGAGGAACAGTGGGTCTGGGTGTTGCTGGCTGGTAGATTACACTGCAAAACAAACTCCAGTGTCATATCTGGACTTAAAAACATATTTCTATGTTTTTAGCTGAATAAGGCGATATTATTGCCAATGAGCTGAGATGAGTTTGACTCTGGTCAGCCCTCGCCATCAAGAAAATATCACTTGTCAAGCAGTGTCGTAAAACCTGCAAATCTTTTCAAGTTGAGTCACATGCCAAGGTTAACACTTGTTAAGGTGGATTTTTTTGCATCTGCCAATATGTCAGCTTTCACAGTGATTTTAATCCTGTGGCAGCTTTGCTGATCAATACTTCCACTATTGATTCACCATGGTCATCACTCATGAATAAACCAAGCTGAGTGACTCAACAGGAGGAAATTATTTTCACCAGGAATTTTGTTCACAGTATTGAGGGATATGCTCTATTTGCTGTCTCCCTCTCTCACACACACACCCCCACACACACACACACACACACACACACACACACACACACACACACACACACGTGTGTACACACCACACTCGCTGTCCCCCTCTCTCTCACACACACAAACATACAAACACAGAAACATATTCTCCCTACCCTCTCACTCTCTAATTCAAATTTCAAAAGATTTTTTTGACACAAAATACGTCAGTAAATATTGCCGAAGTACACTAACTCGAAAAATGAACTCTAACAAGAATATTTTACCTGTCTCTCTTGCTCTCAATGATTTTCTCACTTGCACACGTCCACTCGATGTCACACACTCTTGGACACATGCGCACCAGTTCTGCCCTGCACACTCTTCCTCTGTCTCTCCCTCTCAAACACTTTCATTCACGCACACATTCACTCTCTCACTCACCCTTCCTCTCTCGCTCTCAGACGCTCTCACTCATGAACATGCAGGCACTCTTTCTGACACACACACAAGTGTTCAGTAAAGACTCCGCCTCCTCACCTGAGGTCTACCCTGCTAATGTGTGTGAGGCGGGATCGACCCGCACTGCACGGCTCCAGCAGGTACTGCGACTCCAGGACCACGCCCCTGACCCCGCCCATGGGCGGAGCTTCTTCATGCTCCACAGACATTGAGACCAGAGCGCAGGCACCTTTAGGCATGTCAGTTCTCCACGACCTGCTCCAAGACAGACAGATATACATATGAATATACTTATGAACAGAAATACACGGTGAATCCAGCTTTCGTCCTTACATTGCAGTACGTCTGTAGTGAGCATAAAGGAAGCCTGTAGCAACATGAATAACAAGGCCAAAGGAATACGTCTCACTTATTATTTACATCTGCAGTGTAATTTTACTACCAGCACATTGCTATTTACTTAGCTAGTGGGCTTACACTCCATTTTAAAGATGAGTGGCAAATAAGTACTATCCCATTTGTCTAATGACACTTCAACAATATGGTTGGAAAATAGTGCGGAGGATGTTTTGCATACTCCATTTCGCATACTCTTGCAAACCCGCGAAACAGTACGCACTATGCTTTGAAGACTCAGAATATCTGTATGATTTGGGGTTCTTGGGCTGCTTTGGCAGTAGTGTGATCACTGACCTGAGTACCACAAAGTCCCGGCTGGGGTGTGGGGGCATACGGCTGAGAAGGTACTGGTACACCTCCGTCTGCTTGTCCAGGGTTTCCGGAACCTTCCACTGCAGTAGGTCCACGTCCCACAGGTGGCGCTCCCGCAGCACACGGTTCAGCACTACCGAGGGCGGAGCCTCCACTTCCGCCACCACCCGCCAACGCCGAAGCGGATTTCCATCACCCACCTGTTGAGGGATGAGGAGGCACGTGTCAGGTGGTTCCGTTATACCAAATCAGGTTCACTTTGTATGTCTGTATAAAGGTCTCTGTGTTGACTTAAAGCAATTCTTACCTTTCTGGCATTTTTACACTTTTCTTTTGTAATGTTAAAATGCTCCTAATAAGTGTATGGCACACTAAAATGTAAAAGAAATCCACCAGGTGTTGAAACTCATCAATATTCAATTCTCGTGTATTTCAGATAAAAGTCTGACCAATCATTTTCTTCAGTCAGAATAAAAAGATTTAACGAGCTTCCTGTCTGTCATCCGTCACCGCGTCCCCACCAGTTGCCTACCGCTGTCACAACTTGCAAGTCGCCCGCCTCTCTGGCAGAGCAGCAGAGCGGTTGAGACAAAACAGGTACTCAAAAGTTAGCCTGCCAATAAAACAGCTGCAGCTGCTCCTAATTTAATGACTAACGTTATCGGGACAATTCTGGTGAGGTAAGACGTTATGACAGCAGTTTTGCAAGAAAATATGTGTGAATCCTGCCGAAAAATGACGCATCTGACTGTAAACAAACAGGCGCTGAAATGCTATAATTACTACTATAATAACGTTAATGGTAGTTCCTCAGACGTTACGAGGGCATTTTATTTTATAACACATATAGAATTGAATATTATGTAATTACTGTTGGTTAGTTTTCACTAACCGGCGCCTCTGAATCTGACTCCATTGCCCCGTTTCAAGGTGCTTTCACACTGGACACGAAAAAATGTTTTCGTCCGACAGAATACATTCAAAGTCAATGCAAAGATGCGAATACATGCAAGATTCGCGTCTTTGCATTGTCTTTGAATGTAATCTGTCATGTGAAAAATTTGTTTCGTGTCCGGTGTGAAAGCAGCTTCATTTGCACTGCTCACTTTCTCAGCGCACACGTCAGGGGAGGAGGGGAGCCTCAGAGGTCAGGCAGGGGGAAGAGGGTTGGAGGGAGGCGGAGTTGTTCATGTTCAAATTTTTGTTAAGTGC
Source organism: Gymnothorax reevesii (assembly GCA_029721435.1). Classification (NCBI taxonomy): domain Eukaryota; kingdom Metazoa; phylum Chordata; class Actinopteri; order Anguilliformes; family Muraenidae; genus Gymnothorax; species Gymnothorax reevesii. Next base: position 25,119,201 of record CM056578.1, on the reverse strand, counting down.
TGTGCCACATGCCAGAAAGGTAAGAATTACTTTAAGTTGATGTGTCTATGTTTTGTATGTGTCAGAATAAATAATTCACAACATTTGGCACATACAATGTATTTATTTTTTGTTCCAACCATTATGGTGCCATGTCTATGGTGGCATCTGTATTTGGACTGCGGCCCAATTTTAAAGAGCTATCATTTTTACATGGCTTATTTGATATGGAAGTTAATATTCACAATACAAAGGCGAGTCCGCACGGACATCTGGGAGTATGTGCCTCGATACAGCTGTAGAAATCACTGCCCTTTCAAATTGTGACAATTTCCAAATACACTTGGACCACTCCACAGAATCTGGCAGTGCACTAATGTATTTATATATACAGATCATGAGCAAACTTGTTCATGTGCATGCACCCTGCATTGGAATAAATATCATGTGTGTGTGTGCTGCTTGTATTGCACCAATCGCACATACATGCTCTATGGGCTCTAATTTCTTGGCGCAGTGCAGGGTGGCGCTGTGTGGCGCAGCCCACGCAATAGTAATTGCCACTTTGGCAATTTGGTAGACGTGTGGTGGTGTCGTAGATGGAGGTGTCACATATTCATCAAGACGCAGTGACAATTTCATAGATAAAGGTTCCACCAAAAGTGTGCAGAAAACTCGCCAGCTCCAACCTGGTTTACTTTCTGTGGTAATTTGGCTGACCAGCGCACAGTGCGCACACGTCACCGAAACCTCACAGGCAGGTTTCCAAAATGTCAGGCTCCTTTCCATGCAATAAATTATTACAGCAACCACTATTTAATGAAACTATCTGAATCAGGACATAAATTATAGTATCTATATCGATTGTCCTGATGTCAGATCAGAGAGTGAGAGAGAGAGAGGTGTGCATGTGGGCTCGTGAGAGCATGTGTAGGCGATGTGGGTATGTGTCCTTCAGTTGCTTTTACGCCGGACGCGAAGCAAATTTTTCGCGTGAGTGATTACATTCAAAGTCAATGCGAAGAGACGAATACATGCATGTATTCGTGTTTTTGCATTGACTTTGAATGTAATCTGTCTTGCGAAAAATTTGTTTCGCGTACAGTGTGCAAGCGGCTTAATACTATTATTGTCCCTCAGGTTTTATCATTTTTTGTGGGGGAAAGGAATACTGCCTGATTGCTATGATTTCATACTGAGTTAAGATCACATATGGAAAATAAATGTGTAACGTATCTTGCATTGTTGTCCATGCATGTTAATGCCAAAATTTTAAGCAGCAACAGGGTGTAATAATAGGAACACGCTAGCCATCATTTCTCCTCCCAATGATGCAGGCATAAGAAATAAATGAGCAACCGTCGTATTTCATTCCAACTTCATAAGTTTGAATGATCTGACGTAGTTTCGTTTTGAAATTCCATTCAAGTTTGCTAATGGTAATAATTTGTGAATGCCCTAGCTAGCCAGCTAACTCATATTCGTAATGCTTAATATAGACGTAAGCAGTGCAGAACATATGCCTGAAGCAGCAGAGTAAAATGCAACATTAATGCATCATGCAGATATAGGACAGAAGCTTCTATATTTCAAGTTTCAAGGTGAGGAGAGGAGCTCATTTGATTGGTGAAGATTTGACTCGGCTGTGTTTAACCCAAACACGCCGTCTCTCCTCCCTCTTTGCCACTTGTGCCGGCAGGAGGGACAGAGGCTGGACAGAGGAGTACTTGCACAGGGCTGCACCAAACACGAAATTATAAAATACACCTGGATACACCCCGTTGGCGCGGCGCTCCCCCCATTCGCTGCGCCTGCGCCTGGTCAAGGAATTTAGAGCCCTATGTGTATGCAGGGCATTGAGAATGTGCTCTTTATGAATACACTCTGCAAGATACCCACCTTCTTACAGGAGACCTCCGCCCCATTTAAGCTGGAGGCGGAGAGCATCTTTATGAGTGTGTGTTTTTGTGTGTTAGTTCACATGTACTGCATACATACTGTACAAACTCAATTCCACAAGATTTAGGACAGTGTTATAAAAAGGAGATGTTACACAGTGGTGAACATCCATCTGTTCGCTGGAATGTGTCTCAGGCATCACATTTTGAAATAGCTATTATCTTCAAAAGACAATTTGAAGCATTATGATATTACTATTTTTGTCTTTGTACTTTTCTTGAATACGTTACAAGGGGTTTACCAATTACTGCTAGCTGTTTTTATTAACGTTTTTCACATTGTCCCCATCCTTATGGAACTGAGATTGTACACCATCATCTGAGAACGCACTCCAGTCCCATCAGCATTGGGGCAGGTGTGCCTGAGTGAATATGTGTGCGTGTATATGCAGATTTATACTGTAAATATACCCACCCTCTTAAAGCACTGTATGCGAGTATGCATGAGTGAGAGTGTATGTTTACACTGTGTGAGTATGCATAGACAGTATACTAATATACTTGCCTTCCTGTCCCACACCCCTGTGCCGGCAGCATTGGGGCTGGTGTGTGTGTGTGTGCATGTATATGTGTGTACATATGTGCATGTGTGTGTGCGCGTGTGTTTACTCTCTCTGAGTCCATAAGGACAGTACACTGATACACTCACCTTCCTGTAGCACAGCTCAGTCCCTGCAGCACTGCTGCAGCTGACCCAGCTCTTACTCCTGTCCCGGGCCTCTCTCAGCAGGCCCTGCAGCAGCCCCTCCAGGTGTGTGTGGTAGGAGCCGCCTTCCTCCTCCAGCTGCTTACACAGCTCCTCCAGAGACGGCACAGGGAGCCCCGCCTCCAGGTAGGGGTTTCGAGACTGCGCCACCATCTCAGGCGGGATCTGGGAGGAGCATGAGCAGATCAGGATTCAGTGCGGGGGGGCAGGGTGGATTTTACTTGTGCATCTTGAGAAAAGGTCACCTATTTGCTATTTTCTCAGTAGTAGTAATACCTGATTGGTGTAAGCAATTGCATTTGCAGCTGCCCATTCAAGATGATGCCAGCTGAAGATTGAGCATTTTATGTGTTGTGTCTTGTGTCTGGGGATAGATATCAGTTGCCAACACTAATATTTTGTTGGGACACCTGTAGCTTTGATCAAGGTGCACATTTGTTGTGGTATTGTTTTGACAATCTTATACAGTGTTACAAAATTTATTTCCGACAAGATTTGTACTAATTTTTGTCCGAGATATTGCATTGAATATGAGTGAGTCAATTTGCTCCGTTTAGCCTTCTCCAGCACATCCCAAAGACTCTCAGTTGGTTAAGGTCCGAACTCTGAGGTGGCCAATTCATGTGAGAAAATGATTCATCATGCTCAATGAACCACTCCTTCACAAACTGAGTACGATGAATTTTGGCCTTATATCCTGGAATATGTCTGAGCCATCAGAGATTAAAAAGTCCATTAATGAGTTACTGGTCATTCAGTATATTCAGTCAGCTAAATTCATGACATTGCTGCTGAACAGTGCTGAGACTAGAGCTAACTGACTGCAGTAACCCCAGATCATAACACTGCCCCAGAGGCTTGTACAGTGGGCCCGATGCAAAAGGGGAGCATCGCTTCATGGGCTCCCTTTCTATCCCTGATGTGCACATCACTGTGGAACAGGATCAGTCTAGACTCATTAGAGCACATGACCTTTTTCCATTGCTCCTCAGTCCAATCTTTATACTCATAGCTGCTCATCTTAAAGTTGAGCATGCCCATTATAAACTTGTGAATAATCTGGATGCTTTAAATCATCACTGGGCAGTGGGTGGGGTGTTGTGTCATGTACCATGCTATGCTGCTCTCCGCTCAGATCGGATCGGATATGTAGTTATTTGAAGAAGTCTTTTGCTTCATTCTTTCGCACTCTCACACACATACTCTCTCTCTCATACTCACACTCACACTCTCTCTCTCATATTCACACACACACACTCTCGCAGTCTCTCTCACACTCTCTCTCATACTCTCTCTCTCACTCTCCATCTCTCACACTCACACTCTCACACACTCTCTTACTCTCTCTCTCACCAAGATCCAGTCAGACAGGAAACTCCAGCACTTCCATGAACTGTGGGCCACACAGGATAAAATCTGCAGATGCCTCCACATTTAGAATTCCTTTTCCAGGAACTCAGACTATGGTGTTTTCACTTGTCATTATAATCCAGAAGTAAAGAGAAATTGTTCAGGGAAGGTTTTTTTTCTTGGTTGCTGGAGGTGCAGGGGCTGGGCAGGGGTGGGGGTGCTGACCCTGAAATACCTCCTCCCAGAGTAGCAGTACCATTCTCAACAAATAAAATCACTTAGATGAGTGTATTGTGCCCTGAGGCACCACCATTTTGCTTGTTTTTATGCCATTCTGATTTTGCACTGAAATTCACTGGTCTGCTGGTTAGCAGGACCCGCTGCCATTGCTCTCAGTAATTAGCATGGCTCACTCACTCTCTGAAAGATGCTTTAGTTTATTGTCATTGTAATGTAATGCAGTGCAGTGCAATACTAATCAAATGTGTTGCCCATTTGCTTGGTGGATTGTAGAAGCTTTAGGCTTTAGTGAAGGTCGTCTGCACGCAAAATAGGCCTTTATGTAAATGTGCACGTCATGCTATGCTATTCCGTGGATAAAATATACATGCACATACAATATGTATCCATGGATTGCACACACATACTAATCAAAGTAATATGCTCAGTGCTTCTTTGTTCACTATCTGATGAGGGATGAAGCCAAGGCCCAATTTTCACATCTGTGTGAATTAAACAAATTACTGGTGCATTCAATGCTGTCTGTTCTGTTTCACTCTCTCATACATTATGTTCTATTTAAACATATCCCATTCTATTCCATTAAAGCTGATTTATTCAGTTATTCTATGCATTACCATAGTCTACCCCGGCGCTGTACAACCCTGTTCCTGGACATCTACCACCTACTAGGATTTCATGTCAACCATAGTTTGGCACATTTGATTCTGCTACAAACGTAATTATGGCTCAACAACAATGCCGATGATTGAATAAGTTGTGCTTCATTTGAGAAGAAGAGGAAGCCAACAGGACGGTACTCCTTATAAAACACAGATGGGCGGCCCTTTTTTGTTCTTTTGTGTGTCCTGTCCTTTTCTCTTACATGCAGTTCTATTCCATTTCCTGTCTTATTCTCTCATAAGTTGTTCTATTCTACAGCAAATTCTGTCATTCTATCACTCTCTTCTCTTGTTCAATTTTCACTCTCATACTCAGATATGCTCTTCTATTGTCCATCTTATTCTCTTAAATGCTATTTTTTCTGCCTATTCTTTAATACACCATTTTATTTTCTGTCCAGTGCCATTGTATGCAGCTCTATTCTCTGTCCAGTTCTCCATTACGCTGTCCTACTTTCTGTCCAGTTCTTTCAGTGCTGCTCTGTATGCAGCTCTGATGTACTGTACCCTGAATGCAGCTCTGATGCACTGTACTCTAAATGCACCGGTGATGTACTGTACTAAGAGCCGTCTCGAACCTCAAAGAGCTGGTTGCACTCGGTGATCATATGTGCCAAGCCCTGAGTGGCAGCAAAGTTCTCGCTCAGGTCCTTCTGATCGGGACGACCTGTGGCGTACTTCTTCTGCATCGCTCTGCGGGGGGGTTGGTGGATGGATGGAGAGATGAGTAAACAGTAAAGGGAAGAGAAGAAGAGATTTTCTTAAGTCAGAATTACATGGTGTAAGACACGGGGGGGTTGACAGCTTAGAAGGTGGTATGATGGGACAAGGGAATGGCGTGAGAGTCCGTCTCTGTCTGCATTGTACTTCTGACTGGGGTTGGAGGGTTAGGAGGATACATTGTGAGCTGCGTAGCAGTGATGTGTAAGACATGAAGCTCTTCTGACATTGGTTTACTTCAGGAGGGTTTCTGGTTTTACTCTATGTAGTTATCCAGCTAATTTAGTCTTATTAGTAATCCAGATTTGTGAAATAAAGTCCTGGCTTACTGATTTAGCTGGATAACTGCACAAAACAAAATCCAGAACTGCAATTTATTTCTCCAGTACATGCTTAGCTTCAAGAAGGTATCAGGGTTTGCTCAATGCAGATTACCAAGCTAACTCTGTATTTCTGTATTCACTGCCCAGATATTTACCCTCTAAGGATGATAGCTCTGCCTTGTGACAGAAGTGTGAGGTCATGGTTACCGTGGCGAGAGATTGTCCTTCTTCAGGATGTTGAGGTGGAAGAGGGAGGGCGCCAGGCACACGGCAATGTTTGTGGGGGTCATCTGGTTCTCTTCTACGGAGGAAGTGACATCACTAAGGAAGCATAACAGTGTCTGTAGCACCTCCCTGTTCTCGTCCGGCATCAGCATAATGGCCGCCTGAACGGCCTGCAAACGCTGGTCCTTAGGAACGTCTGAGAAGAGAAACGTAGAAATGAGGGAAAGAAAGACAGACGAGAGAGAGAATCCAGCTCACAGTGTTCAGAGTTACTGTTACTCTGAGAGAACAAAAACTTACTGAGGTCACCTTTAACAGAAGTAATCACTGTGAGTAACCAAGCAGTGATGAGGTTGAGCCAGAAATGTTAACAGCGTCATTGTCAGAGTTATTAGACAAAACACTGCTCTAAGACTAAGGTTATTTAAATCGCTGTCTTTCAGTGAATCATAATCCGATGTTATACTGACGTTGTATTGACTCGATTCCCCTTTGAATCAACACATGAATCCTGACTGATATGTAGCAACACCCCTAGCACATTGGATGACAGCCAGTGTACTCACACTGGTAAATGTGAAGGAATGTCTCGCCCAGCTTGCTGGTGAGTAAGGGTTCTGGCAGGTCCCTGAAGAACTGCTTCACCATGTCCGCCACATCATATGCAGACTGGTCCTCATAAGCCACATCATCTGGCGAGCTCTCGTTCATCTGCCTCAAGGCCTGTATGCGAGACTTCACCCCGGACTTCCGAAACAGACCCACCTGGATATACGGAGAGATACAGCTTGGAACTTTTTTCCAACTAATCAGCAAAGGAAGAAAAAGTTCCTCCCAGTGTTTTGTCCAATCAGGTGGATTTGCTTACAGTGGGATAGAAGTACACATGGGACTATTTTTACTCTCTGAGCCCTGGATTTCTCACCTCTGGTTATCCCTGCGGTTTAGTCATTTGGTAACATAACAGCTATATATTCCCATGTGTGAAGAAGAAAATTTTAAATTAGAACAGCCAACACAAACATGGCAAGCGTAACTTCACAATTTTGAGACTTTGAAGACAAGTTTTGACAAGTTTACTTCATCCTCATCATAGTCATTTATTTTCACAATTACCAATAGAGCACATTTTTAACATGTAATGTGATATTGAATGAGACATGTCAGCAAACCACAGAGGAAAAACAAACTCTCTAAAAAGAAGTGCCAATATCTGTCACGCTTTCCGTGTTACTTTTTTGCCAGTTTCAAATAATTACCTCGCCCCACCCAAAGGGTGAGGGCAAGGGGTATTGCTTTTGGTTCTGTTTGTTTGTGTGTTTGTTTGTGCGTTTATGTCTGTTTGTTTGTTAACACTTAAGCAGCAAAGCTAATGGCCAAATTCACCCCAAATTCACTTAAGGGATTGCCACTCACCCAGAATAGATTCCTATTGAATTTCGGAAAAGTAGGTGAAAGAAAGTGCGAGGGGCGGGGTTTGTTGTGCCTGGCACCACTTGTTTTGTGTCTTTTTTTGTTATCATAAAATAGAAGACTTTATTTAGACAAGAACTAGTGCTTTAAACTAATTTGATTTGCTTTGTAAGCGTATTTTAAAAGTGCTGGGGGCAATGCAGGACATAACTTTACCTCATTAATTGGAATCAAATAGACTGCACTGCAATGTATCGGAATCAGGAGTTGTCCCTCTTTTTTGGGAGGGGGTTCTCTACCTGGTCCAAACACTGGCTCCTGAGGTACCTCAGAGCCTGTTGTAGGCTGAGGGGGAGAGGCTGTCCTGTTCGCTGCACGTGTACAATCAGGGGCACCCCAAAAACATTCTTGTCCTTGTAGTCCGGCACTTTCATCCTCTTCATGAACTTGGGGACTGACCTGAGGGACAAGCTCTCTGTCAGTAATGCACAGCATCATCCAATAAGATCTCAGCCCCATTTTTTCCAATAAAAGCAAGACAATCAGCTGTGTAGACACGGTCACAAAGAAAAACGGTAACACTTTATATTGAGTACACATTATTAAGCATTTGTTAAGCATTAATAAATTTAAAGTTTGAAAATGCGATAATTAAGCATGTAATTGATGAGCTTACTAATGAAGAGAAAAAATAACTGATTATAAGCTACTTACCAACGAGTATTCATGTTAAAAACATGATTTATAAATTATGAATTCAGTATTTACCAATCCATAACTAACATTCTTATTAATGATGAGTTGAGTAAGACATTTACAACTGTTTATAAACTACATACTAATGAGTATTAAGATGACAACAATGCTTTATACATGATGAATTCAGTTTTTATCAATGCTTAACTAACACTTAGTAATGTGTACTCATTATAAAGTGTTACCAGAAAAACTGCTGCATTCACTAATTATTTTTGCATGCATTTAAATATTCTGTTTGCTCTGTTGTTTTAATGCTCCAACAGACTGCACAGTGCTTCTTTGTAGCTGCTCTGATTTGCAACAAGACCATTTGTATGTTTCTGTGTTTGATAGAGCATATTTACGTGTGTGTGTGTAAGTTTGTGTAAGTCCCAGTGAACACAATCCCATTTCATACCCTCTATCTCTGGTTTTGATGCTTTAGCCCCACCCTTTCTTACCAGGTCCAGCCATGCTTATTGGACAGGGAGTACTTCTCCATGATGGCTGTGAGACGAAGCAAGGAGAACTTCTGCAGCAGGCGAAGCTGAGCCGCTGTTTGGCTTGTGATCTGCAGTGACGCCCCAGATTGACTGAGGCAATTGGAAATCTTAAAGCTGGGCCAGCGTAATCTAGTGATGACAGAAATTAAAAAGTCACATACCTGTATGATGTCAAACACAAAAAATTTACATGAATAATTCAGTACAGTTGTGTTTCATTAACAATGGGTCAGAACTCAAAATTGGCGGTGGGAATGCATGAGGGGGTCTCGAAATTTGTCTGTCGCTGTACAAGTATGTGCACTTAATGGGTCTTCTAAAGGTCTTAAATTCCAGGCACCTATAAAAATTTGAAAATGAAAATTTCATTTGGATAACACTGTCCATCAGGGCTGTACAGCCCTGCTTTGGGAGACTCACCATAGAATAGGATTTCATTTCAATCCTAATTTAGCACACATGATCTACAGTACATACTAATTCTCAGTTTGCCTGGCCTTTGCAATGCATCTCCTCCCAAACCGCCCACCAGATCCCAGCACCCTCTGGCAAATGCGTTCCAGACGAGCCTGCCTCTGTCTTCCGCCATGTGGGATCGAACCAACTCGCCCCGTTACTGAAATTTGGGCCATTTTATCAATTTTTGCCTTTCATTACCATGACAACAGGTGACGTCACTATTTGTTAGGATCATTGGACACAATCGACACCCTGCGGAGCATGGGTTTGGCTAGTTTGACTAATTTTGCAACTGTGGGAGATCTATTGCTTCTCTGTAGGATGAGCTTTGTTAGAGTTGGAGTTAAACATACTGGGATTCGAGATCTCCAGTGACCAGGGTAAACAGCTGTAAAAAAAATCCGAAGACATTTCAAATGATGCAAATAGATGTTTGTCTGATTTTCCTGTCGAGCATTTTGAAACAGGGAACTGTTGGCACCTGATCACCTAACATCTTATTTCAAATCATGGGTATTAAAATGGAGCTGATCCGCCTTTGCTTTAATAACAGATTTCTAGGACGCATAAAATCATCTCATCATACGGTAAAGCCTCAAGATAGTTTTTCAGAGGACTGAACAAGCCTTGCATAAACATTGAAAATAGCTCCAGAACAATTGACTCAATTTCCATCCTTTTTTGCAAAATACTTTATTATTTTATGCCTGTAGGTGTTAAACATACTGTATTTATTGCATGACCCATTTAACACGCCTCATTTAGCTCAATAAGCAAAGAGATATCGTCTTGGTTTGACCTCATTAATGTGACTCAATGTTCCATTCCATTTTGTATTTCAGTTGACTCAGGAAAAGGAATAATATTATAGTATGTAGTGAGAAGGCTCTGTGGCACAAAGCTGGGCCTTTCTCCATCTGAGAGTTAGCTTCCTGAGACAGTGGCCAAAGATCAGGAGGGGCCTTTGTACTTCATGGCGAAGAAAACTCCAGAGATCAGACAGGCTATATACAAAAAATTTGCCCAGCTGTGCTCTTAGAATTTTGCATTCCTGTAGGTTTTCAATCCAACCCTAAGAAAGCACATTTTACTAATTAAGCTGCTATTTAGAAGAACCAAGTGTGCTCTGTTAGGGTTGGCATGAAAACCAACTAGATGGTAGATCTCCATTGTAAAGGTAGGTATATTCCATTTCACTGCATTCGAGGGAGGAGAGGGAATAGTTCAGAGAAACAGGACTGAGGAGCAGGCAGACCCCTGCTCGCCACCCCCGACTCACCGAGTGGGCCTGGTGAGCGAAGCCCCCACCCCTGAGTCCCGCCTCTCCCGGGTCCCAGTTGAGTCCGAGTCATTGAGTGATGCCCCATCACGTTCCCCGTCGCTGGGAGTGGTCCGACCCTCAAGTGCAGAACTCCCATCAAAGTCCAGAGTGATCTGACTGGAGGACTGCGGCCCAGAAACCATGCCCCCATTAAAAACCCCACCCCCTGCCCTGACCCCGCCCCTTTCAGGCAGCATGTTTTTGGACCAGTGATCCACTGCCTTCTGCAGGCCGCTGACGTGTTGGAGGACGTCGTCCAGTTGAGGGAAGAGCTCTTCTTTTTCCAAGTCTAGCAAGTCACCTGTGCTGGCATACAGGTGAGAGCCGGGGACATTATCGTACACGCTGACCCGGCTCCCTCTGGGACAGCACTGACCGGGGAGGCGGGCTTCCTGGACGACTCTGGGGGCGGGACTGACCCGCCAGTCAAACAAAGCCCCGCCACCTCCGGTAGGCGCAGGCGCTAAGCTTTCCACTGACAGCGCTTTGGGGAACGTCCCGGGCTTGTGGTCGCGTGGGATGTGAACCACCAGATCCTCATAGGAGCGAAACTCATTCCGTCGAGATGATTCGCCTGAACGCCTGACTGGTGCCCCCGTGTGGCCACTCAAATGCCCAATGGCGTCCTCCAGGTAAATGCCACCATGCTTATGGGTGGGGATTTCCTGGCAACGGTGCTCCTTGATGATGCTGCAGGGCGTGCTCACAACACTCCCACTCGTCTCCAATTGGCTGCTCCCCTCATTGCTGGATTTGGAGGGCGAAGCATCTATTTGTTCCGCTCCAATGTTGACAATCTCCACACAGTGGACCTTCTTCAGAGCCTTGGGCTCCCCCTGTAGAACTGGAGCGCTGATCACCAGCGCCCCCTTGGGGCCACTCTTGGAGGACGCTCGCAATCGCAGCATCTCCATCCGCCTCAGGAAGTCTTTCGCGCGCATTCTCCCATGCCGCCCACTCTTGGCCGGAAGTGAGCCGTAGAAGGTGAGATCCCCATGCCTTCGCGGTAACCTCGAGGGGATGTGTTCAGGCATGGAGGGGGAGGGGGAAGGGGCAGAGTCGGGACTCTCCCATTGGCTGCTCTCGCTGTGCAGGGAGGAGATTTCTGGTTCGCTCAGGTCCGTCAGCACACTCTCGCTGCTGGCTGCTGCCCGAAGCCTCATTTCCGCAGCCCCGCCCCCCCTGGCCACGTCCCCTGGTAAGCTGTCAATGTCCTGCAGCCTGGACCAGCGCCGACTCCGCCTCTCAAATGTCCATCTGTCGCTGATGGCAAACAGGTCTTCTTCATCTGAATCTTCCTTCTGAGACAAGGGGACAAAGCATATATCACAAATGAAAAATACTGAGGCATTCGCATGAATTTTATGAGCATAGTATGTTTCGTGCAGTCGTGCTACGGCAAGCATCACAGAGAGCCTTGCATTAAAAAGCCCCTCAAGTGCAAATCTATGGAAACAGTTGTGAAGGAAAACTCCCTTGAGAGTAAATGCCTCTTTCCTCAGTAAAAGAAAATTTCTTGGTCCAATTTGTCAGTGGTGCCCAGTGAATAAAGGATTCCCAAACCACTTGAGTGCCTCAGAGGTGTTTTCATGTACTCCATAGTCTTTGTTTCTAAAAAGTGCCTGATGTTGACTTTTTCAGCACCGTTAAGTTCACCGAGTTCATATTTATTCCAAAGTTAAATCAAATCCAATTCAGATCTCGAAGGACACACAAAAACTCTGGACCGAACACTTGCAAACTCACGTTTAGAGCTGAACACTAAGGGTTATGACGTGGCCCTATGGAGGCAGCACCATATCATAAGTCACCTTTATAAATAATCACTGTTGTTGTCATGGTATTGTCAAAAAAAGTTTTGTAACAGATGCGTTACGATTTAACTGCCTTTTTATCAGCAGATTTGAAAATGCAAGAATGTGTGAATTCCAAAAAGACTGAAATTAAACTACACACAATTGAACTGACATGTCGCACCACAATAAATGAGCAGTGGTCTAACATATTTTATATTACGTAACAATATACACAGTTCTGCCATTGGTCCATAAGTATTAAAACTGGCAACAGCTGTTCGAAAGCTGAAACACTCCAGAGTGCAACAGGCCACATTCCACAAAGGAACCGTGTTCTCAAATACAAACCCAAGAAAAAAGTCTGGACTCATGGGAGTGAATAATATTACAGCGGAACAACATTCTCAAGTATCCTCCAGACCAGATTAGAGAGGATATAAGAGATTTGAGCCTTAGAAAACATTGACAAACATGTGTAGGACAGTAAATTTTTCCCCTCTTGGTCAAACTACTCCCTCAAACCGCCACTCCGCAGCGGAACATCAGGGCTCTAGAATGTCAGCGGAAAAGCACACCTGACGCACGACTTGCTTCAGACTGTCGTAACTGGCGACGAGTCTACTGAAATACGATGCTTACACAAACTCCAAGGAAAGACAAGGAATTTTGGAGTTAGTACCGTCTGAAGATTTCAAAGATATCCAGTATAAGGTATCGGGTGCTCAGTTCAAATAAATATTCATCCTGGTGGCAAGCGGCAACAAAAACATCCCAGGAATTCAACTTTGCCGTTGAAAGCAGAATTTTATGCAACTCTATAGAACTTATTCAGCTATGACAGAGCAACCAAATACCTAAAGGAAGATTCTGGAATGGGCATGAAATGTACCTTCGCCCAGGCAATGTTTTAAGCAGATTCAAAAATGCCTATTTGACAGCGCAGAAGCCAAGTCGATATTAACCGTAACAGCAAGCCTATGACCAAAAATATCCTCATACTCACTTTCTTTTTGGTTATGTTCAAATCCAGCTTCATTGAGGCACACTTATTTAGGGTGTTGAGCCTCCTGTGAAAAATGGAGAGAATAAAGAGAGAGGAGAGAGAGCTTCAGAGATCTGACCTTCTTTTATTGAAATTAGAAAACGTTTTACAATAAAATTAAGACCAACTCCAGCCCATCTATCAATACCCTGCAGTAATAGAGAGAGAGAGAGCGCTAGAACGGAAGAGAGAGGGGAGTGAGAGAAAGAGTGAAGGAGAGATTGAGAGGGAGTCTCTACCACAGTTTGTTTCACGTTCTCTTTCTCTGACAAACCTTTTCCCCTCCTCCACAACCCCACAGAAGCCTGCCGCACACCAACCCTGTCTCCACCCTCCTCGTGTCTTTTAGCCTAATTAACAGGGTTTACAGCCCCCAAACTCAACACGCCCGCTCAACCTCGCGTGTTTGACTGTGAGATCTGCAGTTGGGAACAGGCTAGGTGGTTCCAATGACGACTACGGCCCAGCATGAAAAGGTTCACGACCTTGATCATAGTCATCAGATAAGCTTAGAAATACTTGGTCAAAAACATTTGAATCATTCATGTGATCTTACACCGTAAGAGGTGAAAATATTCCTTTCTGAGTAACTGGGCTCATTTAAGTTGTTACATTAAAAAAAAAAAACTCACTACAAGCTGCTGTAATAAGGGTTTTGGCCTTGTTTCATCTTTGCATCTCTGAAGTAAGTATCTCTCTCTGAAAAAGTAATTCCACAGTAATTGAGCCAAAAAACTCTATTCACCTGAGCTGCTGACAAAAGTGTGGTGACATAATTCTCTTTTAAAGGCCTGTCTCTTGTTCTCAGCTAGGGATCAGCAGTGTTTTCTGGCCGCCAAGAAGTCAGATCCTCCTCTAAAGCCGTAATTAACCCAAACCTCCTCCAGAGAAACCCAGCACTGTGACAGCTCATCCCCGAGGCTCAGGGGGATCAGAGGAACTATGCCACTCACCTCCCCACCTCGCCCTGTCGCGCCTAACACACCCTCCCAAACGTACAGACATCTGCCCACAGTCTTTCGCCCCAAAGACTAATGTGCCTTTGAATAATGGGGTCAGAGTGTGATACAGGGGTAGAGGGTCAAAGATCAAAGAGGGAGAGGTGGCGACCAGCAAGGTGGCCCGTCCAGCTCAACGTCTGGCTCCATCAAGGGTTACGTCCTGCGCAGACGGTTCAGATCTTACAACACCGACCAGATGCCCAACTGCAGGTTGTAAGAAGACGATCTGAGTTGCATGGTTAATAAACCATTTGACGAACATGTTCGAATGTTTTCTTTCTTCAGTGTAACAATTGCTTTCACTTACTAACCATGACGGTATTATCAGCATTAAAATGTAACAAACATTCTAATGTTCCAAGCTATCTCATGCCTTAAAGGCTTAATATTCAATTTGAGATGCTCGCAAAGTGATAATACTGTGGTGATGGTTGTAATGGACTGTATTTAATGCTTGAGACTGGACGTAACAGATTGACTGAAACAACACAAATTGAGCATCTCAGTCACTAAACCCTAGACAGCTTCAGTCAGTCAGATGACCGTTGTCCTTACCTGCAAAGAGGCTCTACAAGGTCTTTGTCCAGAAAATCATGATCCTTTTTCACTGCAGAAATGTCAATGGGAAACTGGGAATCTACGGGAATGAGACGAAGGGCACAGATCAGCTTGCTAAATCACTTCCTGCTCTTTCCCATAATGCACTGCAGGGCTCTACTGTATGCTTTAAAATAACAAAATCCTCAGCATGGCTTTTCATGACATCTCTGTGTTTTTGAAGTCGGAATCCATGAAATATAGCGAGCAACATAATTTACTGGACAGTGACACATTTTTCATTATTTTGGTGTTGTCAGGCTGAAGTCCATCACCGGGCCTAAATTCAATTGAACATGAACTTTACTAATCGCAGTGGACACTGAAGGCAGTAATACCCACAACAAGCATAGAGAATTGAAGCACTGATTACTAAAACCCCACAAGTCAAGTCAAGTCAAGTGTGACTTATGGGGTTTTAGTAATAGGTGCTTCAATTGGTGATAGCCAAAGTAATCCCTCGCAGAGCATCTCCAGGGAGAATATTCAGCATCTGGTGATGTCAATGTGTCAAAGACTTCTAATAGTCATTGCAGGCGAAGTATATTTTAAATGTGATTACTGTTTGGCCCCATATTCTTCATTATGTTAAACTCTTCAAACTCTTCTAATGTGCCTGAAAATTGGAGACAATAAGGTTGATGTAATTTCTCAGCCGTCCATTTGATGTGGATGAAAACCCCCAATAAGTAAAGCTGCCAGTCAGCGCTTCAGCGTTGCTGTCATTGTATCCTTTAAAACTCACGATGCAAGAGTACAGAACCAAAATGAAACGCGTTCTACTGTCCATTGAATGATGGTGCTAACTGCTCACTGTATATCAAGTGGCACAGTATGACATTAGTGACGTTTTGTAATGCAGCAGTCAAGATTAGTCAGTAAGAATACAGATTAAATCAGCTTTGCCAAACCCTGTTTGTAGATATCTATCACCCATGAGGATTTTGTTTCATAATTTGGCCAATTAGATTGTACTTACTGCAGCTCAATGAAATCTCTGGCTGTTTAATGAGTTATGCTTTGTTACAGTCAAAGCGAAAAACCGTAAGGATGGTAAACCACCAGAAAAAGGGCTGGGCTGCCATGGTTTAAACTGCAGTGCGTGAAAGCACTTATAGTACAGTCGCCGTTAAAACCGAAGAGACGGCGTTAGTTAACGCCCAGTAATCTCAGACATTTCGCCCTTCTTACCCATTTCTAACCATGATCTAACACGCGATAACGCGGTACTTCACACTGCTGACCAATGAGCCGTATCACAAGACAATTTACTGCCAGGAATAACCACATGTGGCTCCGCGGAACTGAATGTAGTACCGCGTGTAAGTTATAGAATAGAGGGCATTTTGACTGTTAGAATTACGTTTGTGTTTGCCGTTATGTATTTTAATATATTTTTATTTTCTCTTGCAGTGAAAGTGGAAATGAGAGCTTATGCGACCTCTGGAACGCGTGTGGCTGACATTTCCTTTGTTTAAAAAGCCTAGCATGAACAAGGAAAAAAAATATTATGATAAATTCAACAGTGTAATATAAGCAATTGTATTCTTGAAGGAATTTTTTTTGGTATTTCAAATATGTCTTTTTATTGCAGAAACTGTGATTCTGAGAGTTTGTGGGTAGACCTTCAGCGAAGTGTGTCGGAATTGATTTATTGGTTTTGAAAATCCAACCGCAATATAAATAAACAAATTGGTTATATACAGCTTAATAGCCTGTGAGCTTATGCTCACGTGATCCTCCGAAATTATGCGTTTTCGGATCTGCAGAGGTGTGAGGTTGTCTCTCGCCAAGGAGTCAATCATCGTCCTAAACTGTGGGGAAATGCGGTAGGTTCCATAGTTCTGAATGTGATGTCAGTTTATGGTTGGGCATTTAATAGAAAATTCCTGCCACACGCTGAGCACGTCATTAATTCTTTAATAGGCTACAATGAGCTTGAAGGGATTATTAGGGTGACAATGAGTAATGATTGAAATGACACGAACTGAGCTGTATTGAATGAGTGCCAGGTGTATCCGCTTTAAATTCCCTGAATTCAGTTTACAAAAGAGCCTTTCAGTTTTAAGTGACATTTAGTAATTATCCTTAAGATATTGAACAGATACTTTTTAAATTGCATTTTCCTTATTGATTGATATATAATAAGCCTTCTAAAAATAACCTGTGTAAGGTTCCGCAAATAGTTTTTTTTCCTTTTTTTTAGCGCATTCAAGAGTCGTTATGGTAAAACTAAATTCATATTCTACACAATTATTTCCTAGTTGCAAGGTTTGCGAACATTATATTTGAACATCTGAACGGTTATGACAAATCATTAAAACAAATACAGACCATGCAAAACATTTTGTCATGAAAAATTGGTGAAAAATTGCCTATTAGCATTTTAAAACGAAACAGTATATAAATCGAAAAACATTCAAGTTCTTTCCGTAAATGAATTTTACTGAGACGGGGTGCAAGTAATCTTCGATATAGGAATGAATATAAGCTACTAAATTACAGGTTTGCAACAGGAAAAATAATATATTTCGGCACTTGAGAGTAAAATTTGCCTAATAGTACATAAAAGCATACATTCTCTGAATATAAAATATTGCAGAAATGATACCTGATAAACAAAATCCTCACCAAGAATAGCATGATATTTAATAGGAAGTGGCTATATTTACGGCGCTGTACACGGTGATTCGGGGTTGTATTTTACGGCGCGCGTGCGCATTGACGTTTCTTCACTTATGTTGCCAGTTTCCAAGCTCAGCACACTTATCTGCGAGCAACGACGAAGTAATTGTTTTAAATACAATCTCTCAGACCGCTTTCGCACATGGTACGATTGCTCGGTACCGTGCCACAGTGCGATTGGGTATTATGGTTTGGGGGATTATATTATTGAGAAGGGGCTTTAGAATATTAATATTGCGAATGCATGCTGCGCGTGCCCAAGCAAACCGGTGTGTCATCCCTCAGTAACATGGATTACCACGTATAGCAGCACAAGAAATTAAACTCAAAATTTTTTTGACTGAATTTCAGTGGTTAAAATCATCAAAATTGCTCCCTACAACTGTTAAACGCGAGTCCGTCATCTTGGGTTTGCCCGGAGACGCCACCTCCACGCATGCCCACTTCGACTTACGGTAAATATAGCCCCGAATCACCGTTTACGGCACCGTAGATATAACCACTGTCTATTAAATAATCCAGTTGCGTATTATTTCACACTAAAGTTTTAAATAGTAGCACAGGTAGAGCAAACTGTATAGTTTAAAATAAAAAGGCTTGCAGAAATGATTACTGGCAACATCACCCCCGCCAAAGCAAATCAATATTTTATGTAGGCTAACGTTACTCTTGCATTCATATTTGGAAATAAATAGAAGAGAATGATTTGTGTGTTTTATTTATTTATTTTTTTAAGATGAAATATGAACAAGGATGTATTGTCAACTTCAGATTTGAAGTATTTTACTTCAATAAATGTGAAAAAAATAACTGAAACACCATGTTTGCCTGATGATGAATACATTTTACATTCATCCAGGCTGCTTGTGTGTCCAGTAATAACTACAGACTGCTCCTAATCAAGTCATGATAATTTTATAATAGTGAGCAAGTAGAAATGACGGACTTTTGGGTAAACTAAATAGAGTAGTCTTACATGACGCCTAAAACAGGGTGATTTTCTGGTCTACTTTAAAAAAACAAAGGTGAAAATTGAGAGTATACCCACTTCTCCAGGGACCACTACACCACTGGGCACAGATTTCCAGGCAGCCAGAGAAATAGAATTCTGTCTATAACTATAACCACACTGAGGAATCTGATTTCCAGGCATGTTTTATACTTCAGAATCAGACCAAAAACCTCCAGGTCAAGAGAAAATGCAATAAAAAAAAAAAAACTGTCCACTCTCTAATATATACCTTACATAGATGACCCGCTCATGCCCAAAGACAATGTGCCATGTGTCATAACTTATCAAGTTTTTTGTCATAAACTATATGACAACTACAACTTCTCAAAAACTGGGGACCTTAGTGAGTGCATCAATTGGCTGTTGACAATGCCCACATCAGTGAACTTCACTATTTGCATGAGCCAAGATTGGAGACTTCCAAGAGTTAATCATACAATAATTTGAGGAAAGACTGTCTGTCTGTCTGTCTGTTTGTTCCCCCTACTCCTCCGAGGTCCTCTGACGGATCTTCACCAAACTTGTTGGGTCTATGTAGGTTGTCCCTGGAATTGTCCTTGAGGGGTTAGTTTTTTGAAAGGTCAAGGTCACTGGGGTCAAAGGTCAATTTTTCGCATCTCCCATCTCCCTGGACAGATTTTTATGAAAGTTGGTAAGTGGACGTAGGTCGTCACAAGAAATGAGCGCGAGATGTCCGTCCGTCAAAGGTCAAGGTCACGAGGGTGAAAGGTCAAACCGTAGGTCGTCACGAGAAATCAAGGTCACTGGGGTCAAAAGTCAATGGACAGTTTCCTGACAAACAAGGCACATACACAGACAATGTTGTCTACAGAGAAATCCTCAACTAACCAGTAAGCTACAACCAAACCATTCTACTTTGGACACTCCACCACCCCCATGCCAGACGGAACTCCCCTTCCTCTTGGGGATAAGGGTGTGGCATAGCCCTTTACAAATGTAACTGCTGTATTTCCATCTCGATGCTCGCACAGTCAAAATTATTCTCGCCACGGGTAATTTACTAGTAAAATAAATGTTGGATTTTATCAGAATGTCAAGACAAGAAAAAGACTTGTAACACAAAACAATCGAGATTTGGGGTGTGTGCCATAACTCATAACTCAGGCAACACTAAATTTTATTCCAATGCTGGAAATTTTTCGGCAACATTGAAATTGCATGAAAATTTGTCTTGAGTAAGAGTGGAATAAGTTTCTGCTGGGAGACGTATGAGCCCCATCTCTCCACTGCTGGGAGACGTATGAGCCCCATCTCTCCACTGCTGGGAGACGTATGAGCCCCATCTCTCCACTGCTGGGAGACGTATGAGCCCCATCTCTCCACTGCTGAGAGACGTATCTGCCCCATCTCTCCACTGCTGAGAGACGTATCTGCCCCATCTCTCCACTGCTGGGAGACGTATGTGCCCCATCTCTCAACGTACCCACTGGTGTTGGGTTTCTTATGAGGGGTAAATGAGTTTGCCTGAAAGCCATGGTCCAGCCAAATTCAGCAACCTCACTCTCACACGCGCACACGCAGGCAAACACAAAAACACAAAAGCCAGGTTAAAAAGTCCGCGTCTGTGTGTTTCTTTTAAGATTAGCCGCAGCCCCAGTTGCACAGACACTCTTGACCTTTGATCCTCTCAGGCCGCCCAGCCTGGACCAATGTAGTCGAAGGGAAGACTTCTGAATTTTCCAGGCACTGATAAGAGAAGCATTTTCCCATGACCTCCTCACTGGAGGCTGGAAATAGCTCTACAAGCCAATGTGAGACAGAGGGAAACCCTGCACTCTCACCAGTCACAGGACAGCTGTAAAAATTCAGCTTTCTCTGCTTCAGAGTGAACCATACCAAAATATCACTGGCAATGGGGGGAGCTAAGAGAAACCTGTCCTTCACATGCCTGGATAGGAGCATAGAGATATATAATATGTAGAACCAGAGAGAACGAGGAAGTACTTTTGCTTAACCCAGTTAGCATGTTAGCTTCCTGCTTCCGCGTTTCCCAAGGATGCAATTTTGTGGCCAAAGACGTGCAAGCTCCATAGACACCAATTGAAAAGTGCACATTTTTTTCTTGCCAAATACAGTGAAAACAAAAGAAAATGTATTCTGATTATTTTGCATTTGTCCGACGCAACTGTTCGATGTTTTCAAGAGGGCCTGTAAAATAAGAACTGATACTTAGAGTTTGATGACAGCTCGTGCACGAGTGTGGTGTCGGCAGGCATGAGCAGCAGCACCCCGCGCATCAGTGTTGCAAAACTATTTCACTTTATTTCAGGAAGGAGACAAATCACACTCGCTGCTGGGATTAGTGTAAAAGCTACCGTATTTTGGCCCGTATGTTATTACAGTAGGCTATATATAGGAAAATAAATATAAATGAATGAATGAATAAATTGATTGCATCATGCTATATATAAAGGCAAGCAAAGTGACTGATTTTTTGTTACGAGCGAAGACATTCATTAGTAGCAGACCTCTATGGGGCTACGTGGAGGTAAAACAAAGTCAATTCAAATGCTGAACAGCCGTGTGTCCTGCGGGTTATAAATAGACGTAGCCCTGCATCAATTCTTTCTCCGCAAGACTGCTGTTGAGTCGAGGATTAGAGTTGTACTTTTTATCCTACATGATTAAAATGCCTTCTTGCTCCACGTTTAACGAAAAGAATGAAAGGTGCGTGCACGTTTCTGATTTAAAGCGTTGCTTGTCATTTCCCCTCAAAAACATTTGCCGATCCGCACAGACAACACACTCTCTTGGCCATTTGTGCTGTGTAATCAGATTGGCAGTACTATGAAATGGTGCCGGAAATAGGCACCCATGGAACGCCATTTTTATAGATGGCATCGGTCAATTCCGTACTTTCTGGGCTGAAGTAGCTAGCCTAGCATCTCCCATTGAAAGTAATAGGGGTGGAACTTCCTCACTCTCTCCAGTTCTATTATATTACCTCCATGGATGGGAGCTGTAAAAATTCTGCTTTCTCCATTACAGAGTGGACCAAACCACAGCATCAATGGCAATGGGAGGAGCTAGGAAGAGTCTGTCTTTTAAATGCCTGGATAGAAGGCGTAAAAATTCAGCTTTCACTTCTACTGAGGACCAATGAACCAATGGACCAATGAACTGCAGACAGTGGGGAGAGAAAAATAACTCATGACAGCTACAGCATATTTAGTCACACATTAAAATTTGCAACACGCCCCAATCAGAATCAAAGTGAAGTGGAACCTGATGATTTTAATGGGTCCCTGTTTGTTGTGTAAACCCATAAGTGTTGATGTTGTTAATGGGTTAGTGTTGATCATGTAAATAAAAATGGGTCACTTCTGATGGTGTAATGGTCCAGTGCTGATTGCCTTATTGGTTCAGTTTCAATGGCCTAATGGTTCAGTGTTAATATCGATGATGACTATTGTTTTCCTTACCCTCATAAAGCTGGGTATATTGGGGAAAGCCAGCAGCTCTTAGCCAATCACATGCTTCCTTTGCTTCGATTTCTGAAACGCAAGAAGAAAAAGGTCGCACAGGGGTTAAACTTCCTGTAATGTGATACAGAAAAACATAATGAGACTCAGACACATTCCAGCCTTTCTATTGCCCTTGTTTGTGGTATTAGTGCGGCGTCACCAAAAATAACCATTTCCAGGAAATAAGAGACAGCCGGCAATCTAATAAGCAAAGAACAAACAAGTGCACGCGCACGCACGCACGCATAAACGCACGCACGCACGCACGCACGCGCACACACACACACACACACACACACACACCTTTTTACATTCATCCATGTAAGGACATTACATTGACTTCAGTTCATATTTTGGGTG
Source organism: Gymnothorax reevesii (assembly GCA_029721435.1). Taxonomy (NCBI): domain Eukaryota; kingdom Metazoa; phylum Chordata; class Actinopteri; order Anguilliformes; family Muraenidae; genus Gymnothorax; species Gymnothorax reevesii. The sequence continues at coordinate 25,096,626 of CM056578.1, read as the reverse complement.
TCTCCACAGCCTTTCACTGATCTTAACCATGGCCAATGACTGCTTAATCCAAACCCAAACTTTAAGCTATTCCTTGTTTCACTATGCACCAAGTGCAAGACACACACACACACACACACACACACGCACACGCACGCACTCACACAAACACACGCACTCACACGCAAGCATGCACACACACACACACACACACACACACACACACACACACACACACACACACACACACACATTCATAAAGTCCCTGTATAGTTGGTACAATCAGACATAAAAATGAGGTCAAAAATACAGCAATGCTTCACACTATAATGGAGTCCATCAGTATTTGGACAATTAGCTTTTGGGCCTTGTACTCCAGTGCAGAATAATATTTAAAAAAATGAATATGAGTGTAAAGTAGAAACTGTCAGCTGTAATGTTTGGGTACAGTCATACAGAATGTATTATGAAGGAATTGCATCCCTTTTTAAACACCGTCTCTGCTCAAATACTTATAGATTGCACTGAATATGGTAGCAGTAATGTGCGGTCGGAGGTTAGTTTGGTGAGGCACAATCCTTTGCTTGATTAGCAATCAAACTATTAACCAGTTTAGCAAGACTATTTGGCAGAATGACGGGCCAGTTTAAGTTTCTGCAGCATTATTACTATGTATATTGAACCTGAAATGCTCATAAAACTGCAGATTTGTGTGCACTTGCTTACAGGAAGCCAAAGCAATGTCATCAGCAAATACTAAAACAGTTCAACTTATGCAGAGTTCAATGCTTGATGAATATACAAGGTTTTCTCCTTTAAATACATGCTTTTACACCTAAACAAAAAAAGATTATGTTTATTTTCAGTCTTCTTTCATAATCCGATTAACAAAATGTTAAAATGATATACAGAATTACAGAGAGCTGAGAATTTTTCCTAATTGATTATTCAAATTTCCATCCTTGCAGTCTCAAAATGAAGCATAAATGTGAATGAATCATTTTGTCATTATCTCCTCTATCAGTAGGGGAGAGGTGCCACAAGTGAAACGTTTTTCAATTTTTACTCTATTACACAGCTAATTAGCTAGTGTTGATTTAACATACATGGTGTTAAATTTAACACCCACAAAGTGTCTATATGTGTCCACACTGTGCAGTGTAAAATTAACACTTCTGAAAGTGTAAAATTTTTAACACTCAGTTTGTGTTGGTTTAACACTATTTGTTGTTAAAAATGACGATGACTGGCTTGGAAATTTTTCTTCAATCCCTCAAACATTCTAAAACTCTTAGAGCTACGTAAGACATAAGGACGTGATTTGATCTACACCAATCTGGATTGGTTTAACACCAATATTTTCAACACCCTGATTTAACAACATTACTTTCACAAAAGCACCAAGCGCAGTGTTGTTTTAAATCAATGTGGTGTTAATACAACACCAACACTCTCTATTTAACACTGACACTGAATTTTAAACACACCCATATTTGCTAAATTGAATTGATAAAACAGGTCTTGAGTAATATAACTGAAAGCGAATTCTGTCCGATGTTACAACTGAAGTGCATTTGAGTCTTAATTGTAACCGCAGGAGTTATAATTGTAACACTGCTAAAAAGTATCATTAAAGTCATCATTTTCAGGTCAAATCAATTATATTTCATTCAGGCAACTGCTTAACGTTTCTTTAACACCAATAATGTGAGAAGAATGTCCTATCAAAATTATTGTATATTATTGAAATTTACCAGATGTACCAGTTGGAGCGTTTGTGAGAGTTCCTTGATAGGAAAATGCATTGATTGTGCCTACAAAGTTAGCGACTTTGACTGATGGAGTTGTAAAAATGTTATACAACCCTAATTTGATTTAGAATATAATTGAATGACAGCTGACTGAACACAGACTATTGGCAAATATGACACATGAGTTTTGTAAAAGTCCCATTCATACCTGCACTGGTACCCCTGCAGGGTCAATTCTGTGGCAACACCCCAAATCACTTAATTTTTCACAGTCTATGCTATAGAAAAACAATCTAATTGTATTTTAAAGTTTTATTGCAAAAATCCAAAATAGGCTACAATAACATTTGCCGACAGACAGAACCAAATAGGTAAACATAAAATAATATAACATGAATGGCAAGAACAGGCCGTTCAGCCCAACTACGCTCACCGGTTCTTTGTACTATTGTGAATATGTTCCTTGATACACAATGACTCAATGGTATCTAGCTTTAAGTCAAGCCTGCTCTTGAAAACCCCCAAGGTCTCTGCCTCAACGATATGGTCAGGCAAGCTATTCCACATTGAAATTACTCTTTGGGAGAAGAAATATTTCCGAATATCAAATTTACCTTTGGTCAACTTCCATTTGTGACCCCGAGTTCTACTCACAACACTTGGTCGAAGGAATCCTACATAATTCACTTTGTTAATCCCTTTAACATATTCAAAGACCTCAAGATTAGCTTATTAAATTTCAAGGTAGGACTAAGCCTGCATCTCAGTGCAAAGAACATTATAATATGTGCCGTTCTTCATCTAGTGCATTTTTTTTTAATGTGCATTTTTGTGGGGACATTCTGTAAAACAAACAAAAAAGCAAACAGAGCAAAATTATACGAGCTGTGCTTGCAAATGTCTGCCATTGTCTCAAATGTAACGTGTTACAACTGCGCCGCTCGGCACACCATTCATTTGGCGTTGTTTACAGAACAGACCTAATAATCATAATGTGTTAAAACGATGAAAACTACTAATGAACATATACATACAGACATCCAAGAGGATTTTAGCACTGTAACGTTAAAGAAAAGAATCTGTAGTCAAAAAATACTGTGGGAGTGAATTTTTACTTGCTTTGTGGAAAACCAACTTCTCTCGCAATATCTCCCTGCAGCATGGATGAAAAGACTTGGAACGTCCCTGGCACGTGTATTACAGTGCTCGTCACATGCTGACATGATGACATCACGACTGCATTGACCAATCAAGAGAAAACGTGCATGTTACAATTGTAACGCGTTACAATCAAGGCGGCCTTGCCTATACGTTCTTCCAATAGGCTTGATCTTAATTGTTTTGATTGTCGATCAGACAAAGTATGTGGGAACAAGTTCACAAAATCCTGTAGTTTGGGTCACTGCATCACCTCACCACACGTCTCTGGCTTCCTCTAAGCAGGTCCATGCAAATCTGCAGTTTCGTGAGCATCTCAGGTTCCATATACAGAGTATTAACGCTGCGGAAACTTAAATTGGCCCGTCATTCTGCCAAATAGTCTTACTAAACTAGTTAATCATTTGATTGCTAATCAAGCAAAGGGAAGGGTTGTGCCTCACCAAACTAACCTCCGATAGCACATTACTGTACGGTAGGATGCACGGTTGAGCAGGAGCTCAAGAGTTTGAAGATTACACTTGCTGTCCATATCATATCACCTAAATACAAAAACCACACACACCACCTTGCACATGTAGCATCAGGCAGCATCTCACAGGAGAGCAGTTCATTCCTCTTTTAGTTCGATCTCTGCCACTAGACTAAACTGTATGCCTCTTCAGTGAAAAACAGAGAACTTTGGTACTAAACCTATTGCCCCTCCACGGCATACAGTAACCAAGGCAATTACCATGCGAGTTAGATAGCAGGGTTTAAGAGATGCCTCTTACATCTCCTCACACCTCTGTTCTGTCTTTGCCAGTAGAATACAGAGTGCTCAACAAGCGTGTATGTAAACATAATAACAGTAAAAAAAAAAAGAGGGAAAATAACTTCACTGTCACTGAGAGCAGAATGAAATATTGTCTTATACTCAATGTTAAAGGACAATGCATCTATTGCATCATTGGCTGCATTTACCAAAGTCCCAGAGAATACTTTCCTGAGAGTAAAATATGCCAAATTTGGAGGGTCTATTTGAAACAATGCTTGAGGACCCTTGTACATTCAGTAATAACAGGAGTTTCACACAGGTGTAGCACCCCGATGAAACTACAATGCGAGTACATGAGTCCAATCTACATGCACTCCCCACACAAACTATGTACCAACACTATTATGAGGTCATTTTCATGGAAGCAGTCAAGACAATTACTACATACTGCCTAGTCAGATATAAATATCGATCTTGCACAAACATAAACCATGCATAGGTAAGAAAATCACATCATAGTATTAGAACCTGAAATGGAACATAGTTGAAACAGAAACAGAAAACAAAGAAGGACTAAGGTTTCATATTAACGCCTCATTACACTGTCAGTGAAGAGTAAATCACATGTTCTCCTTATTACCATTTGGTTAGTGTCTATAATACATTTCTCTTTCATATACTACAAATATGAATGTATTTATTGAGCAACCAAAACTCACTGGATATTTTCATCCTCCTGCTGGAGTTGGAGCAGTGCTTCTCTCTCCTATGAGCTTGCAAATGCTCCAAAAATCCAAACAGCACCATTCCCACTCGGCCAAATTCCGGATTACGACAGGGACGGTACACAAAATTCCCAACCTCATGACATCCCAGAAGGACCCTGTGTAATGATGTCAGTCAATCTCCCTCTCTGTCTTTCTCTCTCACTCACTCACTCCCTCCTTCTGATATTTCTTCCACTCTCTCTTGCACTCCCACTTACTTTGCCTGCCTGCTTCTCTCTCAGCTGTCCTCAAACAACCCTCTGCCTTCCGATACACACTTTACCCCTCTCTCTCCTTCCTTCTCTCACTTTCACTCTCTTTCTATGCCTCTCTCCTTTCCATCACCTCTCCTCCTTCCCCCAGCTTTGGCACTTACTTTGGCTAAAGTGTCTGGATTTGGGGGACTCAGAAAGCGGGAGTTAGTATGAGGCCATTTTACCGCTATGCTTTCTCAAGATCACAATCACATCCTGCCTACGGACAGGGGGGTTTCCAAATCCCTAGTTCCATGGTTCTCTCTATCCAGCAAGTAGCGGAGTGGACTATTCCCAGAACAGTGTACAGATGACAGGCTCCCCACGGTCAAAGAATTTAGTGTGCTATAGACTCAACCTCTGTTCTGAGGAGGACAGTACAGGGGTCAGAACATGAATGTCTTGCCATTCTTTCATTCCATCCATAAATTCAACCAGGTGACTTTGCCCAGTAATTCTACTGTCTGGCTGGGATATTGTGCTAAACAGCAAATCCAGGAGATGGCAACAAAATAATGGGAAAATAATTTTACTTAAATACACCAAGTACACCTGGATATATCAACTCTGTCCCTGTCCAACATCACCATGTGAGTAGCGATGGCATGGCCGGGTTGCGGTGTGTGTGTTTGTTTGGGGGGAGGGGTGAAACGAGGTGGGGAAGTCCAGATGTTGCCAGGTCGATCCATGGAATGGAAAATCGCAGACAGCTCAAAGTGAGGGGGTGAGTGGGGGGTGGAAGGAAGTTAACTGTGGGAAACCGCAGCTCAGTGACTCATGCAGGCAAAGGGTCCAGCTCACACACTGCTTGTGCCCGTTAGCATCAGAGCCCGAGCCCAGCGAACATGTCTGTGACAAATGCAGCCTTTACGGGCCTATGGACTGAGTCCAGGAAATGCCATCTCTGCTCAGAGAGATACAATCCTTCTCCTTCTTATATATGTACACATGGAGAAATGTACAAGCACGCATGGCTGCATGGACCACATCTTGGTCAAAAATCAACTTTAAATAATAGCTCCTAATTTATTCAGATGATTGTTGCTAGATTTACAATTGCCCAAGAACAAGGAAACACTAAAAGCAGGAAATGTCATCACAAAAAAGTGGCTGTAACTAATGATGTCAGTTGTTCATGGGGAGGGTTGGCGGGTGGGATGAGATGAAAATTCAGAACTCTTCAACTCAGACTGGAAATTACGGCAACTCGGAAATTTGCAACCTGACGCCAGATCCCTGTTCATTTTCATCCACATTGCCAGTGTTCGTAACTGAAACAGACTGAATATTGAAGGAGAAAATTTTGTTTTGACTGTTCGAAAGAAACAGATGCTTGTTCTGCAATCAATATTCAGATCATCAAGTCTTTGAGAAGTGCCTACAGGGTTGCAGTATTTCAGACAGTTATATCAGTCAGGTCTGATGCCAACCAAACGTTGGGGAAGATCTCGCAAGGCCTCTTAAAAATCCTGCCCCAGCTCATAATTCTTCCTACATGATGGCTAAGGTCCATCTGTGGGAGACTAATTCCCAAAGATGATAGCTATGGAAAACCAAGCAGAGGCAGCGAGTCATTAAAAACTATCGACCTTAAGACGTCCCTCACAGCTCGGCACACAAGGCGGCAGACGGCTGATCATATTAAAGCACCATTCTGGTGCATGAATGGGCGCAGTGATCAAATATGGAACACGTCACTACTTTCGCCATCCGTGTCCATCAACCCAAGATAGCATGGCATTGTGCATGATTGATTGATAACCATTTTGTTGTGTTCTGGGGTCCTGGCCTTTGGCCAGGACAGCATTTATGGTTTTAACAGTCATGTTTCAAGATTTCATAGTTTCATAGTTCTTAGTTCATAGTCACAGTTTTAACATTTTCTTGTATCAGGTTTTTGCATTTCATGTTTCATGTTTGTTGTCCATGTTTTTACTTTTCCATGTTTTTGTTCATGCCAGGTCTGCCAAGCCACTCCACCGCTTGTCTGCGTTCCGCCCCGTGCCTTCGTTGTTGCACATTTTCTGAGCTCTGGTTGGCTTTGGTATTTCCCCTTCCTTCTGTGCTGTGCTGATTCGGGGCTCTCTAAGCTTAATTGACAATTAACAGTTTTTAAGTTACTAACATTTACTAACATTCACTGGGTGGTGTAATTCTTAGACAGGCACATTACTAATATTACTAATTTAGACAGGGAGTTTATTGTCATGATTCCTGCTTTACTATTTCAAGATCTTGCTGTGCTTTTCTGTTCTTAACATTCATGCTTGCTTCCAAACTGCATACTTAATTGGTACTTCAGCTGAGCACGCTCATTCTCTTAATGGGCAAGTCTTGTCATCCAATCTCTGTCCATGTCTTGATCTTGCCCTGCCTCTTGTTTCTCTTTCTCTAGGTGTTGCCCCTCATGTGCCATGATTTCTAAGCCTTTATCTGGATGCGGTGGAAGTTGGCTGGCAGACAGTGTCTCGCTCCATGTTCAAGTTCTTGTTCATGCTTTCAAGTCTTGTCGCTCCTTGTTCATGGTTCCAAGTCTTGTTTATAGTCCCTGTGTATATAGCCCTAGTCCTGTTGTTTATTTTCGTTCTTGGATTTCTGCCAGGAGTTTCCAGTGGTTTTTTGTTTTTGCTATTTAGTTTCCCAGCTCTGTGCAGCTTACCTTAGTTTGTCTTTTGCAACCCTTTGGGCCAAGTTTTTTGTTGGCCCTCGTGCCTGTTTTATTTTGTTTTCAATAAATCCTCATTCCCCTTCACCTCGCTTCTGGTGTCTACCTGATTTTCATATCACATTTAACCCAGCTGGTCAATCACATGCTCTTGGTCTGCATGGTTGAACACAAAACATCCTCCTCCAATTCATGCCTGTGTTAGCTGGGTTTGTCCATGGTAGCAGGGGGGCCTTGTCCACCTTTAAATGACATTATAAATGCTGAATGTTTTATCCAAAGTCACTTAAAGTCAACTAGCAGGGGCAAATCCCCTCTGATGCAATGTAGAGTTATAGGCTATGGTTAAGGGCCGATTAGTAAAACTGAGTCCTTATATGGCTGCAGTGGAGTTTGAGTGATTGCTTTGCTGAGGCCCAGTCAAGCAAATTAGCCACAAAGCTACTACCATCCCACATCTGAAAGTGGGATCCATAACAGAGATTGCAGTAATGTGCATACTTCGTACATACGACAGGGCATCCCACGTTGGGTGACAGAGAAAATCACACAAAAAAATCATCTCAGAGGCTTGAATATGCCAAAGGAAACACACCTAATGATGGAGCATACAAAGTGTTTCAGGGGCAAAGCAGAATTACAGGGCTCTGGGTGGTTGGGTGTTCAAATCCCAGCCACGCCATTATCGGCGATAGCGGGAGGTCTGACCCCTACTAGTCAAGCTATTCTATGTGATGTATATAAATCACCATTGCTGGCTGCTGGACTCCTGTACGTTTGACCCCAGCACCCCTTTTAAAGGGTTCCAAAAGAGATTTTATTTATGTGAACGACGACGATGAAATCAACTACATGGGCTTGTGGGGTGACGATGTGGCATCATAAATTTGCCAAGGCCAGCAACTTCAGCTTGAACCCTTGCAGGGACAGTGAGCCTTTAAGGGGTAAAAAAGCCAAATATTTATGTGAAGGCCAACAAACACGCGGTTTACCTTTTCTTGAAGCTAGAAGAGCCTGCTACTTGAAAACCGAAGTGCCAGCAAGTTTTAACTGCACCAAACCCTGGCCAGCAAGACTCAAGAATGAATAGATTGCTGTTCCCCTATCCTTCCTATTCGTTCGTTCTCGTCAATCAACTTATCGTAACTTTCAAGATGGAGGCGACTGGAAACTACCTCGAGGTACTGTTTGCATTAATAAGTCTTTTTTAATAAACTACCCATGCATTTTCAAAGTTCTCAGTGCCTCGTTTTACATGTCAGGGCCCTCGAAATTCTACCGATGAAGTGTGGAGCAACTTTAAGCGATTTCTTTGCATGGCAAAGCTATGCCCGATTCAATACTATTGTAAGCCTGTTGGGAGCTTCGGCTAAAAAGCTATACATTTCGAAATGTTGCGTGCGTACGGAGGTGGGGTATTTGACAAAGGTTAGTACTCGTTATCATGTTTCAATACTCCTCAGGTCAATTTCACACCGGAATTCTCCTTTAAAGACAGCGGTTGCGAACATTCGTTCTAACTACGATTTTGCGGAACATCTGCGTTGTTTAATGATGGTTCGCACTACATAAGTTACCTTGATAGTCCGAACGATGGTTTTGGGAAACACTGGTGGCGCAACTACATAGTTCAAACTATATCGCAAAATATGCGACGGGGATTTCAAAAGCCTGTCACAGATTGGCGCATTTAAAAAAAAAAAAGTGATCGCATTTTGCGATGCGATACCGCTTATCGCCAGCCTGCATTGTATGCTAACCCAAGGGCATTGTTCACGTTAATGTCAAATAATCTGCTGGACTGGAACAGGTGGTTAGGTTAAATCACTAAATAATTCTAGCCCCCAGCAGAAACAGGTGTATTTTGATTCCTTACCGTTCGTTTTCATTATCGTGATCTCAGGACAACGGCATCAGTCAGGTAAGTTAACAATTCTGATGCAGTGGAGATTGTCTTTTGAAAATCACTAGCATTGCATCTATCTAGGCTGCTAAAGTTAACACAATTCAGACAATTCACAATTACGTTAAACATGAGAAACGAATCACAACTCACTTTAGGAACTTCTTACTTTAGCAAGTAAAAGTCTCGATACATAACCCCAATTTAAACCGTATATTATATCGCTGACAGGTAACGAGACTAATCTCAGATCGAACGCAGGTTAGACACCACTTAAATACTGAAGTAGGCTATGGTAACATAGTAGAGCTTTGTCAAAGAGCAGAGTTTTGGCCATTACCAAATCATCATGTCCAAGTCAAATCAAGTCACTGGTTATTAGCTCAAACTCAAAGCAGACGAGGGAGAGCAATGAGGAGTGAAAGGGGGCAGAAGAACAAATTAGATAATGACCTAACTAATTAACAAGCAGAGTGGGGAAACCTGAGAGAGCCATGGGCTGCATTTCTTGTTGACATTGACCCCTTTCTGATCCTAAATGTAACTACGCTTAGCTCATTATGTAATTTGTTCCCCTGCTCCGTTTCACTCCCCATTGCTCTCCCTCATCTGCTTTGAGTTTGAGCAAATGACCAGTGACTTGATTTGACTTGGACATGAGGACTTGGTCACAACTCTGTCAAAAGGTTGCAACTTGCCGCCATCAAAGCAAAATTTTTATCTTGATTGGAACAAAAAAATTTGCACAATGCGTTCTATCCAATGAGTGCATATTGGTTCCATCAAGGCTACAGAAGATTCTGATACTCTGTGATACTCTGGTGCTCTATGAGCTTTCATTCTATGGGTCCAGCACCAGGTAGATGTTCCCTTCTTCGCCTACAGGTCATGTAGGCCCAGAGTGAACTCTTCCATCTCCCCTGAAGCCAACATCCCCCCCCCCAAAAATAAACATAACGCGTTGCTGAATACCCCTCGGCCTAGACACGATTTCCTGCCACAACTTCACACCATTAAGGTCAACGGTGAAATCCAGCAGAAAAGGTGAAGTTGCACATCTCGGTGTCACAGTGAGTTACCTTAACAAATTTGGAAAAGCTGCTATTAGTAGTTGCAGAGTACTGACCCATATAAGATTTCCTGCGTTAAGGTCACAGCGTAAAGATTAAAGGTGAAATCCAGCAAAAAACTTGACATTGCACTTGTGTGTGACTGTGAGTTACCATACCAAATTTGGTGAAGCTGCGATAATTAGATGCCGAGTACTGACCCGGACAAGATTTTCAGGGTCATGGTCACAGAGCTAAGGTCAAAGTCAAATCCAGCAAAAAACTTGACACTGCACATGTGTGTGACTGTGAGTTACCATACAAAATTTGGTGAAGCTGCGATAACTAGTTGCCGAGTACTGATCCGGACAAGATTTTCAGGGTCATGGCCACAGAGCTAAGGTCAAAGGTCAAATCCAGTAAAAAACCTGACATTGCACATCTATGGGTCAAAGTGAGTTATCATACCACATTTGGTGAAGCTGCGAGAATTAGTTGCCGAGTACTGACCCGGACAAGATTTCCACAGTCAAGGTCACAGAGCTAAGGTCAAAGGTCAAATCCAGCAAAAACCCTGACATTGCACATCTATGGGTCATAGTGACTTACCATACCAATTTTGGTGAAGCTGCGAGAATTAGTTGCTGAGTACTGACCTGGACAAGATTTCCAGGGTCAAGGTCACAGAGCTAAGGTCAAAGGTCAAATTCCGCAGAAAACTGGACGATGCACATCTAGAGGTTATACTGAGTTACCATACCAAATTTGGTGAAGCTGTGATTATTATATGCCGAATACTGACCCAGCAAGACTTCCAGGGTCAAGGTCACAGCGCTAAGGTAAAAGGTCAAATCCAGAAAAAAATGGGACGTTGCGCATCTATGTGTTATAGTGAGTTGCCATACCAAATTTGGTGAAGCTGTAATCATTATTTGCTGAGTACTGGCCCGGAAAATGCCACCCGGACAAGTTTTCCAGGGTCAAGGTCACAGCGCTAAGGTCAAAGGTGAAATCCAGCAAAAAACCTGAGGCTGCACATCTGTGGGTCATAGTGAGTGACCATACCAAATTGGTGAAGCTGCGATCATTAGTAATCGAGTGCTGGCCCGGACAAAATCATGGACGGACGACGGACGACACACAGACTCGCAGGTGACAACAATACCCCTCCGGGCTGGAGTCGGCCGAGGGGTTAAAACTCCTCGGATTTACATAATTTGCATACATGACCTTTTTGAATTAAAAACGGTGATTTTTGCCGAAAAGCCACAGGTTTGCAGGTAAGATAACTGCATGGATGGACAAGCACTGCTGTAAATATTTGCTTTTAAGACTGTGTTTAGTCTGCAGGAACATCAGGTGTCATCTACAGGGTTACGTTTGTTAAACATTTACTTGATTATCCAGACCTGCCCAGCACAGGTCTTATGAGGCAGCGACAGGTCATGTAAAATCCCCAGCTCTTTTCCGAGAAATGTTCCGGATGTCATTTAGACAGCTCTGCATAAAGCCATCCCCTTCCTTTCCAACAGGTTTCCTGCAGTCTGATTCCAGACTCACCCTCTAAATCCAAGGCAACAAACAATCTGAGGGGGAAACCTGCACCAAGATGAGCTCAATTGCTGCACTGACTCATTTTTGGCATTACGTGGGTGAACACGCACACTCATGCACTGTTTTATCAGCCGTATTGAAGGAGTTGTAAAGTTTGCAGATAGTTGTCATGTAAACTAATTTTAACCTGCTACCAGACCCCAAGGAAACCGAGAAGGAGTCTGTCACCTTTAATATGTCCAAAATCAAAAGTTAATGCCCGGTGATCACGTCACTACCATTCCTGAAACCTACCACCAGATGTCTGCAAATGCAGTCAAAGTCCACCAGCTAAGGCCAATTCCAGAGAAGTGAACAAACAAACACTCTTAATGGAAAAACTGCCATGAACATCAAGGTTACAGGTCGATCATCTGACTGAGCTTTAGTTATTTTTCCTGATATAAACTTATGGAAATCGAGACTTAATGAATATTGGTCCAGCCATTATCTGTACAGCTGCCTCCTCCTAAATCAGACAGACTGCAGGCCATGGGGCCAGGCTTACCTTAAAGGTCCCTCAGCAGGGATTGTCACTGCCTGAAGTCCCTCTCTGGTTAAACCCAAATAACAGAGTCTTGTGCTGCATATGAGAACAGCCAAACCAGCCATCCTCACCCTCTAGCTCACATCATGAATCCAGATGTGACATGCAGGGTACAAAGGGATGGGGCAGAGAGAATGAGAGAGAGGTAAAGAGAACAAGAATGATGGAAAAATAGAGAGAAGAAAGCAGAAAGGTGGAGAAAGGAGAGAGAGAGTGACTGAGAGGAGAACCAGATGAGGAGAGCGGATAGGGGAGAGTGACAGTTATTTATTGTATTGTATGTATTATTACAAAGATAAATGCACTTGTTGAGGGCAGCTGAGAGCACTAGCCAACAGGCTGATGACGTTATTTTCGAAGAACACTTGAGTATATAGTACAAAGTACTTGGACCCATTCAAGATCTGGGTAATTTCCTCAGTGTCATGGGAATAAAGGAATCCATGCTTATCAGAGTGTGTGTGCGTGGTGAGTGTGTGTGTGTGTGTGTGTGTGTGTGTGTGTGTGTGTGTGCGTGCGTGCGTGCGTGCGTGCGTGCGTGTGTGTGTGTATGAGAAGCGGGGGTAATTAATTAATGCTGGCAACTAGAATCCTCCCCAGTGCTCCACAGCTTGTAGCAGCTAATACACAAGTCTTCATAAAATCGACTCCATGTCATTCTCCATCCTCGGAAAAAAAAAAAGGTCACAAAATGAACTCTTTGATCCTAAGAGGAACACAATGGGTAATGGGTCATGATACAGGAGCTTTTAAATGTCACACTCAGGATAGAGGGATCAATAAAGAAGAAAAAAAGGTTCCTCAACAAAAGGGCTGACCAATCCTGTTTCTAGAGAACGACCATGCTGTAGGTTTCAACTTCAACCCAAATTTAGCAAACCAGACACTTCTAATTAGCAGCTAAAGAATATCTCAACCTGTTGAATGAGGAGTCTGTTGCTTCAGTTGGATTGAAAACTGACAGGATGGTAGATCTCCAGGAACAGGTCTTGACAGCACTGCAAAAAATAATAAGATAAAAATACTAGGTAAGATGAATTTACTTATTTTAAGATTTAAAACACTTATTTTTATCACCATTTTTCTTAGTAAGTCAAAAAAATTCTTGTTTTGAGGTAATTTTTACTAGCTTGCCAATGGGGTAAGTAAATTACTCTTGTCAAGTCAAATAGTAATAGTAAACTTAAAACAAGTTACTATTTGACTTGACAAGAGTAATTTACTAACCCCATTGGCAAGCTACTAAAAATTGCCTCAAAACAAGACATTTGTTTTGTCTTACTAAGAAAAATGGTCAATGAAATAAGTGATTTAAGTCTTAAAATAAGTAAATTCATCTTACCTAGTATTTTTATCTTATCATTTTTTGCAGTGAGCCCTGTTCTATAGTATGGCTGCCAAATCAAGTTCCTTTAGATCTACTGTGCAGTAGTTCTTCACTCTAACCCTAGCACAGTGCCCCTTATTCAGCTGCGAGAGACCTTTTAGAGTGGCAAATCAGTTGAGTGAGCTTGGAGAGATGAAATGGAATCCTGTATGAGGTAAATCTCCAGGCACTGAATAGGTCAGTCTTACTCAAAGAAATCAAGTCGAAGGGGCCTTTCTCCCGAGAGTATTACAAAACAACACATGACAAGGGTTAACAGGACAAGTGAAAGAGGAGGAGAGGGTTTATGCAGGGACTAAGCGCAAAGGGCAACAGAACGAACCGGAACACAGTGTGACCTCTCAGTATGTGACGGCCCGCTGTTCAGGCGGCATCACTGCAATTAAACACCTGGATAAAGATTCACAGAACGATCACCCCTCCCGCTTCCCCCTCCTGAAAATTATAAACGTGGCCTAAATCTCCGGCCCTCAGCCAGCAGCCGCTCTCCTGGCAGCATCAGGACAACCTCAAGAAGGGTTGCCCCAGGAAAATTAGAATATTGCTAGCCAAAATAAGCAGAGAATGTGAGTAAATTTATGCATCTTCTGGGTGTCAGCTCACTCAAGACTCGGCAGCCGTCTGTCGCTGCGGCCAGGGAGTGTGGCCAGCCGATAAAGGGTCAGTGGCTGTGGGGACAATTTGATTAGAGACTCATCAAGTCCTTGCATTAGGTTGCAACAGCTAGCGAATCTTCCATTCATAATAGAACGTCACAGTCACACCTTGGACTATGGATAATACTGCTCGATATGAATAATGAGCTCCATCACTAGCCAGAAAAAAAAAATGAGAGTCACTTGGGAACTTCATTAAAAGCTCTACTTACTGTAAACTCTGGTAACAATTATAAATGTTACACTCCCATTTTTTCTTCATGATCCATGGAAAATTTTTCTTTCTAAAATGTATAGCATTTGTAATCTCAGCATTCAATCAGTGCTATTCTGGCACAGCTGAATACCACAGCACTTCTCCTGCAGCTTCAAGAAGTGCAAGGCAGACAACACTACTTTTCACCCTGATATTTACCAAAAAGGTCTCAAATGACCAGCAAAGCACCCAAAGCTATGTCAGAGGGTTAAACCTAACTGAGATGAAGCGTGAGCACACACACTGGTAAGTACTATTTTAAGCTTAGACAGGGGATAGAATACCACTGTGGAAAGACGATCATTCTTTTCACCACTGTACACATTCAAACGTACCCTGGTGCAACTGCCCTACAGGAAACCCGCCGAATCTCAGAGAGGTTTGGTGTTCAGTGAGAGCGAAGTCCAGTGTGTGAGATAACTGCACCTGGCGACTGCACCATTCACAGTCTCTCTTCAGCTCTGTCTCTTTCCCTCAGGTCCCGCCTCTTCACTTCCTTCTCTCTGTACCTCAAGCTGAAAATTTCTCAACTCTTCCCTTCCCTTCCCCTCCCTTTGACCCCTCTTTCTCTGTCTTTCTCAAACAGGTCTTCTATTCTTCTTTCCCCATCATCTTCGTCCTTCTCTCTCTGTCCTTCTACAATGTATTCTACCCTCATCTCTCTCCCTCTTTTCCTTTTTCCAAATGACTCAGGCCCCTCCCCTTTCTGAGCTTTTTGACTGATCACACCCATACACACACACACACACACACACACACACACACACACACACACAAACACACACACAGTTACCTAAAATAAACAGAAATACAGTTTATTGTCAACAATATCCCCTGCCAACATGGAATCACGTTTTCTCCATGCACCCGAAGTTACAGGAGCCCCCTAAACATAACAGCTGGACAGAGGCTGATTCCCGACACAGCACACCTTAAAAAAGCTGTGCATTCTTGGCCACTAGCCATGTCAGTCTCATTCTTTTTTTGTTTCATTCATTTCATCCTGTCTATAACCTTCCAGAAAATGCACAGTGGATGTAGATGCATATTATGCGTGGTTGACTGAGGAAAATGACCACTGACGTGCCATGAAGGTTTTTATGAATCAATTAGGAGCCTGAGTGAGAATGCACCATATTCCTAAACAAGGCAGTATTACTTGCAGCAAACTGAGAAAAAGACCGTAGATTATTCTATCAAAGAGGCTGTACTGATCTCTTATCCTCTACTTCAGCGTGGAGAATGGATGGGAAAAGTCCATTTTAAAAAAAATTAGCCCACAAGGAAGTATTAAACAGTGTAATGAATATATGTCTGAGTGCCTTGGCAAAAACAATAGGCAGTGAAATGAGTGGAAAGTGCCTGAAATCTATCGTCTGTTACTCAAGCGCTCCCTCCGCTGTTTTTGTTATACCAGTTCCTTCCAGCAGAGAGAGACAAAGTGGAAAGAATGCAAATCTCCAACCAGAACGTGCACACTTAACCTGCAACAATTTATTTCAGAATAGTGGCACTGATGCCCTTGGTAAATTCCATGAAAATAAGGACAAAACTCGTCCAAAATTTTTCTCGCAAATTTCTATGGAAATCTTTTTAATTTGGCATCTCCAATCCCACCCGAATCTGGAATGCCCGATTGGTGAACTATGTACAAGTCTTGCTCGTATGCGAACCCTTGCCGCCAACTCAGGACTCAGGAGAGTGTAGACAGTTCATGGCTCTTCTCCGAAGCACGCACCTGTCAGCCACTGCTTCTTTACACTCATTGGTTGAATTTTTGCAAGTTCAGAATGAGGGCGGAGGATACCCGGACAGGACAGACTTAGAATCTTCCTGATGAGCGCCCGTCTGGCCAACAGGAGTAGCTTGTGCAATGAACAACGCAACTATTCTTTTCCCTGTCCGACAGTTCCTTCCCAATTTGCAACCCTGTAGTGCAATAGCCAATTGTGCACTACTCTGAAAACCCTGCCGACCACTGCCAGCTGGTACGAGGCGGGGATCAATTTGATTCATTTTGGGCTTCAAACACTACCTGGCCTCCGCATCATGTTTTCAGGTGCATTCTTGACAACTGTGTTGATTTTATATTTTGAAACCTTGGTCAAGAATATTTTGATAGTTAGAATTGACTTGTATTGCTGCTAAGAGCTGGTAATATCAAAGAAAGACTTGAGTTTGCCAAGAAATTCAAGGAATGGACACCCATGGACTGGGAACAAGTCCTTTGGACCGATGAATAAAAATTTTACATTTTCTCACCCAAATGCAGATCTTCTGTGCGTCGTTGAGATGCAGAACATGAATAGCTCCACTTCTTTAAATTCACCATTTCAGTTCACTTCTATTGATATGACCCAGGGACACCTACGAATCTCTGAAAATCAACTCTGGGAAGTGGCGAAGTTACGAACGTTAGGGCAGCTCTGCTGGCCCTGTTGCCGCCATAGACATGACCAATGTTATTTGCCTGTTATGATCCTGATCTGCATGACCATGTTTGATCATTAATTCTGCTTTTTCTGACCATGCTCTGTATTTCGTATTGTGATTTAGATGCCTTGCCATGTTTTGTTTTTGCTTTGTCTGTAATGTAATCTGTAATCTGTACAGATTGTCTGTAATCTGTAATGTCTTCCATATTCCACTCCTGCAGTTATATTCCGGTCCATGTTTGGTCTCATACCATGCATTGCACTTTGTCTCCCCCTGTCTGGTCTTTTGTCATGTGATCGCTCACTGCCCCAGTATTGTGTGCCACACCTTTGGGTGATTCAATGGTTTCTGGGATTTCAACCATTACTTCCAATCTTGTTTACTTCCTTCACCTTGCTTATCTATTTTACTAACAATACTAACAGTTTGTTGTTTTAGTTAAACTTACTAACCAAGGCTAACATTGTTTATAGTACTAACTTACTAACAAGCTCTAGGGATTGCATAGCTGCACATTACTAATTGACTAACAAGCTCTCAGCACTCGCTCTGCTCTAGTCTCCGCCCCTTGTCTCACTCAATTTACTTTGCTGTTTTTCAGCAGATTTTATGCACCTTGCGAATCACTGTTTTGCCTCTCACTCAGTGCACGGTAGAACTCCCTAACTGGAGCTGTATGTTTGTCAGCAGGCTGTCATCGTGTTCCCTGTCCGCGTTTTGGCTTTTGCCAATTTCTTGTAATCAGGAACTTACTCATGTTCGTTCCTTTGTAATTAGTCTGATCCAGTTCACCCGTTTCCCTTTGTAGCATGTGACCTCCCCTACGTGTATTTAGGCAGTCATTTCACTCACAGTTCTTGTCAGAACATTTCCCTTGTGCTACGCTTGATTTTGCCTTGTATTCTTTGTGATTCACTTCTGACTGGACCGTTCCTGTTTTGGATTACTGTCTGCATCTGTGTATCAAACTCTTTTTTGCCCGACTACGAGTACAGTGATTGCTGCCCTGGTAACGACTCGGATTTCACCCTCTGGATTTTGATTTTTGGAGTGTGGACTCTGTACTGTTGTCTCCTGCTCAGCGGGGGTTCTCCCCCTTCCTTAATAAATCCAGTTGTACTGCACTGCTTGGTTCTCGCGACTGACTCCTGAACAATACCTCACATTGCCGTCGAAAATGGTAAGTTGGAACATTGACCTCCAGCAAGACGGGTACATGAACTGCACACATGCCACTGAGGCCGCATAATCCCAACCATTTGTGAGGCCATAACCACATCTCACTGCTTCTTGACTCATTGCTTACCAGCAACTCATCCTGCTGAACAATCAACAATTTCCAAGGTACTGACCCTCCCGGAACATAAGTTAATGCAGAATTCCCAGCAGATCGCATTACAGTGGAACAAATTTTACACTGACCCACCTACCTTCCTTCCCAACATTCCTCCCTTTCAGGAACTTCATCACCCACAGCGGGAAGTGAAATCTACAGCCGCAGATGGAAAACACACCTGTTTCCACTGAATTCCGGATCTGCTACCACTGAATGCTGACAATTCCTCAAGGGTTTACAACCCTGCTGGGGCTCCGTATAACAAGTGTAGCCGAACAGTAGTATAACCTGGCCTGGTACTGTTAAAAATTATTCTGGATAAGAGCATCTGGTGAATTGTACAACACCCACAATCCCATTCTCCATTTAGGCCACTCTCAGATTTAAAAAAAAATCACATCAACTGTTCTTTCCTTATTTTTTGCACATGAAATGACTTTATTGCATAAAATATTGGAAGCAAATAGGTTTTGGGTGAATTCCTTACCTCAGCCCACATTTTAAAGCTGTCTTGACTGACTGATCACCGACTACAATTTTTTTATTATTGAGTTCCAATGCCTTTGTGTTAAAATTATTCACGTCCTAGCGACAAATCATGTTATGTAACAAGAAGGCATGCTGTATAAATGCCTTCCCCAAAACCAAGGGGTCACATGGCACCATTAAAATTCTTGGGTTGGCCCCAAAATTTTTGCCTGTAGTGTATATTCTTACAGAACTCTGGAACTGTAGAAATCCATTGCTTAGGGTTACCAACAGTGATTGTTACGTCAGCTTTAGAATATTCATTTAAGAGCACTCTAATCGCACTTATTGTAATCTCACACCTGCGAGAACACAACACCCTCAGTGTCCTCCGTTAACAATCAATAAGGTGTCTAATGCAATGTCATAGGTATGTTAATGTACGTCGTAGAAGCCACCATAAGCAGTGATACTCATGACTTGGCATCGTCTCTGTTCATTCGCTAAACCTACATGTCAACACCGCAGTAAACACTGTAAATACAAACAGCAACTAAACACAAGCACATACACGCATAATGTATATACTGGATCCGCGACTGTGAGGTTAATGTCAAACTCGGGTGCTGAACTCTGTCAGCACGCCAGCTGCTCAGCCTGTCAATCATTAGCCAGCCACACAGTTGGCTGCCTGTCAGCCTAACATGACCCTTGTCAGCAGTATCTGGAGTGAGTGTTAAACACACCATCAGAGGCCAGTGAACAGCGGTGACTAGAGTTTTACAGTAATGTGTCTAATTCAGCGGTGTCATAGTGATGAACTTAATTCAACCGCATGACAGACGTGCATCATTTTTTTGTGTCACAGTTTGTCAAATAAATAGTTGAATTGATATGCTTATGTGCAATGGCCTTGAATCTAACGATGTCACAGTAAGTAATATAGCATTGTTACAGTGTGTACAATAGAGCAACAGAGGAACCATATTTTTCTGGTCAGGTAAACAATATGATAAGCTAAATTCAGAAAGACAGCATGTTTAGCAGAGGTAATTACCAAAACCCAGGTTTATTAAGAGCCCATTGACCTATTGATTTTGTGGTTTGAGCACTTGGTCCAAATACAGAGCGCACAGGAGCTGAATTATTTGAGGCAGCAATTCCCAAACAGTAGGCACGCCTCCCCTTATCTGCGTCCAGACTTCACGTCGACACTCAGAGTCACAGCATAAGCACACATGCATACGCACAGCCACATACCCTATACATTCAGTAATGAGACTTTACTCGGGGTCTTTAAAAATAAAAACCAAAGAGGGGTTAACAAAAGCAAAAGCCAGACGTCCATATTGGGAGAATAACATTTCCAACAGGAAAGAAGGAAACGTAGAGGACAGACTCCAGCTCAACACCCATCCTCTCCACCGGCAATTAGGCCCTTCATGTGGTATTTGAATGAGGCAATGGGGCGCAGCTGAGGTGACTACAAGTCACTGGAGCAGTGGCCCAGCCTGTGTGCAGCCTAAACTGCTCTTTCACTGCCACCACAACAAGGTCATTCACAGACAATCCACGCATGCAAACACAGGTACGAAGATACAGGCATGCATGCAAACTGCAAAAACACAACGAAAAGAGACACATAACGCATATGCAAACTATGAGTGTCAAAGTAAAAATTCACACAGAGACACACAACCCCATTGAAGCAAACACACTCCCTCTACAGCCACTTGCGTTATTGCTGAAGACTCCATTATGGTAAAATACTAGAGGAAACCCTCAGACTGAGATTAACTTTGGGTAATTAATCACATTACAGCTTCACAAATTTAATTATCAGAATACCACACACCAGAGTTTACTCACATATGATCTTAACTACCTTCATTCATTAAGTATATAGGACATACAGGATTTGAAACAGGCAAATACCTGGGTAAAATAAATCAACTTCCGTGCGCTCCAAATTCCAGTAAAAATAATTATGTGTGAAAGATCCTGGTCTAACAGAAGATATAATACTTAAAATGACAAACTCACAATTCTGAGACAACATAGGATGTGATGTCACAATACAGAAGCCACAATGCCCACAATGCATTGTGAAATTACAATACACAAAATGACTAGAAACTACTGCGAGAAAAGCCTCTTCAACATTGACCACAGACAGTGTTAAGAGCGAAAAATAAAATCTTTGTAGCTGCGCAAGTGAAAAACCTGCTTGAGGCTGCATTAATCTCTGCACTAACATGCATTACACCATGTAATATGTAGAGAAGCAACTCAGGGATATAGGTATCGGGGGCGGACACTAAGATCCACTAAGAGACAGGATTACCAGCCAGACTCAAGGACTCAGCCCAGGAAAGTCTCAGCCAATAAAAGGGTTTGTCTTGCCAAAGCCCCTCTGGGTTAGACGAGCACAGTGCATATTGTCTCTCCATTGAGTGTAAAAAGCAGGTGGCAAAGCTATTGCCACTAACAGAGTGAATGTGACCTTTAACCCCACAGTGTAAAATATGCCTCTCAAGCTGATTGTAAAAGCTTTCCAGAAA
The DNA here is from genome assembly GCA_029721435.1 of Gymnothorax reevesii. Lineage (NCBI taxonomy): Eukaryota > Metazoa > Chordata > Actinopteri > Anguilliformes > Muraenidae > Gymnothorax > Gymnothorax reevesii. The sequence goes on along the minus strand of CM056578.1, from coordinate 25,075,103 downwards.
CATTCATCTTTATTTTCTTTCAACACATTGAATGGAGTGGGATGGACATGGTCAAGAAGATAACCGAACACAGATATAAAATTGAAAAATTATGAAGTATAGAAGGTTCTGCACATTGCTCTCATTGATTTCATTGCTGCAGGAGCAAAGAGTTTGTCATTACAAGTACAGGGAATGAAGAATATATATATACATATACACACACACACACACACACACACACACACACACATGCACGCACACACACACACGCACGCACACACACACACACACACACACACACACACACACTATGTCTGACTTAACAGTGAAGGACCACTGACCGGTGAAGTGAATAACATTGATAATCTCATTACAATGGCATCTGTCAGAGGGTGAGATATATTGGGCAGCAAGGGAATATTTTGTCCTTGAAGTTGAAGCAGGAAAAATGGGCAGAAATAAAGATGTGAGCGGCTTTGACAAGGGCCAAATTGTGATGGCCACACAACCGGGATAGAGCATCCCCAAAACTGCAGCTCTTCTGGGGTGTTCCCAGTCTGCACTGGTCAGTACCTACTAAATTGGTTCCAGGAAGGAAAACAGGGGAACAGGGTCATGGGTGGCAAAGGCTCACTGAAGCCCGTGGGGAGCGAAGGCTGGCCCATGAGATCCGATCCAACAGAAGTGCTACTGTGGCTCACATTGCTGAAAAAGTTGGTTCTGATAATGATGGTTCTGAGGTAAAGGTGTTAGAATCCACAGTGCATCACAGTTTGTTGCATGTAGGGCTTCATAGATGCAGACTGGTCAGGCTGCCCATGCTGACCCCTCTCTGCTGTCAAAAATGCTTACAATGGGCACGTGAGCATCAGAATTGGACCACGGAGCAATGAAAGAAGGAGCCTGGTCTGATTAATCTTTTTTTTTTACATCATGTAGATGGCTGGGTGTGTGTGAATCGCTTACCCTGGGAAGTAGTGGGACAGGATGCACTATGGGAAGAAGGCAAGCCAGCAGTGGGAGTGTGATGCTTTGGACGATGTTCTGCCGGGAAACCTTGGGTCCTGCCATTCATGCGGATCTAACTTTGACACTTCCCACTCACCTAACCAGTGCTGTAGACCCAGTGCACCCCTGAATGGAAACAGTATTCCCTAATGACAGTGGCCCCTTTCAGCAGAGTAGTGCACCCTGCCACATAACAAAAATGGTTCAGGAACGGTCTGAGGAAACAGAGCATAAGTGAACGTGTTTGTGACTGACTGCAATAGCGAGTGCCTTTCTGTACCCTGTAACTACAGACTGAGGTTAATCAACAGACCCTTTGTAATGCCCATGATTAATAGCATGTTTATAGAGGCTTTGTAGCACCAAACACTGTAAAATTTTTCAGGGCTGCATGGAGTTATCATCGCTTTAGAATCTTTGTAGCACTATTTGTACCTGTCAGAGGTAGCGTTAGAAAGCAGAGTCTACTGACTTTTGGTGAGAAGTAAGTCCTTGCATCACTGATTGGGTAATGACTCCAGACACCCCTGATCTACAGGTCTGTTTAACATTCTATGTTTTTTTTTTTGACCACATATGTGAATATGAGTCTCTCAAACGAGAAACTAATTCCTGGAAATACTGGCCAGGAGAAACGAGAAAAAAATATTAAACACAAATGCACTATGCATTTTGCTCTCAGTCAGTCGGCTTTGCCTTTTGGCATGTTCTAGGATCCCGGTTACCCAGCAACCGTAAGGGCTGGACCTCACTGCAGAGGACTGTCATTACTTAACGACCCAAGGACTGAAATATTACATCACTTGCTACCTTTGAACAAAAAATATAAAGGAAAAAAAACATTTTGTAGAGATGAAAGAATGATGGAGGTACGGTCACCACATACTTTCAGCATTTCTTAGAACCGTAGTTTAAGAAAACAGCTGGCGGCTGGTCAGGTGTTTGTGGGGTGAGAACGCAGTGCGTGCAAAATGTTTTCCATTTTGTAATCCTAAACAAGCTCATTAAAATGAATCACAAACACTGCTTTTGTTTTGTTGCAAAATTCGAAAGAAACTCTGCTGCTGGGCAATAAAGCCCTCATTATGTTGGTATTAGATTATGAATGTACAGTAAGTTCCACGCTCTTGAAAGAGAGAGGGGTTATTGTTGGATCTACATAGATTATGCTCATTGAATTCGCATGCCAAAGAGTAATGTAATATATGTTGAAATACTGTATGCCGTAATACATTAAATATTAAGTCCTTATACAGACAGAAGCTGGTATTGACCACAAAGCCATGGTGTGTTCATCAGATTCAACATGTATTCCCATCATGAGCAACTACTTTCACAATAGTGCGTTTGCACATTCACACAACGGGAGCTCTTACAACACACCTCGGCTCAGCAGTAAGAGTGTGGGTGTGTGAGCGCTTGTGTGTCTGTGTGTGAGTGCATCGAGAGGGAGTTTAAAATAAGACAAGTCTTGGGGCTCCTAATTTGGGGATGGGGTGTATAACAGGAGAGGGCACAAAAAACCCCCATGGGATGGAGTGCCCAAGAGAAACACCCATTCAGGGATACCCAAAATTCTCAGTTGTGCCCCTTAGCGCAGCCTATGCATTATATTGTTTGTGGGCTCAGGAAGAACGTGACACGTCCTACACATATAGGACACTCTTCATTAAAATTCTTTAGAGCCACAAGAACCGAAAAACTTTCTCAACGTCCCATACATACATTATCATGAGACTCACCAGTCATTTCACGCAAATGCAACACAAAACAAAAGTCGTTAATTGAACTACGGAGCCTGATCAATGCAAAATCAATACAATGGCGTATATATGAATAATAATAAAACCCAATGTATTGATAATACAATTTCAAAAAGACACCTGAAAAACATATCAGCTGTCAGCATCCAGGATTTCAAAAGAGTAAACAAATTTCCCCGTCGTGGTAGCTTAAAAACACACATGCTGCACGAACACACATAACCACACCTTGAAAGCGTTAATCACGCGACTTCGAGCAGGAATGAACTAGTTGATAAGAGCAGAACTCTGCACAGTTCTTATGTGTTTATGAGTGTGTCAGTAAGTGTGTGTATGCGTGTGTGCGTGTGTATGCCTACGCGTGTATATGTGTGAGTATGTATGTGTTTGTGCATGTTCAACAGTGTGTGGGTACATGCAAGCGAGTGACAGTGTGCACAAGACTGAGACAGTGAGAAGTGAAAGTTATATAGAGTAGAGAAAAAGACACTACTCAAGCTCCAAGCTGTGGTACCTCGAGCAATCTTGCTGAGCCGCTGTTGCCTGGCGACCAGCCGGCCCATACGATAAGCCGATCGTCTTCGTTGGGGATCCAGACTCTGGCAGAGGTCCTGTGTCTCAGGGGTAACACTGCTGGAGGCATCCCCCAAAATCTGTCCAAACATCTTGTGTGCCTTCCAATCCGATACAAGCCTGTTCCTACATGCAGTCTCCTTCATTCCTAACAAGCATCCATACACACGTACACAAGTGTGTACTCAGTGACACAAGAGAACAGAGCTGAGCTGTTCATCTCCAGAAGTATGAAATGCCCTATGTTCCACTACCTCCCCCTCAGTCACCTGACCAAACTGACCAACAGGGTAAAAGCACCTAGAGCCCCACCCACCTGAGTGAGAAGGAGAGCCAATGGGCAAAGTGGGATTTCAACACCCTACGTGGGCAGGAGGGAAATATAAATACCAGCATATGAGCTGGGCACGGAGCGCAGTGCTATGAGGGGCAGGGAGAGGGGGTAGGGGGGAAAGATGAAAGAATGAGAGGCAAGAAAAATGAAAGTGTGAGAGAGAGAGGGAAAAAAGAAAGAGATGAACAGAGAGAGGGAAGGACAGAGAGAGAAAGGAGGTTGCGGGAAGAAGGAAGGAAAGAAAACAAGGAGAGAAAGAAGGGGAAGAAGAAAGTGAAAGGAGGGGAGAGAGGGGGCAAGAAATGGGAGGGAATGAGAAGCAGGGGAAAAACGTAAAGGAGAGAAAATGGACAGAGAGGTGGGAGAGTGTGTGTCAGAGAGAAGGATGGAGGGAGAACGTGTGCATGTGAACACAGGAGGAAATCTTCAGAAATGTCAAACAACATCCATGCTACAGTGAGGCAGTTACACATGTCCCATCACTGACGACGCCGAGCTACGCAACCGCAATACGCTAGGGTAAGCCACTGAACAACCACCAGTATTGCGCTGAGCACTGTGCTCTTTGAATTCTCTCAATAACATGTATGTAAAATGAGATTCATATCCAAAAAGGGACACAATTTTTCAGGGCAGCAAGTCCGATGCGGTCCACCTTATATCATATCATATAATACCCTAAAATAAAAACTGGTGGTCAGCTCTGAGGTACTCAGTGGAGTATGAATCAAATTTAATGGGCTACATCCACTGATCGCTGACGAGATAGAGAACTGCGCTGGGAGGTCGAAGCAAGCAGAAGTGGTCGAGCGGCTATTTTACTATGCCCGGTAGTAAGCATCTGTTATATAGTATTCTATGGCAGAGAAGCGTTGATGTGCAGCTTTCCAATGCAGAGCAACAATTTTGGAGGATGTGGCGAGAAAATCAGTCTGAAGTACAGACTGTTGTGATTCTGGTTCTGCTTTGCCTTGCTTTGTTCTGACTGCCATATGTGTATTTTGATTCCTTGCCATGTCTGACTATTCCTTAGAATTATGTATTGTATATTTGGTTGCTTTTCATTTCATGCATTGTCTTAGTTTTGATTTTCCCATGTTTTACTTATAGCCATGGTTTTATTTCAGTTTTCTGCATTTCAGTGGAATCTCCACACCTTATGCTTTCCTTTCTCATAGCATCTGTGCACGGTAGAACTCCTTGACCGGAGCTGTGTCATTGTCTATATGTTTGTCCCGTGATCCCTGTCCGCTTTTTGGCTTCTGCCAATTTCATGTGATTAGTTTTCTCCCAATGTGTTCCCCCCTTGTAATCAGTCTCACTGCTTGCACCTGTGCTCTGTTATCATGTGACCTCCGTGAAGTGTATATTAGATGTCTCTTCACAGCACTGCTTTGTCAGATCGTTCTCTCACGCTTACCTGTGCCACGTTCATTTCGCCTTGTACCCATTGTGATTATCTTTCTGACTGGACCGTCCTTGACTATCGATTTTTGCATTCTCCCTGTACTTTGCCGCCTTCTTGTGTTTTGAACCATTTTCGTCTGACCCTGATTTTTGTGATTGGTGCCCTGGTTACGATTCTGGATTACGCCCATTGGATTCTGATTTTGGATTGTGGACTTTGTGCTGTTGCCTGCTCTGTTGGGGAGTTTCCCCCTTCAGAAATAAAGCCTCCTTTTTGTACTTTTCTGGTTCTTGCGTGTGGTCCATCTCGTAAAACCGCACACAGACAGATACACATAAATGAATTTCAATAAATATATTGCTTATTATTAGCCACTGGTGATCTACCTGAACGGCAGATAATGTGTCAACATGAGCTCAGCTAACGGTTATTATTGGAATACTTAACTTAATGTTAGCTAACGTGCTCCATCAGGTTAGCCTACAGCTACCTAGATAACTGAACTGAAGTTAACCAAATCAATCAATATCACACAGCATAAATTAGACAACCCAGTAAAACTGCTGTGTAACTCTGTCCATAACTTTAGACCAGACCTACTAGACAACAAAACCAGGTGTTCACTGGTCAAATCATTAAGGCTAATTTACGCCAGCACTAAAAAAGGCTAACATTTTGTTGACACTAAATTACCGTTGATGGACAAATTAATTTTGTCAGGTTATCAGTGACGGTGTAATGTTAGAGCTACTTCAACAGACAATGTGATTCACACTCTATAATGAATGGCAGGCAGTTTTACATACATCTCCATAACGCACAACTCACTTTACTTCTCATGTAAACGCTGATTTAGCAACCTTGATAAGTTTACACTGTGTTCTCTTCAGCGAACCCACTTCGTAGGAAAATTAGCCAAGCTTTGTGGCAGCTATTGAGTAAAGACAATGCAGGAGAACTCGATACAAGACATCCGTTGGGACTTACATATGCCTTATGCACGATTGCATCTCACACCCACTGTTTCTAAAATAAAGACAACGGTTGACAAGATGCGACTTTATTTTTTCACAAAGTTTTTAAATCTCCCCACACAGAATAATAATTATATGTGTTCTGGATTAAAGCGGACCTATTATGCTGATCCCTCTTTTAATACATACATGTTATAATGTTATAATGTTAGATGTCCATTCTCAACCTCTGAAAAGTTTCTAACATAAGATACAGGGGTTTTGCCATAATCCAAGAATGTGATTTCGTGAACGCGATTTCCTCTCTGAGCAGCTCCTCCCGAGATCTTCACGAGATCTGGGCAAAAGCTGACATTGGTTGTGCCGTCCAGTTAGTACAGACCTAGCTAAAGCCAATCACGCAGCTGGACCTGCCCACACCGGAAACTATTCTAGCAGACATGAACAACCGCGGATCATACCATGCCTTAGTAGCATCTACACTTCCAGAAATACAAAAGAAGAACCGCAGATCATTTGAGAGGCAGTTTCGTCAGTATCTCGCCCAAAGCAGCTTACTTTTGGAAGCGAAGAAAAGCACCTATTTCTCTTCCGAAAGACGATGCCTCCAGAAATCAGTGGGTAGCTCTTTTGTTTGCTGGCAGCGAACAATCGCGGCCAAAGGGAACGTTAGCTGTTTGTGCTCAGCATTTCACCAAGGACAGCTTTGTCAAGGATAATTCAACACAGGATAAGCGTTTCAGCTGCTTCTCAAACCTGAAGCAGTTGCATCGATCAAGTGCTCGGAGCCACAAGATGTATAACAATATAACAGCAAATAATGTAAGTTTAGCTAACGAGTTACGGGAGGCTTGAGGCATTTTTTGAACAGTCAGGTCGATCTGAGGAGGAAACATAAAATACCGCCTCTTCCATGTCTGTGAAAAGATATCTTCTCAATTAATTATATCATTGGCTGAGTAATGTTCTGAGAGATTATAGTTGGGCATACCAATATGGCAGCATGGTTACTTCAAAATTATGACGTCATCAGCTATCCAGTTATTCTATAAAGGACAATTTACCATGACGTCTCAGCAGTAATAAACGTTCGTCCAGGTGGCAAAAGCCGAAGAGTTCTCAGTGAAAAGTTAGTCAAAAATTAGTTTGCTTGCACTACATTAAAAAAACAGGGCAAGCTTTCAGTGCGTTACAGCTGTTACTTTTGACATTGACAGTTTTAACTTTATCTTGCACTGTGTCAATTGGAAAGCATATCGATGGAGCCAATTCAATACGATGACCGCTAGTTCAAAGCCAGCAGCTGTGTAGCCTAGTTGCGGGTGTTTCTTTACAGCTGGACAAACGCTAGCAAGCTTAAGCTCTGCCATTTCTCACAGACTCTCATATTTGTGAATTCAAACTTGAGAAGTTGAGAACGGGAGTAGAACTTCAAAGAATGAGAGGACACAATAAGCTGAATCTGCAGTTTGAGACAGTTGGGTTCTTGTCTACTTAACTGTTCAGCTCGACAACTTATTTGTTCACCTTTCTCACCACCATTTTAATTTTGTTAAATATTGTTAAAAATAAACAGTTATTTGCTTTTTCCTCGGCGGATGCTGTGGTCGCTGACTGTCACGAGAGAATGCTGTCACCATGGGCTCTGCAGTCACATTAGCTGCAAAAGCCATAGGGCAAAAGCAAGCTACACCTTCCGCCGATAGGCGTTGCAAGCTCGGCTCTTAACAGTACTTCACAGTACTTAACACAGGTGGGTGGCTGGTAGATACATCATATATCACCACAGATGTATTTTTTCAGATTTGTTTTCAGATTTCAGATGTATGTTTTCAGATTTAACAGTCAAAAATTCTCATCTCGTTTTACAAAATATCAAGTCATAAACCTTCAATTTAGTAATTTAAGACAGACTTTCCCGGATCTCTTCAGGTTAGTGGGAAGCCGCTCGCGTTCTGCCACCTGGAAGTATCTTAGCGCATATTCTTTACAAACATTCTGAAATGCCCTATAGATCAGTGGTTACATCCCATCAAAATGATGATGCTGCCCTAATACTTATGGACTTTGCTGTATGATAGGGACCTCAACATGTGCAAAATTAGACTAAGATGCAAGAGAATGTATATTATGTGATTCTAACTTTCTCCCTGCACCCCTGCCCCACCATAGGAAGTTCACTCCTGTTTATGGCTGTTTGTACAATGTGTCACAGCTCTGGGTGCGAGACCACAGCCAAACCACTCACTGTCACTCACAGGGAACTGTCTTGCAGCACTGCAAGTATAACCACCTCCCCCACTTGATCTGTTTTTTAAAAAAAGTAAATAAATAAATAAATAAATAATAAAAATTTACAAACCCAAAACCAGTGAAGTTGGCACGTTGTGTAAATCGTACATAAAACAGAATACAATGATTTGCAAATCCTTTTCAACCTATATTCAATTGAGTACACTGCAAAGACAAGTTACGTAATGTTCGAACTGGTAAACTTTGTAATTTTTTGCAAATATTAGCTCATTTGGAATTTTATGCCTGCAACATGTTTCAAAAAAGCTGGCACAAGTGGCAAAAAAGACAGAGAGTTGAGGAATGCTCATCAAACACTTATTAGGAACATCCCACAGGTGAACGGGCTAATTGGGAAAAGGTGGGTGCCATGATTGGGTATAAAAGCAGCTTCGCTGAAATGCTGAGACATTCACAAACAAGGATGGGGCGAGGGTCACCACTTAGTGAACAAATGCATGAGCTGATTGTCGAAAAGTTTAAAAACAACATTCCTCAACGAGCTATTGCAAGAAATTTAGGGATTTCATCATCTACGGTCCGTAATATTGTCAAAAGGTTCAGAAAATCACTGCACGCAAGTGACAAGGCCGAAAACCAACATTGAATGCCCGTGACCTTCGATCCCTCAGGCGGTACTGCATCAAAAACCGACATCAGTGTGTAAAGGACATCACCACATGGGCTCAGGAACACTTCAAAAAACCACTGTCAGTAACTACAGTTCGCTGCTACATCTGCAAGTGCAAGTTAAAACTCTACAATGCAAAGCGAAAGCCATTTATCAACAGCACCCAGAAACGCCACAGACTCTGCTGGGCCCAAGCTCATCTAAGATGGACTGATGCAAAGTGGAAAAGTGTTCTGTGGTCTGACAAGTCCACATTTCAAATTGTTTTTGGAAACTGTGGACGTCGTGTCCTCCGGACCAAAGAGGAAAAGAACCATCTGGACTGTAATAGTTCAAAAGCCAGCATCTGTGATGGTATGGGGGTGTATTAGTGCCCAAGGCATGGGCAACTTACACATATGTGAAGGCACCATTAATGCTGAAAGGTGCATACAGGTTTTGGAGTAACATGTTGCCATCCAAGCAACGTCTTTTTCATGGACGCCCCTGCTTATTTCAGCAAGGCAATGCCAAGCCACATTCTGCACGTGTTACAACAGCATGGCTCCGTAGTAAAAGAGTGCGGGTACTAGACTGGCCTGCCTGTAGTCCAGACCTGTCTCTCATTGAAAATGTGTGCCGCATTATGAAGCGTAAAATACGACAACGGAGACCCCGGACTGCTGAACAACTTAAGCTGTACATCAAGCAAAATGGAGAAGAGTTCCACCTGAAAAGCTTCAAAAATTGGTCTCCTCAGTTCTCAAACATTTACTGAGTGTCGTTAAAAGGAAAGGCGATGTAACACAGTGGTAAAAAGGCCCCTGCGCCAACTTTTTTGCAATGTGTTGCTGCCTTTAAATTGTAAGTTAATGATTATTTGCAAAACAAAATAAAGTTTCTCAGTTAGAACACTAAGCATCTTGTATTTGCAGTGTATTCAATTGAATATAAGTTGAAAAGGATTTGCAAATCATTGTATTCTGTTTTTATCTACGATTTACATAACGTGCCAACTTAACTGGTTTTGGGTTTTGTAAAAAAAAAAACTATATTTTCATCATTTGATTGACAATGCTCTACTTTTCTGCCAGGTAAGAACAGCACACTATACATCACTACAAGTTATTGTAAGGTTTTTCTTGCCATAGGGTCATATCATATGGTGACATAATGGTGACATCAAAACTGAACCAATATGTTAAGTTATTTAAGCATTAATGCACTGCAGTCAGTTATAGACCAGTTCTTGCAAGCAGTGCTGGTATCTTCAGTACATTCTGGTGACAAAAACAGCACTGCGCGGAGTGATAAGGGAAAGTATTTAATTCTGTGAACGCACATACACACAGACATACATACAAAAATACAGTGCCGTGAAAAATTATTTGCCCCCTTCCTCATTTCTTTTTTTTTTTTTTGCATATTTGTTGCACTTAAATGTTTCAGATCAAAAAAAATTCAATAATAGACAAAGACAACCCGAGTAAATGCAAAATGCTGTTTTTAAATGATGATTTCATTCATTAAGGGAAAAAGCTATCGAAACCTACCAGGCCCTATGTGAAATAGTAATTGCCCCCTACATCCTAATAACAGGTTGTGCCACCCTCGGCAACAAGAACTGCAATCAAACGTTTGCGAAAACTGGCAATGAGTCTTCCACATTGCCGTAGAAGAGTTTTAGCCCACTCATATTCGCAGAATGTTTTCATTCAACCACATTGGAGGGTTTTTGAGCATGAATGGCCTGTTTAAGGTCATGCCACAGCATCTAAAGCAGATTTTAGTCCAGACTACGACTTTGACTACGCCTCTCTAAAATCTTAATTTTGTTTTTATTAAACCATTCAGGGGTAGACTTACTGGTGTGTTTTGGATCATTGTCTGCTGCATAACCCAAGTGCGCGTAACCTTAGGTCACAAACTGATGGTTGGACATTTTCCTTCAGAATTTTCCAGTAGAGAGCAGAATTCACAGATCCATCAATTACGACAAGTAATCCAGGTCCTGAAGCAGCAAAGCAGCCCCAAAACGTCACAATACCACCACCATGTTTGACTTTTGGTATGATGTTCTTTTTATGAAATGCTGTGTTACTTTTACTCCTGATGTAACGGGATGCACACCTTCTAGAAAGTTTAACTTTTGTCTCCTCAGTCCACAGAATATTTTCACAAAAGTCGTGGGGATCATCAAGATGTTTTTTGGCAAATGTGAGACAAGCCTTTGTGTTCTTTTTGATCAGCAGTGGTTTTCACCTTGGAACTCTCCCATGGATGCCGTTTTTGCCCTGTCTCTTCCATATTGTTGAATCATGAACACTGACTTTAACTGAGGCAAGTGAGACCTGCAGTTCTTTAGATGTTGTCCCAGGTTCTTTTGCGACCTCCTGGATGAGTCGTCGATGCGCTCTTGGAGTAATTTTGGGAGGCTCGCCACCCCTGGGAAGGTTCATTATTGTTGCACGTTTTCTCCATTTATGGGTAATGGCTCTCACCGTGATTCGACAGAGTCGCAAAGCCTTAGAAATGGCTTTGCAACCTTTTCCAGACTGATAGATGTCAGTTTCTTTGTTTCACATCTGTTCTTGAATTTTATTAGTTCACGGCATGACGTGTTGCTTTTTGAGATCTTTTAGCCTACTTCACTTTGTCAGACAGGTTCTATTAAAGTAATTTCTTGATTCAACAGGTCTGGCAGAAGTCAGACCTGGATGCGGCTAGCAAAATTGGACTCAAAAAATGTGGTTAATCACAGTTAAGTCATATAAGAATAGGGGGGGCAATTACTTTTTCACATAGGGCCAGGTAGGTTTGGATAGCTTTTTCCCCTTAATAAATGAAATCATCATTTAAAAACTGCATTTTATATTTACTCAGGTTATATTTGTCTAATATTAAAATTTGTTTGATGATCTGAAACATTTAAGTGTCAAAGTATGCAAAAAAGTAAGAAATCAAGAAAGGGGCAAATACTTTTTCACGGCACTGTAAAGTAGACAATCGCTGTCAATTTCCTCAATAAATAACGCAAATTAATCCCAAATAGCCTCCCTCTTCTAACATTCAATAAGCCAATTGAGAGAACCGAGAGACATGCAGGCCTATGAATGACTGGCTTTGACTCGCTTTTCGCCCTTAGCTTTAACTCCATTAGTTGCAATCAGAAGGCTGTTGCAACCCATTAAAATATATTGTTCCCAAAGATATATTCCACTGTAAAAAGGTGGGTGAAATTGGAAACAAGCCTCGCTAGCCAAAGGCAAGTCATCATTTAACAGTTGTGGTTTAACAGTTAACATCTAAACAGGGGCATTACTATCTATAAATAGACTCTTAAACAGTACTGGCATTGCGAGATACCGAAATTCCTTGAAAATCTAAGTAACTGGTAATTGGTAACAGCTTTTCTTGGCAACCACTATGGAATTCTTCTCCAAAACCGTTCCCCTATTCACCCACCCTTTGCGCTACTTGGAAACGGCTGATAGAGAGAGTACAGACTCCACCGGCAAACTCTCGTCCCATATGCGGAAACTACATAACCTTCGGTGTTTAAGCAGGATCCAGTTCAGATCGCTAGGAACGGGACACCTGCTCGACACGTTAAGTGATACATGTAAGCTGCACGTGTGAAGCATATTGCGAATGAGCTCCGTTATTTACACCGCAACTTTAACACTTTATGGTCTTACATATGTTGAGTGGTCCTTCACCGAAACATGAGCAAGAGCTACATTCTCCAGGGAATGTAGCAGACTGTTTTTCATTTATGGACTTTTCACGGCAGAGTGACCCGCCAAAGGCTTACATTTCTCATACTTTTCATTTACACAGCTGGGGATTTTCAGAAACTATTCCCAGGGAAAGCTACAGCACGAGGGGGTTTTTCTATGACAAAGATTTGGGTTCTTAGCTTGGCTACCAAACTCACTTGTGAGATATGCTGCCCATTCACCACTGAAAGGCTCAATCTACCTTTTAAATTGACTATGTCCGACATTTAAGTGCATTTGCACGTATTGTGGATGTGTGTCTGCTTTTGAATGCGTGCATCTGTGCAAGATGTGTGCACGTTTGTTTATGATGAGCTTTATGAGTGATATTGTGTGCCAGCATGTCAGATCCATGTCTGCAAGTTTGTTTATGATGAGTCTTATGAGTTATGTTGTGTGCCAGCATGTCAGATCCATGTGTGCACGTTTGTTTATGATGAGCGTTATGAGTGATGTTGTGTGCCGGCATGTCAGATCCATGTGTGCACGTTTGTTTATGATGAGCGTTATGAGTGATGTTGTGTGCCGGCATGTCAGATCCATGTCTGCACGTTTGTTTATGATGAGTCTTATGAGTGATGTTGTGTGCCAGAATGTCAGATCCATGTGTGCACGTTTGTTTATGATGAGCGTTATGAGTGATGTTGTGTGCCAGCATGTCAGATCCATGTGTGCACGTTTGTTTATGATGAGCGTTATGAGTGATGTTGTGTGCCGGCATGTCAGATCCATGTGTGCACGTTTGTTTATGATGAGCGTTATGAGTGATGTTGTGTGCCGGCATGTCAGATCCATGTGTGCATGTTTGTTTATGATGAGCGTTATGAGTGATGTTGTGTGCCGGCATGTCAGATCCATGTGTGCACGTTTTTTTATGATGAGCCTTATGAGTAATGTTGTGTGCCAGCATGTCAGATCCATGTGTGCACGTTTGTTTATGATGAGCGTTATGAGTGATGTTGTGTGCCAGCATGTCAGATCCATGTGTGCACGTTTGTTTATGATGAGCGTTATGAGTGATGTTGTGTGCCGGCATGTCAGATCCATGTGTGCACGTTTGTTTATGATGAGCGTTATGAGTGATGTTGTGTGTCAGCATGTCAGATCCATGTCTGCACGTTTGTTTATGATGAGTCTTATGAGTGATGTTGTGTGCCGGCATGTCAGATCCATGTGTGCTAGTTTGTTTATGATGAGCGTTATGAGTGATGTTGTGTGTCAGCATGTCAGATCCATGTGTGCTAGTTTGTTTATAATGAGCGTTATGAGTGATGTTGTGTGCCAGCATGTCAGATCCATGTGTGCACGTTTGTTTATGATGAGCGTTATGAGTGATGTTGTGTGCCAGCATGTCAGATCCATGTGTGCTAGTTTGTTTATAATGAGCGTTATGAGTGATGTTGTATGTCAGCATGTCAGATCCATGTGTGCACGTTTGTTTATGATGAGCGTTATGAGTGATGTTGTGTG